>JAGMWU010000036.1:1098785-1209635 GCA_018697195.1 Certhia americana | reverse complement strand
TGAGATGGGGGAGCGGCGGCGGGCGGGGGGCGGCGGGGAGCGGCGGCGGGCGGGGGGCTGCGGGGCGGAGAGCGGGCGGCGGCTCCCCCCCGGGCCGCCGATGGTTTCTCCCGGAGCTGTCGATCATCCAGAGAAAGCCGTGATTTCAGCCCAAATCCGCCTCGCCGGGGCTCGCTGCGCCGCCGGCACCGGAGAGGGGGCGGAGGGGCGGGGGGTCCCGGGGGGATGCCCCCGCCGCCGCCGCCGCGCCCTTCGCACCGCCCGCGGCCGTGGGACAAGCATCCTTCCCGCGGGGCTGATCCCCCGCCGCTGCCCACCGGAGCCGGGGGGTCAGGGCGGGGAGGAGATTCCCATCCGGAGAAGGGGACGTATGCAGGAGGATAAAAAAAAAACAAAACACAAAAATCCAAGGAGTTGGTAAATCCGAGGCTTATTGTGCAGGCAGCACTGAGCCCCCGCACCCTTCTCCTCCCCCATCCCCCTGGAGCCAGCCCCGGTGAGGAGAGAAAAAGAATCCCCCCCACTTCCCACGTGGAGCAATTGTGAGTTGGTCACAAGCGCCGCTGACACTGCTGGGGTCAAGCAGGGCCTTGTCAGAAGGTGCAAGGCGAGACCCAGCTCCGATTCTGCATTGCAGCACTCAACAAGCCCCAATTTCCTTGATACCTGGGGTTCACATCTGCCCTGTGGGCACCTCGTGATCCACATCCTCCTCAGGACATGGCAGGGAGATTGGGACCAGATGGTCTTTAAGGTCCCTTCCAACCCAAACCATTCTGTGAACCTATGACATGGGACTGCTACCAGAACCCTTCACCCCACAAGGTCCCTCTGACACCACCCTGACATCTCCCCCTCACCCTTCTAGTATCCATGTTGTACCCATACTGCTCACCCCCCATAGCTGTGTCCCAGTTACTGCTGGTTGGGCAGGAGATTCAGGTGCATCCTGGAAGATCTTGGGCAGAAGATTCAGGTGCGTCCTGGAAGATCTTCCTAGGGAGGTCACACCCTGCTCATGGATCTCTACACAAGCTGTGCCAGGTTCAAAGGCCAGGAGCTGAAGATCCACAGTACTTTGAGGATGGATTCCTGTCCCTCAACTCACCATGGAAGGACGTGGAAGAAACAGTCTAGGCTCTACTGTGCTCTTCCTTATCCTTTTGTTCCATCAGCACCTTGAGCACCTTGGGCTCTCTGCCTTGAGCCATCACAGGAAATGATTCCACGGGAATGGTTAGTGGAGGTCACAGCTCTGTGATGGTGTTGGCCACTTTCATGAGCCAAATGATCTTCCCCAGCTCAGTGCTGCTCCCCCACCGCAGGCTTTAATGTGCTTTGGGAGTTCCTGTCACTGCAGATGTTGCTGCTCATCCAGGCTGGCCCCACATCCAACACGAGAACCCTGTGGCTCAGTTCCATCATGTGTGGAGAAGCTTTCATCTTTAGAAGCTCTTTCAGGATCTCTCTTGCATTGAAGAAGGAGGCTGAAGGCCAGGACAGCTAGTGGCCTTTCTGCTCCTTCCTCCAGATCTTCCTCCTTCCTCTCCAGGGCAAGAATCCCAAGGATCTCTAGCACTACCCACCATTCCAGTACTGTACTAGGCTCCCCCACTCCCAGCCTCCCCTCACTCCCTGCTGTGCTGGAGCAGCCAGCATTTCCCATCAGATGTCTGAAAGCACTCACCATTTCCAAACTCCCCATATCATCATTTCAATCCTCCCAGATGCCAGGGCTGTTGTGTCCTGCTGTGTCCCCAAGGATCCATCGATTCTCCAAAATGGAGGCCTGGAGTCCAAGAGCAGCAGTCCTGTGTCTTTGCCAGTGCCCACCCAGAAGCTCATGATTTTCTTGAAGGTCTTCAGGACTGCACTGCCAGACACAAATGGGAATTTTGTCCCAAGGGAACAGTCACTGGAACAGTCACTGGAGACCTTCTGTCTTCTCTTTTGAGCTCCCCCTTAGGCTGTTGCTGATGGAGATGGACCTTGGACTATGCAGACTTGTCTGGCGGCTGCATTGACTTTGAAGTTCTCACACGCTCCTTGGAGTCTGGTTTGTGCCCTGAAGGTGCTCTTCAGGGCCAGTCACGAACTGTGAGCCCTGGTCCCACCTCACACCTTCACTCTGCTCTCAGGAAGGGCTTTCTATGACTGTTGCATCTTTTTGGCATCCATAGGAAGGCTTGCCAAGTTTCCACTGCCGCCCTTACAGACTTGCTGTTCCCGGTGCAGGTGTTGTCACCAGTGTCTGCCTGCTGGTCCCACAAGCTCCTCTGGTCACCATGCCACAATATCCGAGCAGATCAGCAAGTGCTGCAAAGCACCACGCCACAACAAGTGACCCAGACCTCCTCTGGAGTCCTTCTCTGCACCTTCCACTCACTTTGCACCAGATTTAGTGGCTTCCATGTAGGCTGGCCATGGACCAGGGAGCACTGTACATCCTCACTTCTCTCCTCAGCCACACTGAGAGCTGATGCTCTCCTTGCTGCCATCTGGTGACACCTTGGGACTGTATCACATGGACACAGCCACCATCAGGCAGCTTGGATGTGGCCAGCTTGGAAGTCAAGTTACACTGGTTTTGCTGGTCCTTGCTGCCCACAAGTTACCCTTGGGCAGCACTGCCACAAGGACACTCAAGCCCTGCTGCAAAGAGCATCAGGTACAGCCTTGATGGGGGTCACAAAAATGGGACAGCCACCCCTGCAGCTGCACCTACGTGTTGGTTTACATCAAAACATTGTTCCTAGGCTGACAGGGCCAGGAGAGATGACATCTAGGGGACATTAAAGCAGGTTTGATGGTGATGCATTTAATGCTGCATTTTCAGTTCCTGATGCAGAAGGAAAAAAGTCATTTGCATGTGAAGCCCTTGGTTCATCACACCTGGAAGAGGTGGCTCCCTCTCACCCTCTGTGAGGTTAAAGATGTGCAGCAGGTGACAGTTGGGAGTCAAAGGAGGCACAAAGGAAAGCAGCAGAGGGTGACACAAAGCTGCTGGGCACAGATTCAAGGCTCAGTGCAGTTGTCTTTGGTGATTCCAAGGAACCTCAGCTACCAGAAAGATTCAGGAGATGCCTCTTTGGTCAAAGGAAACTATTTGGTCAGTTTCAATGCCCCAGTTGAGGGAGAGGGAGGTTTCTTTGGGATGGGAGAGATGGGAAGTGAGTCCCATGTTGTTACCAAGAGTAAATCTGCCTGTAAAGTCCCACCAAGAGCAGGTAGGGAGCTGGTCCAAGGCCACCGAGAGATGCCCTGCAGAGAATCAGCACCCTTGGTTCTGAACTGGCACCCTTGATCCTGGATCAGCACCTGTGGTCACATCTCTGCATGCAAGAGGAAATCTTTCCAGCTCCTGGCTGAATCCCTTGGGCTCCAAGGAACCTCGAGCTTCCAAGGGCAGTTTGGGAGGAGGAAAACACGAGCATATTTTTACAGAAATTGGAGTCTCCCTGCAGCAGAAAATCCTGTAAAAGCAAAACCCAAGCGAAAAGCAGCTTCAGCTGTTCTGGCTCTGGCTGTGACGGGCTTGGCCCCAGGCCAGTGAGTTAATTCTGCCTATTAACTAATAGTATAGTATTGTCGGTAAAGATTCATTGCTAAACTTATGTTTTTAAGATATCACTTATCATTTAAACACTTAACTCCTGATCCCCGAACATGTACAGGCACCATGTAGCCCTGCAGCCATGCTGCAGATAACCAAAGCCACCGCTGGCTGGGGAGGCCAGGCAGTGTTTAACCCTTTTCCCCCTCTTTGTTTCAATGATAAATTGTCTGGAGTAGCACTTTCCAGAGGAGAGCAGGCCCTCCCACTCAGGGACCGCTTATTATCACCTACTTAATGTTCCCCAGCTCAGCAGGGATGGAGGAACTGTTCCCAATAGGGGACTTTTCTAACCTCCGTGAAGGGTGTGTGAACAGCCAGAAACCCCATGGATATCTGTGATTGCAGCCTGTCACCACCAAGGGCCTCCCTCTGTCCTTCCTTGCCTTCCTCAGTCACCCCAAGTGCTCTGTAGGCTGGGGACAGGCAGGTCTGGTCCTTCAGAGGGAAGGGTGAGAGCAGCAGGGGCTCCCCACCTCCAGGCTGAGCCCTTCCTTCTGCCCAGCTCAACATCCTTTTAGCTCAACAGCCCCTCTTTGATCTGTACCATAAATCCACAATTTTCAGGGATCTCAGACCTCTCCCACACCATCCCAGTGCAAACCAGCACCTTTACCAGTTACACCGGGGACACTGTGGGGAGGTTTCTCTGCACCGAGTTGAACAAAGATTAACCTTTTACATCCCTGTACGCTTGGTAAGGGGATCTGGCTCCTGCTGGAACGTGACATTGGACAGCCACACCTCACTCAACCTGTTTATCCTGTTGCCAGGACCTGCGGTGGGGGAACCAGCGGCTCCCTCTCCTCTTCAGCTCTCTCCTCCAGCATTTCTGAGCTCTCTACATGAGGGATTTCTGTGTGTACAAACCTTGAGCTCCCCTTCAGCTCTCTCCTCCAGCATTTCTGAGCTCTCTGCATGAGGGATTGCTGTGTGTACGAACCCTGAGCTCCCTGGTACCAGAGAGTAGGAAGGTCTGAGGATGGCACTGGGCAGCCAAGCACAATCCAGGTGCTGGGACCCCCAGGAAAGAGGCAGAGACATGGAAAAGCTCCAAGGATTTAAACTCTACGGGGAGAGGAGGATCAGGGAGTGGAAGGTAACCTGTTTCTGTTGTTCTTGCAAGGTCTGTAGTCTGAGGGTTTAGAGCCTTCTGCTGAACTAAGAAGGAAAAGTCAACTGGTAGATTGCAGTAATGATTTGGAGAGTTCTCCGCTCAGAAAATGAATGAAACTTTTGAATGGTAGCCATGGGAACAAATTAAAGAGAAGAGGCACTTTTGAAGCGTTTAAAATAGATTTAGAACTGTAGAATTGAGCAGGAAATTTGGGATATTTTGTTCAACAGCTAATTTGAACCCAGGTTCAGAATTAAAAGTAACTTTTGGAAAAATGAAGTTCAGTATCTCCTTGGGGATGGCAAAGATGTGAGGTCTTCTTGAAAAGTTTGTTTTGGTAAGTAAGGCAGGAGGGAAAAATATAAAAAGAAGGCAAATTTAAATAAAATCATGTATATATATATGTTTGGGGTTTTTTTACTAGAAACAAGGATTTCCTAATTTATAGATTTATATAATCATTAAGGTTGGAAAATACCTCCAAAATCATCAAGTCCAACTTTTGACTGAGTACCGCTACTTTTCCAGAATGTAGAGGAATGTGACAATCAAGTATGCAAACTATTGCTCTATGTTTAAAAAAAAAAAAAAAAAAGAAAAGGCTATTTAGATACACAGCAAAGAAAAGGTGGAACCATCACCAGAATATCATGTTATATAGAGAAACTTAATCCAAAATACTTTACAGTCATGAGGCATGATTGGCAGAAGACAGGGTTTGTATTCTGGAAAATATTTTCATTTTAGTTCTTGGTTATAGTGAGAAATAACAACGTTAGAGAATAAATCTGCCCAAGAGATAACCTGTGATGAAAAACTGCCAGGCATTACCTACTGACAGGGGTAATGACATAAAAGGATGCTGGATTTAATTGCTGTCATTTGTAAAGGTTTGTAAAAGAAAAGGATGTAACCCAAGCTATTTTGTGACAGGGAACCCAAGGTCCAGAAGTCTTCCAGAAAATAATTTTAAAGTTGTTCAAAGGAAGGTAGAAAATCTGAAAAGTCAAACTCAGGTCTGTGTTTAATACTATAAAATTGCAGGGTGACATCCTTGAAATTGAGAATGCTGAAATGGAACTTAATAGGAAACTGGGGAAACCAGGGAGAAAAGTACCTGGGTTTTGTCAATGGTGGTGTTAAATATAGGAGCTTTGCAAATGCTTATAGACACCATGAAAAAATGCAACATTATGTGTTGCATTTAAGACACTCAGGAGCAAAATCCTCCAGTGCTTTGGGGTGGCAGAGGTTTATGAGAAGGCAAATATAGGATCAGAGGCAACAGCCTGGTGTGAAACTGCTCATTCCTCCTCAGAGGTGCTACAGAAAGACAGGTCTGAAGGAGGCAACCACGTATCCTTCCACAGCAGAAGGGTGGAAAACACACAGGCTGTCCCAGACAGGTTGAATGGGGGAGCCATTCAACACAGCTGCTGTGTGGAAGTTGTCCCTGTCATCTTCCACAGGGGGGTTGGAATTGGGTGATCGCAAGGATTCCTTCCACCTCAAACAATCTATGACTCTGTGACCCTATCCAGGTCTTTCCAAAGGGAAGCAAGCTACAGGAGATGTGGTGGAGAGCAGAGCTGTCTGTGTTGTGTGCAGGCAAATGCCCCCCAAGGGTCTGGAGATGAAAGGTCAGGAGTCAGCAGGAGCAGGGCTCCTGCTCTATGATTAACATTTCCCATTGAACTGGAACAATCCCTGCAGAGTGATAGCAAATGTATGCACAGGCTCCTGACACTGATATTGACTGGTTTGCCTTTTATTTTATTGAAGATTCGTGAGAATAATAATCTCTAGCAGCAAGGTATCATAGAATCATGGAATTATAGAATAGGTTGGATTGGAAGAGTCCTTAAATCACATTCCACCCCCTGCCATGGCCAGGGACACCTTCCACTATCCCAGAGTGCTCCAAGCCCCACCCAACCTGGCTTTGGACATTTCCAGGGATGGGGCAGCCACAGCTTCTCTGGGCAGCTTGTGCCAGGTCCTTACCACCCTCACAAGGAAGAATTTCTTCCCAATATCCCACCTAACCCTTTCAGTGTGAAGGCATCCTGTCCTTCCATGCCTTGTCCAAAGTCCCTCTCCAGTTTTCCCCCAGTCCCCTTTCAGGTACTGTGTGGCAGTAAGGTCTTCCTGAAGCCTTCTCTTCTCCAGGCTGTGGTGGTCACAAAGGTCATCCTTTCATTGAGCCCTGCAGTGTGGAGGAGGCTGAGATTTGATCTCTTCACAGATTTCCCCCAAAGATTTGGTCCTTGCAGCTGCTGGGATCCCATTGCCCTGCCTGGAATCAGCATCCTGCTTGGTCCCTGCAGAATTTCTCCTTCAGTGCTCCTCTGGGGATTCTCATAAGCACCTGGAACTGCTGATTCCCTCTGCACTTACTGAGGTGTCCCTGCTCCTGCAGGGAGCACAGCATCAGGGCTGAGCCCTCACCATCCCCTCCTGGCGCCAGGTGGAGATGGGGTACCTTCAGGAGTGTTGTAGTGGCTGTATGAAAAGTCCCTGGGAGACATAAATCCTATGGACTAGAGGGAAGCTGAAGACCCCTGGGTAAGTGCTGTCTGCCAGGGGAAAGTCCATGGGGCTTCTCCAAAGGGGAATCCTGCTCCACAACTCTTCAGAGCCCTCCGGAGTGGCTGAACACACACGGTCAGTGCCATCTGTTCCTGGCATCTGCTCGGGGTTCCAAAGGCTTTCCTTTAAGTTCCTTGCCAAAAGTTTTTTTAAGGAAAGCAGGAAGCCTGGGGGAGTCAAGGGAGTTCCTTGTCATTTTAATTGCATAAGAGATGGTTGCAGAGAGGAGCAACCAGAGGGAGGTGACCAGCATGTCCTGCAGGGTCTGAGTTGTCATGTCCAACAGCCCCAGAAGTGGCAGAAATAGAGATGAGCAAGGAGGTGACAAAGGATAAGTGATGCCATAGGGAAAACAGCCATAACTTCACTTGCACAGTGACAAGGCGGCTCCCTTCTCTGTCTTCTCCCAGGAATAAACAAAAGCCATCAGCTGACACTTGTGTGACATCCAGGGTCAGGGTCTAAAAGGTTGAGGTTTAGGATCAAAGGAGGTGGTTCTTCACACGGATGGGAAGTGAACTGTTGGCTTCCTCAGCTCGGGAGCTGAGCTCGCGACAGAAAACTCACCGGGATTCAAGTGCAGGGTGGAAAAGTCCTTGGAATGGAGATCCAGGAATTTAGAACACACAGGGAAATCCATGGAAATTAAAATAGCTGGAAAGTCATCAGTACAGATCTTCCTGGACTCCTACAGTCCCCCAGCCTGTCCCCTTTCTTCTGTTAAAATTCTTCCTGACCCCTCGAGAGATGTGGATGCTGGAGACTTGTCCCACAGGGTACACAAACCTCTGCACTGAGCCACTGCAGGGGCTCCCTGCCATCAACATAGCACCAGTGCAGGATGGGGACCTCCAGCAAATCCCTGACAGTCACATTCCTGCACCCTAGAGGTCTTTAATTTGGGTTTACTTTGCCTTTTTCTTTCTCAAGGTGTGTTTTGTTTGGTTTGGAGAGCTGGGAATGTCAAGAGCAGGAGTTGCTATGCCAGTGCTGGGGTGGGGACTTCAGCAGGAGCTGAGGGAGCTGTCACACGGCCCTGTGAGAGGGAGCAGGAAGCAGCTCTGAGGGGAATTGATGGGTGCTCATGGTTGCTCCAGCCCTGGGAGCACAGCTAGCACAGAGCCTTCCTTGGGATATGGAGGCAGGGATATGTTGGGCTGGCGCTGTGCTGAATGCATCGCTCAGCAGGAATACTAGGGAGGAAATAAATCAGCCCCTGATTTACCTGGGAGGACAGATACTTCTTCTCAACTGGTTTTTAATTTGGACTCAATTTCCAAGCCCGGCTGTTCAGATGTCTCTGAGATAAGTGATCTGTGTAACGTCTGAGTCAAACAGGATTTTCCTTCTTTTCAGACAGCAAAGCTGTGCTCTGTAAGTGGATGTTCCAGCTAATGAGGTGTTAAGTGTAGAGAGAATCACAAGTACTTGAGGGCAGGATCCAGCTGGTAGTAAAACCAACAATGAGCACCAAGATTGTCCTCAACTTCCAGGAACAACTTCTAACAATAAAATTGTTCTGAGGGCAGGAGTGAGGGAAAACCTGAGAAACAGAACCACAATAAAAATACAGTCATATGTCATGCTACAGCTGGATCATGTGGTTACACCTGTTCCCTTTCCTTGGACCAATGGAGGATGACAAGGGAGAGACAGCATCAGTGGCTTTTAGCTGGCAACCAGGGAGCAAGTGGGAACAGCCCGAGAGTTCAGAAATCCCAGCATTTGCTGAAGAAATGTCCACAGAAGATGCAGTGAGTCCAGTCAGGGAGGTTTAGCACAGGTCTCTTCTCCCAGGGCGAAGGGATGCTCTTTGGGTCTGAGCTACTGTGCCTCACAGTGTCTGTAATGCTGAGAGGAACAGGGTAAATCTTGAAGCCAGATTTATCATCTGCCCATTTTGTTTGCCCCTGAAGCAGCCCAGAAGTCCAGCTGCATGCACACTCCATAGCCCTGGTGTCTGTCCCTCCACACCAAAGCAACCTCCATCTGTCCTCATGCCTCTGTGCAGAGCAGGCAGCCCAGGAACAGCCCAGGAGCAGCCCAGGAACAGCCCAGGAGCAGCCCAGGAACAGCCCAGGAGCAGCAGGACCTCCTGGCACAAGGACAGAGGAGATGCACAGGCTTCACAGTGACATGGTCTTCAGGACACTTCCACACCACAGAACCAAAAATCACGGTGATATTCTCTGAAAGAGACTTTCTTAGTGTTCTGCTGTGGACACAGGCTCAGCTGGTGTATCAGCTGGACATCAGGATTAGGTAGCAAGACCATGAGGAGGCTGGAGGAAACCAGATGGGGCAGAGAAGTGTCAATGCCCTACAAATGCAGTGTCAGGACACATAGTTGTCTTAGCAAAGGACCTGAGGAGGGAGGATCAGAAACATGCAGGAGAAACACAGCAGGTTCACTAAAACAGCAACTGAATGTTTTGCTTTGGACATTCCAAGTGGTGCTGAGAGGTCCACAGGACCTCATGGCAGATGGTAGAACAGTGTCAGCTCCAACACTCACTCAGTGTAAGGAAACCTGGGGTTGCAGGATATCCCCTAAAGGGTTTCCAGGACCTGCCACATCCACCCTGACCTATTGCTGATGACACTGCAGGAGGCTGGACCAGAGGCCCTGTATAGGTTACCACCACCAGCTTCAGGATTTATGAGTGTCCCCTGAACTGACCTACTCTGGGACACATGTGCAGCAGCAAAAGGAACAATCCTCAGTCCCTGAAGGGATATGGATATGGATATGGATATGGACATGGATATGGATATGGATATGGATGTGGATGTGGATGTGGACATGGACATGGATATGGATATGGATATGGATGTGGATGTGGATGTGGATATGGATATGGATATGGATATGGACAAGGACATGGATATGGACATGGACATGGATATGGATATGGATGCGGATATGGGTGTGGATATGGTTTAGTGGGCATGATATTCGGTCAAAAGTTGGACTTGATAATCTTGGAAATCTTTTCCAATCTTAATGATTCTGTGATTCTATTGCTGTCCCATTGCAGCAGGTGGATAAAGATGTATCTCTGGAGCAGGACAGATCTCAGGGAGAGCTGAGGAGGAAGGTTCCAGCACCAGGACCCTCACTGCCATCCAGCATGGGACAGCACTTGGTGTTGGCTGAGCAAGTTCACTAGGGGATGGAATAACACAGGGAATAACAGAGGGCTGGCAGCAAGCCAGCGCCTCTCATAGCACTGGGGTTTATCTTTAACAACAACAACGGCAGCAGCCCCACTTTGCTGGAAAATATCTGCCTGGTGCTGGGATCCTGCATCCTCAGACAGAGCCGGGCATCCTGCGGGAGCTGAGCCGTGTTATCTGCCCGAGGGGGATTACGCTGTGAAAACGGCTCGTTGGGGATTGTATATTAACAGGATATGCTCGGCTGGTTGACAGGAAGCAATAAAGTAATTTGAAAGAGACCGGGAGAGAGTGTGTGAGTTCCTGCGTCTGTGTTAAATCATGGCTCTAGATAAGCAAACAGCGGCCCCGGAGCGGGAGGAGTGCTGCCAACAGGGACACGGCCAGTGCCAGAAATCTCCAGGAGCTGCCGCGAGTCCATCTCGGAGGCAGCGTGGAAACCACTGGGATTGCAATTACAGCACTCCCATCCCCTGCTCTGGGCTCCGGTCCTGCAGGATCTTGTCCCTGTCACCCCAGCTCTGCATGGATGAAGGAGCGCAAGGAGAAAATCCCTGGGCAGCCCAGAGAGCTCTGTGGCTGCCTGCAGGAGCCCATCCCACCCACCTTTAGGAGCTCCGGGAAGGAGCTGCTCCTCCCAGCTCCAGGCTGGAGGAAGGGGAGGAGAGCCAAGAGGAGAAATGCGTGCGGCTTCACGGAGCGATGCTGCGCCAGATGCTTGAGAGAAGGGTGAGGCAGGAGAAGGCTGACGGGAGAAGGGGGCTGTCGGGAAGCATCAGGCACTCTGCATTTGGCACCTGGCATGGATCGGAGCGCCCTGCTTGCATCCTGCCCGGGGGAAGCGGATCCTGCCGTGTGGGTGTGTGTGTCAGCCAGCACAGCACCTGGCACTCCGGCCCCGCTCAGCCTCTCACATCCTGCTGCAATCGCACACCGCAAAATGTCAGCAGCGTTTATTGCTCTCGGAGAGGCTCTGCTGGCCTCTAACAGAGGATGTTCGAGGTCTTCTGATGCAATTTCTGATCTTTTTTGTTAGGGATACGCTTTCATACACCGTGTGTTTGCCCAGAAGCTCCCTGCAACAGGATATGAGCTCCACGGGATCAACAAAATGTGTCTGCGTTTGGTGGGGACTGAAGCCACCCAAAGCACTCTCTTCAGAATAATAGAAATAAAAAAAATCACATATGCTGCCTTCCACCAGAGGCAAAAATTTCCAAGCCAGAGACCGGATGAGCGTTGAACCTTCTTGCCATGTGTAAAATACTCCTAGCTGGGTGATGGGCAGGAAGTGGGATGGGGATTGGAACAACGTGGTCTGGTAGAAAGTGTCCCTGCCCATGGCAAGGGAGATGGAACAAGATGACCATTTAGGTCCCACTGAACCTAAACCATCCTGTGATTCTGTGACAGCTTCCTTGGCAGTGGTTTGTGTCAAAGGCTGTATCTGACTCTGAAGCACCTCACATTGCTCGTGTCAGAGAGGATCTTCTGACACACAGAGCACTGTCCCGTGCACATTGGGCACCCCTGTGCCTGACCAGCACCTTCCCCAGAGCATCAGTCCTCATACTCCTGCAACTCTGTTATGAGTAGGCTTCCCTGGAAGCTGAGGCCATGATGTGTGTGGACACCAGGAAAGTAAGTCCATGCCAGCACTTTTTTCATGAGCATGTTTGTTGCATTCCTTAGGGTATCACAAGCCCTCCCTGCTGGGGAGAAAGTGGTTGCTGAGACAAGGGTGAAGGTGGCTGGAGCAGAAATGGATAGTCAGAGTCTGTGAGGTAGTGCCATGTCCTCCACATGTTCCTCATTTGCTTTTTCAACATTCCCTCCCTGATCCCTGTACTAATGCTGGATCCCCAGTGGAGTCACTGATTATGTTTTTGCATCCCTCCTTTCTCCCACGCACCTCACAAAAATTTTGGAATATCCAGGCAGGACAAACACAACTTGTTCCCTGCCTGTGCAAGAACTGCTCCAGCTGGCTCTTCCAAATGCAGCCAGGCCAGCCGCAGCTCAGAGTTATCTGATGGTCACACGCAGCAGCCAAACCCCTGAGCCCTTCCCACAGACCTTTCCTGCCATAATTGGAAGGGCCTGGGCTGTGCTGGGGGAGCCAGCTGGCACCTGGCTGAATGCGTGGGTAGTCCCCAGAGTCTGAGATGTCACCAGAAGCTTAGGTGATGTGCTGTGCAGCCCTTCCCATGGTGTCACTCAGCAAACTGGTGTGGGTGGCCTGTGGTGGCCTCTGGAGAGGCGGTGCCCTGCACCCTCTTCTCCATGGGTCTGTCTCTGTTTTGTGTCTGGCACTGTCTCACCTTGCAGAGCCTCACACAGACTGTCTGACCTTCATCACCAGTTTGGCACCAGGAGTTACCTGACCTGCTCCTGAGTCATCTCTGCACGCAGCAGGGAGTAGCCTCCTGAAAATGGATCTGTCTGCTGCTATCCAACCCAATCACGGGGCTGGGGAGCTGCTTTGGAGCTCCCCAGGTGGGAATTGGCTGCCACCACTTCAGTTCTGCATGCTTTCCTCAGCCACATGCTTGGAAGCCTCAGAGACCCTGATGGGACTGCCCAAAGCAGCCACATCCCAATCTCAGCCCCACTCCTGAACAGACATGGGACACCCTGATCCTCTTTGCCTCTCCAGCATTTTGTCCTCCTTTCCTGACACCCCCACCCAGCTGCAGGAAAGGGATGATCTCCCAGTGCATGACCCAACCACCTCACGGCAGAATTGGAAGGGCTCCTGGAGCCAGGCCACCAGAGAGGAAGGACCACTCCCTGTACTGGACCTGCTCCAGGCTGGAAGGAGAGACAAACTGCCTTGGCTGCAGTAATTAAATCCTTCGCCCAAATGAGAGAGAACATCCCATCCTCCCCACTCCCCCCACTGTGCTGCAGTGTGCAAGTCTCTGGCATCACTAGACAAGCACATCAGTCATCCCCCAGGTGGGTTATGCTGGACTTAAGTTGCTTGGGCTCTGTCCTTGCTGTGTCCGAGACTAGGCAGGGCTCCCAGCTCCTCTGGGTCAGCTGTCCAAAAACTCCCACCACGCTGCCCTAACCTTTGGATCTGCTCACCCGTGTCTGAGCACCTCAGCACCTCTGTCCCTTCTCTGAGCCTGGGGTAGCAGGGAGGGAATTTCTGGTGTAGACTGACCTGGTTTAGACACATCCTTGTGATCACCAACACACAAAGGCTGCAGGTGAGCGGGAAAAAGAAGAGTTAAACCCACGGGAGACAGGGCATTTGCCATCCTGCAGCACCAAGGACTGGGTATCAATGTGTGTTATTTACTGAGTCATCACCTCCTGCTGGAAAGGGACAGGTGTTTCTTCCAGACCAGACTAAAATATCCCTGGCTTTCCCCTGTCTTGGGAAGAAACTGTAGTCCTGTTAGCTTGGCTCAGCTCGTGTGGGATCAAGCACCATTATGAGCTCATTGGCTGCCCACCTCCGGGTCATTTCCATCCTCCTGCAGCCTCACCAGTTCCCAGTTCTTCACCCACTGGTGAAGAAACCTCTGTGGAGGATGTTGTCAGTGCACAGGGTGCCAGCATGGCTCTCCTGCCCAGCGGCACCAGGCTCTTTCCCTGCCCACCTTGCTCCCCTCTCATCCCTGGGGACCCAGGGGGGTTCAGGACTCCCCCCTACCCCATAAGCTCTCCCCCCTCCCCGGCAGAGCTGCATTTCCCCCCCGCCTCTGCCCGAGCATGGCTCGGCCTTTCTTCCTTTTCATCCCTTTCTCCCTCCCTGAATGCGCTTTGCTTACTTTGGCGGTGCGGGGCAGGGAGAGTCCCTCTCCCCCCTCGCTCCCGGGGATCCCCCCGGCAGATGGGGCCGGGATATGAATGTGCACACAGTGAAGCCCCTAAGAGGATTTGCTGGTGCCCCTTTCATTGCGAGCCTTTGTGTGCTGCTCCACTGCAGTGGGACGCCCCCGAGTTCTCCCCCGGCTCCTCTCTCTTCCACTCCAGAAGAAAAGAAAGTGCCTATAAAGGCCTTGTTTGTCCGACTTGTTTGAGAGGACCATATTGCTGTAGGTGCCGCGGGTCCCGGCGTGACAGCATCGCCCCTTTGAGAGCGGGTGACGTGCGGCTCCCTCCTGGGAGGGTCCGAGCGGGCGGCTTAGCCAGGCGCTGGGAAAAAAAGGTTTCAGTTGCATTTCAATGTCCATTGAACCCTGAATCCCCGGCGATGGTTTTTCCAGAGACAGACAAAGCCACGGAGGAGGAGGCTGGGAAGATGCTTCGTGTCCAGCAGTGGGTGAAGGACCCTGCTACACCCACCCCCCCCCCCCCCCCCAAATCCCATCTCGGAGAGTTGAACGGCGCTGGCAATGCTGCTTTTCTAATGACATCTAGTGGTAAAGCCAGGGAAGGAGGGAAGCCTCGGCTGGGTTCTCCCGACTGGATCGCGGCACCTCCCGCTGCGGCATTTTGCCCTTTGTATGGCAGCAGACAGCCCCCAGCCAAGGGGGGAAGCACAAACAAGTGCGCTGCTCCCTGGGCCTCGTCTCGGATTTTCAGGGGCCCTGGAGCAGATGTCTGGGCTGGAAATGAAGGTACACACTAGCACACCGATCTGTCCTCTCCGTGTCTGTGCTCCAGCACGTCCCCACACGTGCTGCCAGCTGCTCAGAGGCAGGTTTGTGACACACATGGCAGGCCTGGGAGGATTTCCAGTGCAGGCAGAGCGCTCACAGCAGCAGCCACAGGCAGGGAGCCTGCAGCACAGAATATGGCTCCAGGGATGCTCACAGGGCATCTCACTCCAGCTAAGGTGGCCCCCAGGACCTGTGGTGGTCCTGACAGTGGGGTGATGGGGTGGCTGAGGCTAAATAACAGCCTGTGTAACCAAAGTGTGTTAGGATGTCAGGAAGAGATTCCATACCTCAGCAGACACTGGAAAACCCACTCTGGAGAGCACACACTGGAGAGGTTGGTCATTCATGTCTCCACTACAGCGTTTCAGAGCCATTTCTCACTCCACACTGGAGCACCCACACTGCTGAACCATGAACTGCTGATGGATGTTGTCCCAAAACATGGAGCCTAAATCCTCTCTTGCACAGCCTCTTCTGCAGCAGATCACCTTGGCTTCCCTGGCACAGGGTACCCAGAGCAGCTGTGGCTGCCCCATTCCTGGCAGTGTCCAAGGCTGGGCTGGATGGGGCTTGGAGCAACCTGGGATGGTGGAAGGTGTCCCTGCCTATGAAACAAGTTCTCCCCCAACCCAAACTATTTGTTGGTTGTCTGACTTGGCACACAGGGCATAAGGAAAGATGCACCTGTGGATGCATCAGGGAGTGAGAACTTCAGGATCACACTGACAGCAGGACAAAGAGACCAGAAATACAGATGCAGGAGGTGATTTTGGGGATCCTGCACAGAGGCAGAGCAGCTGTAACCTCCATGGATTCTCACAGCTTATCTCCAGAGCCTGTGCCACACTGTGAGCAGCCAGATGTGCAGCTGAACCCAGCCCATTGGGCTGGAGAGTGATCTTCAGCTGGAGAATGAAAATTGCAAAAGGAAACCCTGAAATTCCCTGTCTCCTGTGACTACAGTCCCTCTGAGCAGTCCAATACAAAAGAGATGCCACAGAAAAACCAGGATCAAGGGAAAGCCCACCCACCTCTTTATGCTGGGAGAGAAAAACTGAGTAAAACCTAGCACACAAACAGCTTTTAAAATGAAATATGTTGAATCCAGAGTCCCAGAGACCAAAATGGGTTAATAATAAATTGGTGCTTTCATCTTCCTGAGCTCAGGGTGTTTCAGTGCTCTGGTAGAGGTCCTTGGGGTCACCAGTGCACAACGTTCAGACACATCCAATGTTCCTGTACTGGATTTTATGAAAGGTAAAAGAAAATGAAGGGAAAAGCAGAAGAAGTGGAGACGGAACCACACAGAACATGAGAGATCACATCCTTTGGGGGCCATAGGTTGATGAAGAAGCCTGTCCAAAGAAGGAGGACAAGCCTCCTGGAAAACTTTCAGGTCACCTTTTCCTTCTCATGCTCTCTATCGTCCTCTGAGGTCTCAGCCTGGCAAATGCCAGGAGTATTCCTCTCCATGTTCTTTGGGGCAGTCATTGGTGGCTGCATGTTGGAGCTGGGAAGGAAGAGCTGCTACAGCATCTCCCAAACTCTCCTGGCATAAGTTGCTCCTTCAAAAAGGCTTTTCTTTCCTCTCTTTCCCTGTTCAGTGAGGACACAGGTCTGAACAAATATCGATAGTTTCAGCTCCTTGCTCTCCAGCAGCCTGAGGGATCTGTGCAATGGAGGGGGAGGCTGAAGGACTGAGACAGAACTGCCAGGACTCATTCTGAGCCTGGTGACAGAGATGGAGCAACTGTGGTGGATCCACATGGATGTCAAAAAGAGAAATCCATCTACTCCTGGCAACCCAGCCCACCCCAGGAGACCATCCAGTGCTGGGGAAGGCCAGCTGATCTTTGCCTTGCTCCAGGGAGGAGATGCCCAGGGTGACCCATGTTCTTGCCCCACATTCTGAGGGACCATGCCCCTCTGCAGAAAGAGTGGCAGGACAGCAGTGACACCAGTGGCAGGACCCTCCTGGAGCTCTGCAGAGCTCAGGTGTTGTAACAGGAGCAGAGTCCAAGTCTCAGTGGCTGCTGGCTGCTTCCCACTGCTGGTGCCATGCATAGCCTGGATGTCTCCAGGAGTCAAAACTCTGCACAAAGCCCTCATGTTCCCAGAGCCTGACTCTGCTCAGCTGTCATGAACACCCCCAGGCTGCAGGTCTGGATGTGTGACACAGAGTCACCTCACACAGCAGAGTACATCAGCCCGTGCAGCCCATGGCAGGGGTGAATCCCCAAGTATCCCTCACCCAGGGAAGGATAGAGTTGTCCAGCTCCCTCCCAGGGATGTGCAGGATTGTCCAGCTCTCTCCTGGCTCCACTGGAAATGCCACCAATGACCCAGTGCTGTTCCTGTCACCTTGATGACTACACATGCCAGCATCTTCAGCCAAAAGCTCTCCTGGCACTTCATGGAAACAGAAGGAAGCACTGGGCAGTACCACACAGCCCCTGGGGAGCTGCCAGCCAAGTCCTCAGCCCAGAGCTCCAGCCCATGCTCTTTCTGAGGAAGCCAGGACAGCAGGCTCCCAGACATTCCTTGTTTACAAACCAGATGGAGTTCCAGGTACATGTCCACGCATTTCCCTGGGGACCCTTCTTCTGCACATGGCAGTGTCTTCTTGTGCTGTGGGCTTCAAGCTGCCTTATTTGATTTTTTTCCCCTCTGTATGTAAATGTAAGATTTTAGGGCAGAGTGATGCTGTTGAGTGCAATCCTGGCCTCTTCCACCCCCAGCCTGTGCATGGCTCTGTCCCTGACTGCTGGAATTACTTTGTGTGTGCTCTACATGGAGTTTGTGTGTTTTCTGCTGGTGCCTGTGCCCTGTGTGATAATCCAGCCTGCCTTGTGTGAGGCACATGGTTTCATTTGTGACAGGATGAGGTGGGGGTCATCTCGACAAACCGAGGGCTGAAACCACACACAGCTCCAGCGAGGTGGACAGGACTGGGTATGGAACAGAGTGGGGCTGTTCCCCCTGCAGGGAAACTGAGGCATTCGGGGGAGGGTGTGGGTGTGTCACTGATTTGTCCCCGGGTTCCAAGAGTGGAAGAAAAAAACATTTGCCTTTCCTTTTTGTTGGAGGAAAACTTGTGAGAGGAGAGCAGGGTTGTGCAAGGCTTTCCCAGACCTTCGATGTCACAATTCCAGCATTGGTTTGGGGATTTTGCCAAGAGCCCGGTCCTGCATCACAACAGAGGATGCCCATCGTGGCAAAACCTCCCCATCCCAGCAGAGTATTCCCAGAGTGACAAAGGATCCCCATCCTAGCAGAGCATTCCCAGAGTGACAGAAGATCCTCAGTGCAGCAGAGCATCCCACATGGCTCCTGGTCTCAATGGGTGGGGGACAAATCTGAGTTTATTGCGCTGCATCCCTCAAAGAGCTCTGTCCTTGCTGTGTCCGAGACTAGGCTCCCAGCTCCTCTGGGTCAGCTGTCCAAAAACTCCCACCACACTGCCTTAACCTTTGGATCTGCTCACCCGTGTCTGAGCACCTCAGCACCTCTGTCCCTTCTCTGAGCCTGGGGTAGCAGGGAGAGAATTTCTGGTGTAGCCTGATGTGGTTTAGACACATCCTTGTGATCACCAATGCACAAAGGCTGCAGGATGGGCAGGAAAAAGAAGAGTTAAACCCACGGGAGACAGGACATTTGCCATCCTGCACGGGGCTGGGTAGGGCCAGGCCGTGCTCCGTCAGTCCCGCATCCCCTCCCGCCGCTGTGCCGTGGCAGCACCGGGGAGATGTCGCTCGGAGCCGGGCTCAGGAGGGCGGGAGACAGCGGCAAGCGGAGCGGAAGGAGCCGAGCCCCGACGTCCAGGCGATCTGTGCCTGGAGCTGAACCAGGCCAAGCTTCTCATCCCGCACATTCCCATGGAAACCTCGGCCCCGCCGCCCCGCCTCGCACCGTTGCACGATTGTCGGTCACCGGTGGCCGCTCCGGTCCGGGGGACCAGGGGGGCTGTCCGGGGAGGTGGAGGCTCCCCGATACCCAGGGGCACCTGCCCAGGCTGCCAAAGCTGCGAAAGCAGGAATTGCGACCTTCCTCTCACCCCCGACCACAACCACCCCTCTCCGCGGCGTTAGGAATCTCCGGCAGCATCCCCAGGCAGCATTCCCGGGGATCACCCCCAGGCAGAATTCCCGGGGATCGATCCCAGGCAGAATTCCCGGGGATCATCCCCATCCCTACCCCTCCGGATCCAGCCCCTGGATCTCTGCCGGCCCTGGACCAGCCCCGGGATCATCCCACTCCATCGGCCGAGCCCGGGGTGCGTGGGGTGCCCCAGCACGGGGGACTGCAGCTGGAATTGCCCCCACCCCACCCCGCTTCTGTGCTCTTTCCTCTCCTGTGCTCCTCTCCCAGTACGAGTCCCCTGAATGCTCCATTTGAAGCTAATTCCGGCTGAAATCTGGTTTGCTTTCCAACGTTGCTGCTTTAAATTGGAGAGATTGACCTTGTAGCAGGAGGTGACATGCAGATGCACATCAGCAGCCCGTCAGAGCGGCGGCGGGGGCTGGGGAGGTGCGGAGCCGCCTCAGGGACACGCCAACTATTTTATGAGTAATTTAATATCTGGAACACAGACTTTTCATTCCCAGAGATCTGCTGGGGAAAGAAAGAGCCTTTCTGCAGCCCTGCGAAGGCTGTTCCTCATAAGGAGGCAGAGCAGAAAAAAAGGGGCTGGGATTTAACTCCTTGGTGGCCAGCCAGCACAGAGCCTCCCAATTCCCGGTCCCTTCAGAGGGCCAGGAAAAGCAGGAATTCCCTGTGAACCTCTAAGTGCGCCACAAGCCAGGCTGTGTTGATCCAGGAAAAAGAAGCAATTGCTCCTTCCCATTCAAACTTAAATCCAAGCCTGGGTGAGGAAAAGAACAAACTTAATGGCAGCCCTGAAGTAAGATTTGGGGTTGGAACTGATGTCTGAAGCCCTTCCCGGTCCCAGACTGGTTTCTGCTGTATCAAACTCCACAGGAGTCTCCCTGGGGTTGGAACCAGTGCACCCAGGGGATCCATGCAGGGAGCTCCCACCCTGCTGAACGAAACCATCGTGTGTGACCTCAGTACCCACCAAAGCTGTGATTTGCTGATATGATGTCTGTGACATCCCAGCAAGCACAGCCCAGTGCCCTGTCCCAGTAATGCCTCTGCCCAGAGCATCTTGGCACAGTACTGAAGCCATGCAGGGATTCCCATGGCTCCTGCTTGATATTATGGCTTGGAGAAGGGAAGGGAAGGAAGAACCCAAAAAAAATCCCCCAATATTTCACTCCACAACCTGGCCCAAGGGCAGAGGAGACTGTGGAAAGCAGCTGCCAGCCTGGCAGCAGCAACTGTGGCTCAGAGCTGGGAGGCTGAAGGGAAGGAAATGCTCGTGGGCTGTTCAGGAGGGAGCTGCTGCCAAGGGAAAAGCCTGCCTGCATTAAGGAGCAGCATCATGAGCTATGTGGGAGAAGAGCTGTTTGGAGGGGCTGGCATGGGAAGCTGATCCAGGGGGCCCTGTTAGGCAGCCTGGCTGTGGCTGATGCTGCCAGCAAGGACCAAGACCAAACAAGGATGGTTTAGGAAGGGCTCTTCCTTGGTTCTAGCAGGTACGGGGAACTCCTGGGCTCAGTGTAAAAAAATCAACACCTCTGCAAGCTCTGTGGTGTTTGCTGGTGGTGTTAGACCAGACCATGGTACTGACATCCCTGGCTCCATCTCACTGACAAACAGCATGGTTGTGCTTTGATTCTCCATTTTCATGAATACTGACAGGCACACCCATTTCCCACCACATCAGATCTTGCCAGAGTCCTGCTTATGCCAAGACTGGAGCTTTGGCACAAAGAAAACCTCCAAACCCCCAGTCGAATGATGCAGGAGAAACCTCCATGTGATTGTCTTGCTGGTCCCTATTTCTCTGTTCCTGGAAGCAAGAAGATTTTATTTTCACTCCCTGACAGCTCTGTTGGTATCTTTGCCCACAGCTGTGCTCCTGGTTCCCTCCCTGTCCTGTTCAAGGGGCCTCCAACACCAACAGACCATAGCACACCCTGGCTTCTTGGCAAAACACTGACATCCCTGAAACTCCTGAAGTCACCTTGAAACACTTCTTGCCCCAACTTCAGCATCTGCTGAGCATCTGGTGGCCTCAGACAGGGCACAGCCCTGCCCTTGGTGGTGGCCTGAGGGTCATAGCACTACCTGGTGAAGGATGGGCTGTGGCTGGGCCCTGGGGAGGGACTGCAGCTGAAAATAAACTCCAAAGGGAGTGACAATGAACAGAATGTGGGTGTCAGGGGACAGCTACAGAGCACACAGAGAGCAGAGGGAGGGTGCACAGGGCAGGAAGAATTGTACAGGGGTGGATGTGCAGAGGGGGAGTGTGCACAGAGCTACAGGGATGTGCACAGAGCAGGGTGAGTGTGCACAGTGGGGTGTGCACAGAGGGGTGAACATTCACAGCACAAGCAGGAGCATGCCCAGAGCCCCAGGCCTGCTCTGTCCATCCTGGGTGAGGACAGATCCTGCAGGTTTATTTCCAGGTGCAGCCATGCCACGTTGAGGAACTGGGCTCAGACACCCATGGGGAAGGTCTAAGGAATTAATTAAATATACAAATTGGCCCTTTCCTGAGTGACATTGACAGTGGTGCTTCCCTGACCCACCCTTACCATCCACAGTGCCTGACCCTGCACAGGTTTCTCTCCAGCTCTCCTGTTAAAGGTTGTGTTGTTCCAAACCAAAGAGCAGGGCAGGAGGTTCAGGAGCAGGGCTCGGTTGCTCCTGCTGTTCCTGGGAGCACCAGGCAGGACAGGTGTGACTGCCACCACAGCACTCAACCAGCTGTGTTTAATTTTTGCCAGTGTGGCCCTGGGAGCAGCACAGGGGGTCTGGCAGAGGGACTGATGGCTGTGTACAGGAGGAAGCAATCCCAGCTCCATTGGGGGTGGGGGTGGGGTCCCATGGCAAGGGACATTCCAGCTCTGGCCTCAGTGAGTGCTGTAACAGTTTGAGAGGAGGGGGCCCCTCCAGCTGAGGTGGTGCAGACTGTGGCTTTGGGGCTTCCTAAAGGGTCAGGAACACGCTGCCCACCCTGAGCTGCCTGGGAAGAACTGAAGGGTGGTGTTGCATGGACGAACACCAGCCCCAAGCACCCTCTGGGCCCCTTGCCTCATCCATTTTGGATACCCAGGGGTGGAGAGTTAAGTGGCAGCCTCAGGGGAGCAGGCAGCTGCCATCCCATGGGGACACTGCCAGAGGTGGCATTGCTGGGTGCTGGCTGAGATCCATGGGATGAAATTATGCCCCCTGCACCTCTGGGCAACAATTCCCTCTGCATCTTTGGGAAGCTGTTCCCTCTGCACCTCTGTTTCCCAACTGTGTAAGCACCATGAGCTGCACTTCCAGCTGCTGGTACCTGCACTGCCCTCTGACTTTCCCCAAGCACAGCCAATCCCCCAGAACCCTTTTGGCTCATACTGGTCAGACATCTATTTTTAAAATAACACCAGCTTTATTCCTTTACACCTTTTCAAAAATCAAGAATTATATCAATTACCTGGAAAGGCAGAAAGCTTCACCTTGGTGTCCAACAACATCTTGGGCCCCTTCCTCCAGAGCTTTCTGCTGCCAGAAAGCAGAACCCCATGTCCTCTGACAAGGGGTTGTCCCATGCCAGAGGAAGGACTGCATTTGTCTCCATCAAATATCAGTGGTTTTCTGCCAGATCCTTTTCCAGCCTTCAGGGCTCTTGGAATGGTAGCTCCGACCTCCAGTGTATCTCTGCTCCTTGGTACAGTGTTTCCTACCTGCTGAGGGCTCAGGGGGCTCGGGCAGTGCATGCTACCAGCCCTTTTGGGCGTTCAGCAACTGCTCTTTTCCTTTTGCCTAGCTCAGTTTTATTTGTGATGCTGTATCTACAGCTATGAAACACGGTGGGTTTGGTATCCATATGCATCGTATCCAGCAGTGCCACCCCAGCAGTGCCACCCCAGCAGTGCCATTCCAGCAGTGCCCTCCCAGCAGTGCCACCCCAGCAGTGCCATTCCAGCAGTGCCATCCCAGCAGTGCCATCCCAGCAGTGCCATCCCATCCAGAGCCAGGCTTCTGCCGCTGCCACGTGAGGCTGAGCCAGTCTCCAGTGCCACCTGCCGGCAAATCGCCCTGGACAGGATCCTCCGGGCGGGTTACAACAGCCTCAGTCACTGCGGTGGGGACACTTGAGCAGCCCAGAGCTGGGGGTTTTGGACGCACGAGCAAAACTGGAGAGCTCAGAGGTGACGCTCCATTAAATCTCGTGCGTATCACACTCATCTCCCCAAGATGTTTTATCATCATCCTTTCCATCCAGACACTTTCAAATCCCAGACTGACACAAAAATTCCTGAATGCTCCATGTCCAACCCTCATGGGTGCTGCAAACAGCCCACCCACACAGGTACAATGCAGGGTTGTCACCTGTCCCAGTGCCAGGGATGTCCCTGGGCTCCTTGGCTTTAATTCCTCTGGACATTCCTGGGTCCACAGCTCTGCTATGGATAAGGGACAGGCTGGGAGGGCTTGGCTGTGCTCCAGGATGTGTCAGTTCTTTGCTGGGGTTAGGAGGCTGCAGTGAGGGTGTTCTCCACACCACCCCCATCACAGCATCCAATTGCTTGGTCCACACTCACCTGCCCCACCTTGTCACAAGCTTTGACAATCTTCTGTGGGTATTTCTGTCCCCACCCCCCCAAAAAAAAAAAAAAAAAAAAAAAAAATCTAAGAGAGGTTGGTGTCCCCAGATCCTGCCACTGTCAGGACTCTCCAGTACAGCACCATCTCCAGCATCTCTCCACCTACCAGCAGTACCGAATTTTCCCAATTTCCTACCACCAGCCCCTAATTTTCCCAATATGTCATTGTCCTGCCCCCGATAAAGGCTGAGCTGCTTTTCCGTGTTTTTCTAACCCTGGCTGGGACTCTTTGGAGATACTGGGCCTGGCCTGCAGCAGGGACTGAATGACTTGTCTGGCTCTGCTCAGCAGTAATGAGATGCTAATGAGCCTGGGCTGCACCCAAGGTGGCAAGAACCAGTACCCTGCTTATGTGAAAATTACTTGGGAGGAGAAAGGCAAATCCAATCCAGAAAGGGACCAAGAGTGCATAGAGCTGTCATTTATTGTGCAAGAATGGCAGTAATGTGCTTCAAGCACCAATTTGGGAGCAAAGAGTTGCCAGGGGAGTCCTCAGCTCTGCAGGGGCTGCAGATTTTGGCCACAGACACAGCTCCAGGGGGCTAAGCCTCAGGGAAGATGAGGAAGCCAGAGAAGATGCTGTCGGACCCTTCCAGCCCCACCAAGGAGTTCTTTTCCGTTGGTTCCAACCACACAGACTCGTTCATGGCCATCTTGAGGACCACACTGCCTGTGGTGACCTGGAAACTGCTCTGCACAAAGTCACAGAAGGTCACCACCCTGTCTCCCCTGCTGGCACCCCGTCCCTTTTTGATGTTGAGGCACAGGTTGCCCCGGGAGGTGACGTGGTAGGTGAAGTAGTAGGTGCCGGGGATGCGGCAGGTGAAGCGGCCGTAGCGGTTCTCGTAGTGCCCATTCTCGTTGATGAGGATGCGGTCAAAGCGGATGGGCTGCTCCTGGCGGGGGTAGGAGCTGATGCTCCTGGCAGCAGAGAATGCAGACTTGTAGGTGACCTTGTAGTCACCAGGTTCTCCCATGGGGCCAGGCATTCCCCTCGTACCTGGTACACCCACTGCACCTGGGGGGCCAGTGGGACCGACCTTCCCGTGATGTCCCGGTAATCCTGGGACTCCCTTCTCCCCTCTCTCTGCTCCACCCTGGCCAGAGGGTCCTAGGAAAGAGGACGAAGAGTCATTGTGGTCCCAGCTGAGCCCCATTTGTCTGCAGAGAAGGAGCATGAACAAAACCTGTGCTAGGTGTGGGTCAGTGGAGACCCCTGCCCCACAGGCAGGTGTGACATTTTGCTGTCATCCCTCTTCTCCCCCAGGTTCCCAGGGTGCTTCATCATGCCCACCTGACAAGACCTCAAGGAACTGGTGGAAATGGATTGCTTTCCCAGGACCATGTGCCTGGCACAGTCTTTCCCTGCTCTTGGCATTCACAAGACAACGTTTTACCCATCTGCAGCCTCTTCCTTACCTTGATCACCCTTTGGGCCATTCTCCCCATCCCTGCCATCGCTGCCAGGCTGTCCTGGTAATCCTGGGATGCCTGGGATGGTGCCGTAGGTCCTGCAGAGCGTGGCACTGGCAAGCTGCCCTCCAGCCAGGCAGATCAGCATGGCCCACATGGTCCACATCTGTGGGAGCATAGAACAGTGTCAGTGGGCTTTCCTGGGTGCTGGGAGGGCTGGGGAAGGCACTCTGAGCTGCTCTGAAAGATGGTGACTGCAAGCAAGTCCGGGCAATACCATCAGGGAGGGCAAACATTCTACTGCAGAGCCAAATCCACTCTCCTGCTATCCCTGGAGCAAAGGACCAGAACCCGTGGGCAAAGCAGGGTTTGTCAGTCTCTTGTCACTCATGAATCTCCAGTTTACAAGTGCCCACAGCTTCAGCCACATGAATATTTGGACAGGTTATCTCAGAGATCTGGTGTCCAATGTGGCCATGCTGCTCCCTTGTGGGAGAAATTCCCCATCTCATCTCAGGACCACACTTGCAGGGTAAAATCCAACCAGAGCAGTTTCATCATCTGCAAGGGAATGGGCCTTCCCTTCCACCAGCATGTCTGAGGGACAGCACCAGTCCTTGAAGATGACAATGAGCTCCCAAACCTCCCTCCTCCATCCCACAGGTTCCCCTTGTGTCCTGTCACACAGCTGCTCAATCCCAGAGGCATTTCTGTATCTAACAGGCCTTCCTGTCACACGTATCTGGGCTTCCATTCCTGGGCTCTTACCTTCTTCCTGCCCTCCCCACCCAACTCCTTCCCCCAGATCCTGGTGTGGGTACATGTGAATAAGCACTGGGCACTCGGGGGCTGTTTCTGGACATCACAGCACCCCAGCCACAACTTCCCCACCTCAGGTGGATTTTCCCAGGGCTGAAGCTCTGGTGCCAGCAAGACAAAAGGTTGGTGAGTTGGATCCTCCAGCCACAGCCCTTCTGATTTGGGCACAGCAGGTACAAGGAGCAATCCACAGGCTCCCAGCCCAGGGCCATTAAAAGACAAGAGCTTCTCAGGGCAGGAGAGCACCCCCAGGGCAACCTTCAGACTGATGCACCTTTCAGTCCCAGATTACCCTTCTAGAACTCTGCCATCTCTACTTTGATGTCTTCCTTCTTCCAGGTGGAGCAGGAGGGGTCAGGGTCCCATCAGGCACCTCCACCACTGCCAGCCCAGCTCCTCCACCCCCTATTTCTCTTCTCCTCCAGGCCACAGGGCAGTGCCAGCAGTGCAGGTGACTGTCACCTTGCCAGAGTTGGGCTCTCTGCATGCTCCTGTCTGTGAGGGGAACCTTGGGCTCAGTCTTGCTCTTACCTTGAGCTCCTTATTGATCAGGTAGGGAAATGGAGCAGAACACCACAGCGTCCTGCTCAGAAATGCCCACACGGAGAAGCAGAAGTTTGCTGCAAGGGTTATTGTGAAAGGATCTGGGACACATCCCCTTTTTATCTTTAGCTCCTGTCCTTTTTCTGTGGCAGTTTCAGATCCTTCACAAATGCTGTTGTCAGCTGAGCAGAACAAGCCATCCCCAAATGGTACCCTGAGCCCCTCCAGCCACAGTCCTGCCCTGCAGGGTCCCTGGGTCCTGCTCAGGGCTGCTTGCTATGGGGGATGCTGTTGGGAGCTCAGATGAGTTTAGGGTAATGCATCAGAGCTGCAGAAATGTGCATCCCTCAGGCTGCTCTGCATGCTTCCAGCTCTGCAGGCCCAGGGGATGTCACAGGGTCACAACATCCATCACCTTGAGCCCGTGCCCCTGAATCTTCTGAATATTGGGCATGGGAAATGATTTTACCCTGTGGGAAAAGCATTCCCAGTCCTGCTTTGGCTGCTTCCTCGTGGAGGTGAAGCACAAGATGTTCAGAGAGGTGACTGCCTGTTCCACCCTGCAAGGTGTGACATCAGGAGAAATACCTTTTGGGTTTTGGTGGGCTCTGCAGCCTCCACATCCACAGACTCCTTTGGTCTGGCTTAGGAAAGCCAGAATGCTTCCCCTGCCCCATCCTGGTAGGGACCCCAGGGATGTCCCAGCCATTGTGCTGGGGTTTCCTTTGGGATCTGTGCCCCTGTGAATCTTTGGGGGGAAGAGGAGTATCAGGCCCCTGCTTGGAGGAGTCTTGGTGCCCTCTTGGTAGGGGCTGTGTGGAAACACGGGAACCATTCCATTCCTGAGGCAGCCAGTGGTCCCACCCCCTGTGCCAAGCCAGGTGTGGGTGGGGTGTGATGGTCTCTGATGCCAGTGAGGGTTGGGGACATCCTGATGCCACGCAGATGGCCAGATGTCCCATGTGTGCACACCACAGAGAGGCAGGACATGGAGGAAACAACACACTACACCAGGTGCACTGGGGAAGGTTTTATTGACACCTTCCACAGCCAGGTCATGGCAAAGGGGTTGCTGCAGCCTGTGCCAGGACACCTGACTGAACCTGAGGGAGGCCAGGTGGGGAGGAGAAAAACACAGAGACCTCTGAGGTAATGTGGGGTTAGTAGGGGGGATGCACGTGGCAGTGCCAGCAGGACCAAGAGCTCAGCACCATCACTCTGGGTGGAGATACATCCAGATCTCCCCATTCCCCCAGTGCACAGCTCCCAGACCGAGGGGGTGGGTCTGGCTGCTGGACTTGGTGCCCTCCCTGCAGAGAAACTAGGAGCATTAGGAAGAGCCCAGCAGTGAGCAGTGTGTTCAGGGCTGGCAGAAGACATCAGGGTGCTGGGGTGGGCTCTGCTGATCCTCTAGTCTGGGAAGAGCAGGAACCCTGAGAAGATGCTGTCAGAGTTGGCAATGCCCACCATGCCGTTGTAATCGTTCACTCCCAGCCAGACCTCGTCTGCAGCAGCCAGGTGGAGCAGAGTCCCCCCTGAGCTGACCTGCATGCTGTTGGTCTTGTGGTCACAAAAGCTGGCCATCTTCCTCCGGTTTTTGTGCAGGATGATGCAGAGGTTGGCTGTGTGTGAGCTGTGGAAGACAAAGTAGTAGACCCCGGGGAGCCTGCAGGTGAACTTGCCTGAGGTGGTGTTGTAGTCATGGTTGGTGTTGGTGATGACATTGTTAAAAACCACGGGGACGTTCTTCAGGGGGTACTGGCTGGTCTGCCTCGTCACTGAGAACGCTGACTGCTGCTTCTGCTTGGAGCTGCCTGGCATTCCCGGGGGGCCAGCATCACCCGGATCCCCTGGGGTTCCCATTGCTCCAGGGATCCCAGGGAGGCCAGGTTTGCCTGGAGGGCCAGGGGGGCCTGGTTCTCCTTTCATGCCCTTGGGCCCTAGCTGTGTAGAAGAAGCTGGGATACCTGTGGGGTGGTGGGAGGTGAAAGGGAGTCAGTGTCAATGGCAGGATGTGGGGAGAGGCTTCTCTAGCCCCTTGCCTTGGGCAGGAGAATGCTGTTGCCTCTTCCACCTGCCCACAGAGGCTCTCATCCTGCAGATCAAGGCAGACCAGCCACTGAGAACTCAGTGCCCCCCTGCAAGAGCCCATGTGGTTTCCTGCCTTGCTCACTCACCTGGTTCCCCTTTGGCTCCCTTCAGCCCATCCCGGCCATCCCTGCCTGGCATACCCGGCATGCCTGGCAGGCCTGGAGCTCCATAGCAGCTGTGAGGGTTTTCTAGAGTCACAGCAGAGCCCTGATTCAGGAGGAGGAGGGTGAGGGCTAGATAGAGCTGCTCCCAGAATCTCTTCTTCATTTTGGTGTTCTGTAGCATGCAAAGGGAAAGAAAGGATTGAGGAGCCACAGCATGATGGCTTTCAGGACATGGAGAAAAGGAGACTGGATGCACTAGGAGCACCTGGATGCCATGGGTTTATCCTCAATGTCCCACCTATGCACACTGCAGGACAGTGGGGAGGTGCATATGTGGAGATGTGCCCCAGGCTCATCTCCAACACCAGGACAGCCCCTGATGGCACAGTGAGAGTTGGACTTTCTGTCTGGGTGAAGCCATGAGGTCTGATGAACCCATGACCAGCCTCAAGCCCTCTGAGTGCAGTGTCCCCAACCCCTGGAGAGGCACACACCACTGCAGACTGTCACCCCGTGCTGCACAGAGCTTGGAGCTCCCTGCACACAGCTGATCTCCCTCCCCCTCCTCCAGCAGCAGCCTCACTGTCCTGGCTCTGTCCATCAGGATCAATCCTTCCATCAACTGGTGCACTCTGTCTCCATCACACATGTGCAGCCAGTCAGTGCCTCTGTCTCCTTCCTCTCCTCCTCCTCCTCCTCTCTCATCCACGTCCTCCTCTCCTTCTCCCCCTCTCCAGCTGCTGGACCCCCAGTCCCACCTTGAGACAGGGAGCCTGCAGCACCTCTTACCTGTGGTGCAGACCAGGGCAGGGAACTCGTGCTGCTGATCCTGCTGGGCAGGCAGTGGCTGCCAGCACAGAGCAGTGGGTGCGGCTCCCTGACACCCTCACAGAGGAAGTCACAGAATTAGGAAAGGGTAAAGGGCCCTTGGGAAAACAGAACCCTGTGTTGGGTGTTCCCAGGCAAATTTCACATCCTCCTGCCAGATGGTTTCTCCTGAGACAGCACTTACTTGGCTGTCCAGCGAAACCTTTACTGGTGAGACTGCAACAGGAAAGGCTGGAAGGCCTTCCACACCTGTGAGATGGAACACAGCTCAAAGAGATGTAGCACAACCCCTCTCAGCCACTGACGCCCTCCCAAAGCTTTCCCTCTTTCCCTTGGTTCTGAGCAGGAGGGCAGCTTGGGAGCAGAGCTTCATGCCAGCTCCAGTGGGCTGGAGATGCCTGTGGCACTGAAGGGCTGCTGCAAGGTCACCTCCTGGCTCTGATGGAAGATCCTGCACCCCTAAATAGGACTGGAAAATGTTTCCCTTTGAGAATTTCTGATCTGCAGCTTTCCCCAAACCCCACCAAGTTCTGCTGGGTGCTGGACTCAGTGAGGCCCCAAGATCCCTCACTGGGGTGTAGCTCCTCACAGGTGACCCAGCCTCCTCCTCACTGCTCCAGGAACAGGGATATTTGAGTGCCCAGTGTTTGTGGAGCAGCTCCCCTGAGGAGCAATGCCAGGCTATGGCATCTGATGCCTCCTAACAAGCCCAGCCTGTTATAATTCCCTTTCCTGTCACCCCAAGACCCTCACAGCTCCACCACCTGATATCACTCCACAACCCCATCAGTGTCCCAATGTCCTTGTTCCTCCTTCCTGTAATGCCAGAGGACCACAGCTGCCTTCTGCCTTCCTGGGAGAGTTTGGGTGCCAACTTGGGACCATGTGCATGAGGTGCAGGATCTGCTGCCTGTGTTTTCCCCTGCAGGACATCTACCTTGGGCTCAGCAGAGAAGGACACACGTAGCCCTGTCCCAGAAGTTTTTATTTCTCCTTGGAAGAGTCAGCTCTGATTGGACACTCCATTCCCCCCTGTCCTTCTGCCTTTGCAGCTCCAGGGATAAGCTGGAATCACATCCCTCCCTGGGCAGCTTGGGAAGGGGTCCAGGATATTGATGTTTTGGGGAAGATGCATGCATAGAAAAGAAAATCCAAAGAGTATGGTATAAAAAGCATTTATTTATACTGATGGGGAGGTTGTGACAGGATGTGTCCCAGTGCCAGGGACAGTGGGGCAGTGGTTAGTGGAGCAGAAGCAGTGGCAGGCAGTGATTTCCCACTCAGGAGCAAAGAGACACAGCTGGTGACAACTGAAAGTGGAGCTTGAGTGCCCAGGAGGAGAAAGTGATGAGAGTCCACAGCCTCCAGAACAGTGCAGCCAGGCTCAGGTGGAGGTGAGTGCTGCAGTGGTGACCCACAGCTTGGCCAGTTGTGACATTGGTGGAAGCACAGAACACTTCTGGATGTTCAATTTGGAACCATCCCCATGTGCTGTGGCACTGAAGCATCCCACACACTCAGAGGGGAACAGCCAGGCAGGCAGACACCCCACAAGGCTGTGGGAGCCCCTCAGGCTGTTTCTGGGGACACCAGGAACCCACTGAAAACGCTGTCAGCCTCAGAGCCACTGTAAATGGAGCTGCCCCGGGTAGGGTCAGTGGTCAGGGACACCTGGTCACCCACAGCCAGGCTGAGCACACTGCTGCCTGAGTTCACCTGCAGGATGCCACGGCTGTTGTTGTCACAGAAGCTGACCATGCTCAGCCCGTTCTTGGTGATACTCAGACACAGGTCTCCATTGGACACCACCTGGAAGGTGAAGTAGTAGAGCCCAGGAATGCTGCAGGTGAACTTTCCAGTCTGGGGGCTGTAGGAGTTCTCCTGGTTAGTGATGATCCTGTCAAACACCACCGTTGTGCCTGTGCGTGGTGGGGACAACCTGGAGGCGGAGAAGGCAGGATGCAGGTGCTCCAAAACGTCGCCAGCTTTCCCTTTTTGCCCTGGTGGCCCCGGCACCCCTGGCATGCCCCCAAGGCCAGGAAAGCCAGGAGGGCCATGCATCCCTGGGAAGCCAGGAGGCCCTGGTTCACCTGCATCCCCTTTGGGTCCCTTGGTGCCCATGCTCGGTGCTGCTCTCCCTGAGGAGAAGGGGGAAGAGAAGGAGTTCATCCACATCTGGCATTTCCTGGTATGCTCCTACCAAGAGGCTCCCAAGCCCCTGCACCCAACATCCCATGTTTCCTCTTACCTGGCTCTCCCATGTCACCCTTCTGCCCTGGCCTCCCATCACGGCCAGGGACTCCAGGGGAGCCATTCTTGCCATCTGGTGCCTTACACACTCCGTCCTCCAGCAGGGCCATGCCGAGCACTGCTGCCAGGGTGCTGGCTGCCAGCAAGAATCCAGGTTGCATCCTGCCTCCTACAGCACAGGGATGAACAGGGAATGGAGGCAAACACACAGATGAACCTTGGTCACAGATACACAGGTGGCTTAATCAGATGCAGGAATTGTCCAGTATGCATAACCAGACATCACAAGCAGTGGTGGAAATAAATTCCTGGAAGGATTTTGAGGCCGTTGTGGTCTGAAATCACTGATGTCACTGAAAATCTCTAGCATGCCCATGGCAGAGCTCTGGGATTGAAAACTCAGGACATGGAACATGGCACAAACCCTTTCCTCCACGTCCTGGGCATGGGTAGAGGCACCTCAGATGCCTGTAGAGAATGTTTACTGCAGTCTGGGGTGAGAAGGACTGCTGTGTGGGACAGTGGTCCCATGGGATAGAGAGCACAAGGGAGGAAAGGATGCAGACACACAACAGTGATAAATATGAAAGGGAAAAATGGGATCCAAATCTCCAACATGCAGAGCTGGGAGAGAGGACACAGACCTGTCCCAAAACCTGAGGTTCTCAGCCTGGGACAAGTCTGCAGAGCCCAGTGATTATCCACAGCCACACAGAGCAAGAACAGATTCCTGCACATTCTTCTTCCCACCACAAGTTCTTCCCCCTGTTTTTCTACTTAGAACTCTCGTGGACAGGGAAGTGAAGAATGAAGGAGGACAGAGAACAAGGATTGGAAAGTGGCGGCAGAAGAGGAGAGTGTCTCCAGCTTTTTGTGGTGACTTACCTTGGTGCAGGGGCTGAAGGCAGAGCAGTGTGAGCAGCAGCTCTATTTGCTGGAAGCTCTTCTCTGGGAATAGGGAGGAAGAGGAGAGGGGTGGGAAGGATGAACTTGCATGCACTGTGGTTTGCTTGGTTGAAGAAGTTTTGCTTGGTGTTGAGTTTCACTTTCTAAGAGGAAGAAACTTGTTCCCTTTCCCACACTTGACTCTGGCTTTACTGGAAAAAGCTTGGTGAGGAAGAGTGCAGCACTGCTGCAGCAGGGGGTGGTGGTGACCAGGCACAAAGTGACTGAAGGATGCCCACAGGCTGCTGAGATGGTAGGAGGGGACAGGGCATGGGAGTACCAGGTGTCACAGCCACCCAAGGGATGCTCAGGGCAACCCAGGGATCACCCTTGGAGGCTTCTGCTCTGGGTGATGGGCAGAGTGTCTGTCACTGGTACCCAGCTTTGTCATGGTGCTGCTGGATGCTGACCCCTCCTGTTGCCCACCTTTGCACTGCACTTGGATGGAGCAGGATCCAGCAAAGGGATCATCAGTGCATGTGTGGCTCAGCTGGGCTTTGGGTATTTTGATTGGATATCAGGGTAAGATTCTTTCCCCATAGAGTGGTGGGACACTGAGCAGGCTCCCCAGGGAATGGTCATGGCCCCAAGGCTGCCAGAGCTCCAGGACTGTTTAACCAATGCTCTGAGGCACAGGATGGGATTTTTGGGGTGTCTGTTCATGGCCAGGAGTGGAAATGATGATCCCTCGGGGTTTCTTCCAACTCAGGATAGTCTGTAGTGCAATGATTTCCTTCCTGCTGCCCTCATTTCAGTGCTTTAGGGGCCTGGTATCTGGAGTAAAGTGGGCCAAGATGAGGGTGTCTGGCACTGATGATGGTCTCAGTCCCCTTTGGGAGCTGTGCCTTGCACCAGCCAGATCTGGGCAACCCCAGGATCAGTGTGTGCCTTCGAGATCTGCCAAGTGAAACACCAGCAGCTCCTCTCACTGTGTGCAGGGAATGAATCCAGGGGGGCACATTCAGCTCGGCTGAAAAAGAGCCCCAAAATGCCACCAGTCCTCAAACCCCATCACATCAGTGATGGGAGGTGCCACAGTGACTCCAGCAGGTGAACATCCTTGGGACCCTGGGGACCAGCCAGGCCACCCCATGAGGGACACAGTGGGCAGTGAGGAGGGGTCTTTTCCCCTCAAGGGCCATATTCCCTTGAGTGGAGATCTTTCTCCCTTTCAGGAGACCTGTGGCAGCTGCCCTGACCTGGAGCTGGGGCTCAGGGGAGGATATCCAAGGAAAGAAGGTGGTAAGCAAAACTGGGATTGGGGTGACTCCAAAGTCAAGGGGGCTTGACAAACCCCCTATCCCCCTGTCTTTTGCTTCCTTCATTCCCAAGGGAGGTGTTGCATCACTTCTAAAACAGCTGAAAAAGGCAATGACCAAGACTCAGTCCAAAGATCTTTGCCAACAGAGATCTGTCACTGAGTTGGTCTTTAATTCATTGACTAGATGCTTGCTTAATGCAATATATTACACATTTTTAATCAAAATGTCACCCCATAATAAATCAGATGCCCAGAAGAAAAGTGATTTTATTTTATCAGCAGAGTTCCCCTATCAACCTGACCAGTAACCATGTCAAGACAAGATGACAGGTGAGTTTGATAGGACCTACATTCTGCCAAACAGTTTTCTGGACAGTAATTGTATTTCTGTCCTATTGCCCTTTCTTAATATACAGCTCCAATTAGACCACTCCATCATTTCATCCAGCATTGATTGATGGCTGTGTCCTCATGCTCTGTGTCCTTTGTCTTCTGCTGTCCCCTTAACCCCATTTAAATGCTGAATTTTTCAGGATCTCCTGGAAGCTGGTGCTGGTCCGGGTGTTCCCTCCCTCAGGTCCATGAGATTTCTGAGAAGTGTTTAGTCCCACTGTGGTCAAGTCAAGCCTTCCTCTCCCATTCCCTGTGCATCTTCTCTTCCTCCTCTGGATCTTCAGCTCAGACATCCCAGACTGGTGTGGGTTGGAAAGGTCCTTAAAGCTCATCTTGCTCCACCCTGTGACATGGGCAGGGACACCTTCCATGTCGAACCTGACCTTGGACATTTTCAGGGATGTGGCAGGCACAGCTTCTCTGGGCAGCCTGTGCTGCCAGGGAAGGATTTGTCCCCAGCATCCCACCTGACCTTCCCTCTGGCAATGGGAAGCCATTTACAATGACACCCGTGGCTCCAGAGGTGCCGGCCGTGGGGAGCCAGCACGAGCATTGCACGGTGCCGTCCCGGAGGCTTCTGCAGCTGCCAGCACAAAAATATCCCAGCCTGGCATCCTGCGGTCCTGCCCATAGCACCGCCGGGAGCCGGGAATGTGTCCGGCAGCGAAGGGAATGTGTCCCTGCCTGGAGAGAAGGGAATGTGTCCCTGCCTGGAGCGAAGGATGAGCCGCGAGATGGCACTGCTGCCTCAGCCACACGGTGTCACCGCTCCTCTGCCCAAAGCGGGGATGGCCCCAGTGTCCCCAGGGGACTGGAGGGATGGCCAGCTGCACAATGTCCATCGGACACCTCTGCCAGGCACCCCGCGGTCACCCGTGGGAGCCGGGATAACCCATCTCCCCCAGCAGCCCCAAACACACTTTCCCCAGGGGTGAACACACTTTCCCCAGGGGTGAACACACTTTCCACAGGGGCTTTTTCTGGGGGTGGTTTGCCCCTCCCTGAGGCTGGGGGACAAGAGGGGTTTGCTTGGTGAGGACCAGGCCGAGGTGAGAGGTGGGAGGGTGTGTACCGCCCTGCTGGGTTCTCCCTGCTCCTATCCGAGCCCCCCCAGCAGCAAGCAGGGGCAGGCTCCAGTGTGGAGCAGGGGCTGAGATGTTGTAGGGAACCTCCAGATGACATGGAATGGGGCCAGGCCCAGTGAAGAGATTACCTGGAATAGCCAGAGGATGGAGATGCTCCGTAGAGCCCCAGTTGTCACAAAATCATCCCCAAAGAGGATGGTACCTTGGTATTTGGGGAACCTGAGCACTTAGGTGAGCATCCACATGGTTTAGGACACCTGTTACGGCCTCTTGGCTCTGCTGCACACCCAGGAGCTCTGCTCCAGAGATGATTTTTCCCCTGAGCATCCCTCCTCCTTTCAGCATGGGCCATGGGGCAGCTCCTTCACCTCTGGCTGCCCTCTCCTCTAGGGGTGGGTGCCAGGTGAGACGGGTCAGTGCCCTCCCAGCCCTGAACCCTCCATGGAAGGGAAGTGACCCCTGCACCACCTCCTCATATCCCCAGTGCCTGCAGCACACATGAGCTGCTGACAGCAGACAACAGGGAGAGACACTGCTGTGCTGCCTTCCCTGCTGGGGATCCCTGGGGTGCCGAATGCTGACAGGCAGGAGCTGCCAGACGAGGATAAATCAGGCAGCTGGCACTTACCTGTCATTGAATGGCAGGCAGTGATGGAGATAAGCAATGCTGGCAGGCACCACACCCCCTCTGCTGCCAGTCACCAGCACCTCAGCTGGCCACCTGTACCCACTGGGAGGTGAGGACAACTCACAGCATCTACATTTCTGTACCCACTGGGGGCTGTGGTGCTTGAATAACCACCCAGATGGATGTTGCAGTTGTTGAGCTGGGCTGTTCCAAATGGAATCAGAGAATCATAAAGTTTGGAAAATCCCTCTAAAATCTTGTAGTCCAAACATTAACCCGCCACTGCCAGGTCCATCGCTGAACCATGCCCCCAAGTGCCACATCCACGTTTCTTAAATCCTACCAGGGACAGTGACACCACCACTGCCCTGGGCAGCTGTTCCAGTGCCTGGCAGCCCTTATACTGAAGGAATATTCCGTAATATCCAACCTAAACCTCCCTTGGCACAACCTGAGGAGATTTATTCTTGTCCTCTCACTTGTTACCTAAAAGAAGAAACCGACCCCCACCTGGACCTGTCAGGGACTTGTGGTAAAAGATGGTGCAGTGGAAGGATTTCATGAGATGTCAAGTGAAAATTGGGCTGCAAAGCCACTTTCCACACTGTGTAACACTGGGTGGCACACTGCCACATATCTGAAATGTTTTAATTGCTGTCCCATGGGATGAATTATTCCTATGATGGATGCTTGCACAGAACAGGTGTGAGGAAAAAACCCAGGTAGGTGGTTTAAAGCCAGGATTTCAGGCTCCAGCCCTTTCTGGCTGTCTCCTGTCATTGATGCATATCTCTGTTGGCTCATGGGATGAGAGGAGATAGATGAGTGCTGAGCAGCCCTGAGCAATGCTGGGAAAGCTTGTCCCATCCCTCTCTCTCTTGCTCCCTGTTAAGGATGTCAGGGCTTGCCATTAAGCAACATCTATTGGTTAATTTGGCTGATTGTTTCCCATTTTTAAATGTATCTGTTATTTATTTATTCTCTGGTATAACAAGCAGTTCCAGATTGATCACTTTGGCATGTAAATGAGCTGCTCTATTTCTCGTCACTGAAATTTGTAGATTGGGGGAGTTTGCAATCAAACACAGCCGGAATCTAAATTACAGCATTTCAGGCAATATTAGCAGGGAGAAGACAGGAAGGATATGCCATAAATAAGATGGTATCAGAGCAGGGTGCCCCAAGCTGTGCTGACAACATGCCAGGAGCCCCAGGGTGAGCAGCAGAAGTCCCTGCCCTGCAGAGCCAGGCTGCCCTGGCAGGGCTGGCTCCTTCCCCAGGGGAGAAGGACAAACAGAGGAAGCAAAAGGATTTTGGGAATGGCATGGCCTGGCTGGGGACCAAAGGCTGCTCACGCTGGTGCCTGAAGAGCTCAGTGTAGTGAAAGTGTTTATAGGACTATGGGCTGCAGGGAGCCTCAGGACTCTTGTACAGGATACTGATTTGATTGCCACCATGGATCATGTTTGGTGTCTTCCCACTTCCATCAAAAGTCAATGGATGCATCCAGGATGAGATTCTGTCCTAAGGTCAGTAAAACATATCACACCAGGTAAGGAAGGGATCAAAGCTCCCTAGACCTTCCTGCAGGCAATGGGCACAGCTGGGATGGGATCAGGGAGCCAACCTGCACCTTTGCAACATCAGGGGAGAAGAACTCGTACCCTTTCATGCCAGGGCATACCTGGATTGAAGTCCCACCAGAGAGGAGTGATGTGCCAGCAGGCAGTGTTGTGTATCCCAGCAGAGCTGCAGGAAGGACCTCAGGGACCCCCAGTCCAGCTCCCTGCTCATGGCAGGAGTATTCCAACACTAGATCAGGGAGGATGTGGTTTCGCCTACCTGAGTCTGGAAATCCCCCAAGCACAGAGATCCTCATCACTCCAGTGACCTGTCTTAGAGCTGGACCACAAAACAGGTGAAGAAATGTTTCCTGATGTCCATCCCAAATCCCTGAAAGTCCCCTGTGTGCCCACCATCCCTAGTTATGGCATTTGACATCGCTAAGATGTGTTTGGCTCTGTTTCCTTGCAATTATTCCCAAGCAGCTGCAGCAGAGATCAGCTCCTACCTCAACCCCTCCTTCCCCTGGCTGACAGCGAGGTGGCCTCCCCACTGCTGATCATAAGGATGAACAATTTCCCTTGAATTGGACACACTTCCCCTGATGCAGCAGTTTAGCTCATCTGTGCTTTGTTCACATTCAGCCTGGTGCCTGCTGATTCCCACCCCAACCCTTTCCCTACTGCAACAATGAGTCCTGAGCCTGTTCACCCCTTAAGGAGAGTCCATAGTACGTCCTAAACACCCATAAAGGTTTAAAAATCTCTTGAAGTGCAATTTTTACGAGGCAACAAAAAAAAAAAAAAAAAAATCCCAATTCTTGTGCTTCTTTTCCCTCTTGGCTTTATGCTACAGGTCCAGGAGATGAGGCTCTGAGAGACGTCCTGGACATGGTGGGATTCCCTTCAAATCCTGTGTGATGGCCATACTGGAGGGGATTCACAGGGTCCCCCTCTCTGGGCTGTGAGTTTTGGTGCCTCAGTTCTGGTTCTGTAGGGTCTGGATTCTTCAGGGCCATTAGACCACGGTGAGACCATTGGGAATCTCTCCACCAGGCAGGGATGTGCTCATTCCAATGGATTGGGAACCATCAGGCACTCGTTTGCAGCAATGTTGTGCTTCCCCACTGGGCTGGGATGACCAGCACAATCCTCCCTGCACCCTGTGCCCAGACAGATCTTGAAAGCTGCTGGAGCATCATGCCCCCTTCCCAGACTTTTCTCCATGCTGTGACCTGCTTTCCCTGATATCAGGCCTCGAAAATGCAGTGGAAGTTTCCTGCAGGTGAGTGTCAGTGTTAACTGGGTCACGGCAGCTGGAGGTATGTGCTGGCTGCAGCCAATTACACCTCACTTCTGTTCAAAACCACTTTCCACAGGGGCTCTTCTGGGAACTCAGCTCCCCTCTACCTGACCTTGGCTGCTGGATCGATGTGAACTCCAGGCTCACTTGTCTCATCTGCCCAATTTGGAGGGCAGCTGATTGCTGCTCCTGAGGCTCTGATTGCTTCTGCCCACGGCCGGTGGGGCCCCAGCCTGTGCCTCAGGCTCCATCAGCCAACCTTGCACTCAGCTTTCCCAAGAAATATCCCAGCAGTGCAGAGCACAGCTGGGATGGATGTTTCCAAGTCAGGGAGGGCGTTCAGCCTGCATTAGGCTGGAGGTCACATTGCCTCCCCTTTCCTGTGCTCTGAAAGCTGCACACCTCAAGTGGAGGGAGTCTCTGCCCATGGCAGGGGATTGGAATGAGGTGATCTTAAAGGTTGCTCCCAATCCAAGCCATTCCAGGATTTGATGACCCTGGTCTGATGAACACAGACCTTCAGGACCTTCAGAAGCTCTGATTTTGGTGGCTCTCTGGCTCTGTTCCCCAAGCAGAGGACAGCAGTACCTGTATCCTCAGTCCTGGGGTGGTCCACATGCTTCCAACATCCTCTGAGGCACTTCCATCAGCTCCACTGCTCCCTGCCCACCATGAACACATCCCAACATCTCTGCTTCTGCTGTGATCTCACCCTCCCCAGCTACCTCCACTGCTTCCCACAAGGACACAGCTCCTTCCCAGCTGGGACAGACTCTTCCACTTGCAGTGGCATGAGCCACTCAGGATTCACTCCTGTCCAATTCCTCTCTTGTATGCAGACGTCAAACCCAAGTCCTTGCTGCCAACTCAGAGGGATATCAATCAACAACTCAGAGGCCACTCCAGACTCTTCGTGTGGGGGGCAATTGTATGGCAGCCTCAGCACTGACTCCTTGGCCTGGAGTCATTCTTCACCACAACTTTTAATTTCAGAGCTGCAATGAGGGATGGGAAGAATCCCAGCTTCTAATTAATTACTGACTTCCCTGTAATTGATGCAATTTACTGCCGGTGTGTCTGGTTTATTGCACTGTGGGGAAGGTCACTCAGAACTCTGTTTTACCAAGCACCTCAGTGAGTGGCCCAAAGTCCTGAAACAGCTCCACACTCCAGATCCTGAGACAGGTTTGCACTGGTGACAGAAATGGCTGTGATCCTGTGGACTGTGTCACCAGAGTGGGGAACCACAGAGCATCCTGGAACAGTGGGTCCTGGTCCTCTGGATATTGGGAAAGAATTCTTCCCTGTGAGGGTGGGCAGACCCTGGCACAGGGTGCCCAGAGCAGCTGTGGCTGCCCCTGGATCCCAGGAAATGTCCAAGGCCAGGTTGAGTTCCAAGGCCAGGGGCTTGGAGTAGCCTGGAATAGTGGAAGGTGTCCCTGCCCAAGTCAGGGTGTGGCACTGGATGAGCTTTAAGGTCCTTCCAATGTCACCCTGATCTTTGAAAGTTTTTCTTAGCCTTCTGGTATTTTGCATTTTTGTAGTAGAGTTCTCACACACTTCATGTAAACAATGATTGTTTTGCATTCCTTTCTAGAGGAAGCAAAAATTAATAGACTCTTGGTTTGACCAGTGTGGTTGGAAAGGTGGCAACTCCAATCCCTGGTCACCTTTGAAATGGTATATATATATTGAAGTCATACAATAAACTTCCTCTTTTCCTTCTTTCTTTGCAAAAAGAGTCGAAGTGAGTGTGTGTGTTCATTCATGTCATGAATGAATTTTGAAGTCATGAATGAAGTTTGACATTCCAACCCAAACCAGTCTGTGATTCTATGATTCCATTATCTGATTCTGATAGACACAGAGGTCCCAGCATGAGGCCAAGCACAAGGTGATACATGCAGGGCCCTACAGCTGGGCTTCATGTGGCATTTCATGTGACAAAAAGAGTGCATTTGTATTTCCATGTCAGATTCCTCCTGTAAAGGAATGTATTTGATTGCATTAGCCTTCATGAGGAGGAGTCAGGGCTGGGCAGTGGGATCTCGAAGGAGCTCTAATCCTTCCAGTAATGCCTGCATTTTTTCAATGTAATAAATCTGGAGAAGTCAAATGAAGCCTCTCATTTGCCACAATGATACAAGGAGATTACAGTTTGTGCCTCCCATCCTCAGTCCTGAGCTGGATGGCTCTCCCTAATTCTCTAAAAGCCCATATTATGGGGATGTGTGTCTCTTCTCAAGTGTCTCCTACACTGCTCTGATGTGGCATCCCCTGGGCAGAGCCATATCCTTGCACTTGGAGCTGGATGTGCCTTGCCAGGGCTTCAGGGCTTTGAGCCTTTCAAATTGTCTCCTTCACTAATTAACGACCAGGTTTCTGGTTCAGAACATGCACTTAAATAAACTGTAGAAGTGCATTTAATTAATCTTAGTTGATGATTTATATACTCAGAAGCCTCTTCTCAGGCCCTGTGATTGATGACAGCTCTGTCACCCTTCTTGGCTCCTCTGCCTGTACAGTGGGGACAGGGACAAGGACCTGTCCCTTTGCCTGCTGCCTGCAGATCCAGGCTGGACACCATTCTGGAAGGTTTTCAGTGCTTGATCAGAATGTGAATGAGGGACAATTCTTGTTCTAGACAGGACAACTCCCCTGAATTTAAACTGTGTGTTTGGGTGTGCAGACACTTCAGCAGAGCGTGCCAATAGCCAGAGCTGGTGGAAAACAGCCTTTGCAAACCACTGGAGGGAAGAATTGGGTAAAGTGGGCAAGAAATTGCACTTCAGACCCCTGTAAAGCACCGCCCATATCCCTCCATGGCTTGGCCAGCTCAGGGGGCACAAAGAGTGTTCAGTGCAATCGGCAGCAGGAGCATTTCCCAGTGCTGAGATGCTGAGGGAAGATCTTCCATCAGATGCACATGTGGAGCTGTGCAGATGGTCATGAAAATATGAATTAAGGGGGGAAGGACCCTCCTGTATTTCCCAAAAACTGCTGCTGAGTGTTGGAGTCTGTAAATATGAAAAACATTTCTTTGCATGTTTAAGAGATTTTAAGATCTCTGACAAACAGTGTTTTTAACCTTTGTTCATGGAAAAAGGGCTTTTAGGCTCTGGAATGAAGCAGAGTTTTCAAGAGTGTGTATTAGATAGTAGAATAGTGTGTAGTTTTATCACAGGGTGAGAATTTTAGATATATGGGGTTTTTAGGATGGCAGACAGGTGAAGGCAAGATGGAGGAAGCACATGGCTTTTGGGATTCTTCCTTCTTCTTCCTTGCCTCCATCTTCTGCAGTGGGGTGGCACATTATAATTGGCTGAGAATAGAGTTTAACCTTCTAACACAGATAATAGTCACTGGAGTAGAAATATAAATACTGATTACATGGATTGTAGTATAAATATCCACGCCACCCTGAGGGTGGGGGCATTTGGCATTAAGCATTTTGCATGGGGCACTTCATAGGTAGCATTTTGCATTAAGCATTGAGCATTAAGCATTAGGTAGTTAGCTTTGGTATTTGGAGTTTTGTGCCTTGAACTGACCTGCAATGAAGAGCTCTGCAGGTCAGGAACAGAATGTAATGATAAGAAACAATAAATAATGAACAAAACACAAGAAGAAAAGTCTCGCAACCAGTTCTTTCAAGATCTCTGGCTGGTGAAAACAAAATTGTACATTCTCGTGTGACAGAAGAAAAACAGCCGGTTGGTAGAGAGAAACAAAAAAAATATTTTTTTTATAAATCCGAGAGCTGAGTCTGAATGTGGAGGCTGAACCCTGGACCTGCTCTCTGCTGAAGCTCCCCTGGAATTAGGGTAGAGATAACTATCAATTTAGAGACTAGAGGATGTGATAAAAGCTTGCTTGCACATCCACAAAGGTGTAAGAAGAGACAATGGCAGGAGGGGGAGCTCAAACACTGCCCTGGGGCTACCCCAAGACTCCCCAAAGGAGAACCATCAAATGTCCAGAAGTCATGGGGGGCACAGGGACAGCGGGTGGGGACCCAGACTGAGGACTCATGAGGAACAACCCCCTTGTCCATGGCCCCTTCCAGAGCTGTTCCAGCAGAGTCAACACCTGTGGAGGTGTGCAAACCACCACTGGAAGTAGCTCCCCAGGTCATCTTTGGGACAAAGGATGTTTCTGCCCTGAGGTGTGAGACCCAACATGGGATGTGGGGCAAGAGCATTGTTTTTACTTTTTATGGATAAATTGAGTGTTTGAGCCCAGCTGCTGGAGGGATCAATGTTGCACTGTGCATGTGGGTGTGTATTTATATTCTCTCTATTAGACCTGCATCCTGCTCAGCCACAGGAGCAGCAGGATGAGGCTGTTTGGTGCTGTTGGTGTTCATGTGAGTGCTCCAAGTGTCTGTCTGTGAGCTGTGTGGCCAGGCAGGTGTCCAGGTGTGCCCTTACACAGGTATAGAGGTATTCATGCAGTACAGGTGTATGCTGTGCAGCCTTCAGCCTCACTACTGATAGACCTGGGGACAGGCAGCTGCAGCAGCCTCACATCCTTCAGCTGCTGGATCCAGCATAATGTGCTCCCACTAACAAAAAATACTAAAGCAAACGATCTAGTCAATGAGAAACTGGGAATCAACAAAGGAACTACCCACACTTTGCTGCGTGTCTGCTGCAGACCCTGAAGTGCTGCATTGTCACGATACGACATGAGATAAATCACATGCAGACAGCTCTTCTCAAAGAGGAGAGAGGAAAAGGAGAGTTTATTATGAAACTCTAACTTATATAGCATTGCAAAAAGTGAACAGTAATTGGAAAAGAAGGTTGCTACTTCTCTAATTACACTGGTCAATACAAAGATTTATCAATTCTCACTTTCTTTAGAAAAGAATGTAAACAATTGTTGTTTAGAGATGTGTGTGTGGGAACTAACTCCAGGAATTTAAAAACATCAGAAGGCTAGAAAGAAAAATGCAAAAGCAAGGGTGACACTGCATCTCTGGGTGTACAGGCAGGAAGAGAAAAAAAAGAATCTTTTTGGAGAGAAGACCAAGAAACTCTGCCCATGATGTTGTTCTTCCAGGAGATGAGCATCCTGATGCTCCTCTGGGATTGCATCAACTCAGTGCGTGACACGCAAAGCCTCTCTCTCAGAATCCCACTTACTCTGTGGTTTGGAACTGGAGGTCAAACACCACTGTCTGCAGAATCTGCTTGAGTTTTCACTGAGAGCTGACTCCTCAACAGCAAAATCCTTGTTCCCTCTCTGGCTATTTTCTTCTCCCAGACAAGAATCAGGAAAGGATGTTCTCTTGCTTTCAGTAACTCTGATAAAAATGTATTTTTTAAAGTCCCACTTCACTGAGTGATGACATTAAGCATAATAATCAGTTTCTGCCTAAAAGAGGTATATTTTTTCCCATCTGGTAAAGGAAGAACCTCAGAAACATTAAAAGGCTACTACCAGTTTAGAAATCAAAAGCTGGGAGTGACAATTCAAAATCAATAATGGTTTTTAATTCAGACCTGATCTGAAGCTGGAATTGGTTTGGGGCAGAGCATGTGGTTAAGCAGCACCCCCAAGGTGACTAAATTTCTGGGAGACACAGGGACACTAGACTATGGATGTCACGTAGGGTGGCAAAATTTCCCTGGTGGCTCTGGGATCCAGACGTGTCCTAAGAAGCAGCTGTGACCTTCTGCCAGCCCTGTCCTTTGGCTGTGTGGGGATGAGTCCCTTCCCTCATGCTGTGCCTCAGGGCTGAGGCTCTGACAGCCTGGCCCACGGACTCCGCATCCTTTATTAAATATCACACTTTGCTTCAGATGCTGATTAATTTCTAATCAAATCTGTTTGGCAGCAGCCATCTTCAAGCCCCCAGGGCTGCACTGCTGAGGATCCTGTGTCTCTGGCACCTCTGAGGTGGCATTTCTGCTGTGCCTGTGCACCTCAGCCATGCCCTCAGCAGAGCTATCAGACAGTCACAGACTTCCACACTGGTTGGGGCTGGAAGCAAATTTAAAGTTTATATCATTCCAGCCCCTGCCATGGGTGTGGAATGGGATGAACTGCCACCTTCCACTATCCCAAGTTGTTCCAAGCCCCATCCAACCTGGCCTTGGACACTTCCAGGGGTCCAGGGGCAGCCACAGCTTCTCTGGGCACCCTGTGCCAGGGCCTCCCTCACAGGAAAGAATTCATTCCCAATATTTAATCTAAATTTATCCTCCTGCTGCTTTCTCATCCAGCTCTACAGGGTCTCTGCATGGCAGGAGCAAATGGGAATCATAACTGCAACATCCACGCGGGGAAAGCTGGCCAGACTGCAAACTGCAGGGAAGCACTCTCATTTCATTACTGTTCATGACATATTTGCATTTCCCTGTGCTCTCAGGTGTCCCTGCTGGACCCTTCAGAACCCTGTGGCAAGGCTGCAGTCCTAAATGGTCCTTCATGGGATGGTGCCACGAGAGGAACATGGAATCATTATGGATCAGGCAGTTCAACCTGGAGAAGTGAAGGAAGATCTCAGAGCCCCTTCCTGCACCTAAAGGAGCTCCAAGAGTGCTGGAGAGGGGGCTTTGGAGAGACAGGACAAGGGGGAATAGCTTCTTACTGCCAGAGGGCAGGGTTAGATGGGAAGGAATTCCTGGCTGTGAGGGTGGGCAGGCCCTAGCACAGGTTTCCCAGAGAAGCTGTGGCTGCCCCTGGATCCCTGGAAGTGTCCGAGATCACTGGATGGGGTTTGGAGCAGCCTGGGACAGTGGAAGGTGTCCCTGCCCATGGCAGGGGGTGGGTCTGGATGAGCTTTAGGCCCAAACCAGTCTGGAATTCTGTGATCCCTGCAAATGCAAACTCTTTGCCTCAGTGTCCTGGAACCAGGCTCTTGGAGGAGGAGCTGCTGCTGCCTGACTGTGCTCGGGGGTGTATTTGGATCGGATTGAGGACAGATAAATCATCTGCATGCAAAGTGCTTTCCTTGTGCACAGCTGGCTCACATGACAGATCTGGGAGGCAGGGAGCCGGGTGGGGAGGTTTATTATACCTGAGATTAGAGAAGTGTCTGACAAGTGCTTACTGTCAGCCAGAAGTGAAGGACCCCTGTGTGTGTGAGCAGCCGCAGTGGAGAAAGGCACTGCTGGGATTTGTTTTCCTTGCAGATGCCAGGACCTGGCAGTACCAGTGGACCAGTGACCAGGGAGGAGCTGGAGGATGAGGGTGGTGCCAATGACACCTGCACACAGCTCCCAGCCTGGACAGGCTGTGCTGGCAATATTGTTTGCTGACTGCATGACAGGGCTGTGTCCCCTCTCGGTGCCTGCTGACTGAACACAACAGACCTCCCCACAGCCCTTCTGACTCTCCCAAACCTCCTCACCTGCTGCCTGTACCTTCTCTGTCTGCCTCCTTCCTCTCAGTAACCTCCTGTGACAGATGCATACAGCACCAGCCAGGTAGGAGAGGCATGCTCCAGCTGGTGAAGAGCTTAAAATAACCTTTTGTTAGCCATTTTAGCAGTTCATTTTGGAATGCATTTTGCCAGCGAAACGTGTGGATGCAGCTCCTCAGCAGCTCCAAGCTGGGAGTGCAGCAGGAGGGATGCAGCAAGCACAGAGAGAGCCTTCAAAGTGCCATTATTAATTCATGCTCACATTCATTGAATGAACACCTTCAACTGTGGCAAATTTGGCTGCTTTAGCCACTTGGTGCAAGGGGCTTGTGGGAAGGAGCTTTGTGAGTGCAGATCCAGGTTTGGCCTGCAAAGACAGAGTGGAATGGTACTGGTTTGACTGGGACAGTGGCAGGATGTTGTGACCTTCACATCCCACAGTTTGCAGTTACTGGGCACAGAGGTGGAGTCATTGTGACCCTGTAGACATGGATGGCTCATGGACATGGATATTCACAGAACATCTCAGAATATCTCCTCCAGCCTTTACAGCCTCCTTCAGCTCTCATTTCACAGATTGCACCACATTAAAAAAGGGTTCTATAACACCCCAGTGCTCCCAAATCCAGCCCATCCTCTGGAGGCTGTACAGAGATTGCCACTCCATAGGTAGGGTATCCTGGTACCACAGATGGATCCTGGTGCTGTGCTGACCCCAATCCCTTGTCCCTTGACTAAGGAACTGGCCCAGGGCACAGCGAGAAGGCTGCACTTGTGTGATGGGAACAGGAGGTGTGGGAGGAGCTGTGGCACCCAGACACACAAACACTCTATAAATACAGGTACAGCACAGACGGGCACCCACTTCCAAGCGTAGATACACCATTTACTGTTCTCTGAATTTGTCATTGAGGATTATAACTCAAAATAGAGAGGCTTTTTTTTGTATTTTTAACAAAAAAATGCGTGCAGGGGAAATGTGCCCATGACACTGAGAGTGTTTGGCAAAGGTATTTCGGCAGCTGCCCCACAGTTTGTCTTCCTGCCTGATTCCTGGCTGCTCTGCCAGCAGATGGACAAGCTTGAGATGGACAAGCTTTGGAGAGAAAATTTAATGGCAGCCCAGGGATGCAGGATACCTGACACTGGAATTTGGTGAGGGGCAGGATTTTGGATAGCAGCAGCAGGGTGTCCATGCCCACCCTTTCCAGGCCAGCCGTGGAGGGCACCTCCCAGGTGCTTCATGCTTTGCCTGTTTTGTCTGGAGTTTCAGCCCAGCAGCACCAGGGATGATCCAGCCTGGTCCCCCATTGCCAGCAGCAGCACCTGCACTGCACATGAAAAGGGAGCAATATCTGGAAGATTTTCCCAACTGATGGTGTCCAGCAGAAGCAGGGTGGGTTAAGTGACACCAGCGCTGTCACAGGGAAGGGACAGCACATCCCAGCCAAGCCCAGAGTGATGCAGCTAAGGAGGACGGGAGGAGAAGGAGAAGGGAGTGGGAAACAACCTGCATTTCACTGGGGCTAAAACCTGCAGATCCACAGGCACAGGGCTTTGGAAACATGCATGGGCCACATGAGAGGGGTCTCAAAGAGGAAGGAGGTCAGAAAAACTCAAACCTGCAGTTGCAGCAGCACAAGGAGATGCTCTGGACCCAGCAGAGCCTGGCTGTGAGGATGCAAACTCTTCTGACAGCACAGGTTGATTGGAATATTTGCTTTGTTTTTGTGGCCTTTGCTGAGGTACTAATGAAATGCTCTGAAGCACAGCAGCAGTGACAGCATCTCCTCAGCACAGCAGTGGCTATTGGAGGGGGCTGGTGTTGCCTGCTCAGTGTTGTGATCCATTATTTACAACAGAGAGCTAGACATGTGCTCAGCTTCACAAACAGGCATTTTAACAGGGTTAAAGGCAAGGTGACACATGGGGAGCAGAGCTCACACCTGTCAGAGGGACTGTGTCCTGGAGAGCAGGGTCCTTGGAAGGGGACTGCAGGACAGCACACATCACTAAAGTGCTGCTGGTGTGGCCACCAGGGCAAATGAGGCACTGATGTAAGAGGGAATATGGCACTGCCAGAGAAGGGAATGACCTCCCTGTCCTTGTTTCTGACTGAGCCCCTGGAAAGAGATGATTTGGCCGATGGCTTCCTCAGTGTCCAGCAGAGGATGTTTCTGGTGCTGTGCTGATGGGCTGGTGAAGGTCAGGCATGAGTGACGTTGTCATAAAGACAGACCCTCCAGACCTGGGCAGATGCCAGGTATTGCCTGAGGTGCCACTTAGACACCAGCTCCACAGAGGTGTGATCAGAGATTGACTGCCCAGCTGTCCCACCATCACCTCATTCACAGCACAACCAGAGAAAAGCAGCTGCTTATTCATAAAGTGGTATCAAAACCTGGTCAAGAAGAGGCTCAAAGACCTGAAACTAGAATGTGCCCAAGGGAGCCAAACATACCATGTAAATATGGATATTCTTATCTTCAGATCCATTTGCTCCTACAAACTACTGTGTCCTACTCACCCACTGTCACAGGTGATGGGAACTCCTGCTTCTGATCCTGCTATTCCTGCCCTACTTGCTGCCACCATAACGGTCTGGGGGGGTTCTGAAGCCCTCAGTAAAAAGAGGATATGGATCTGTTAGAGAAAGGCCCAGAGTAAGGCCACAAAGATATTCAGTCCCTCCAGAGCCAGGCTGGGAGAGCTGGAGGTGTTCACGTGGAAAAGGCTCCAGGGAGACCTCAGAGTCCCTTTCAGAGCCTAAAGGAGCTCCAGGAGACCTGGACAGGGACCTGGGACAAGGGCCTGGTGTGCTAGGGCAAGGGGGAATGGCTTCACACTTCCAGAGGGCAGGAATAGATGGGATATAGGGAAAAAAATTCTCCTCTGTGAGCATGGGGAGACCTTGGCATAGGTTGCCCAGAGAAGCTGTGGCTGCCCCTGAATCCCTGGCAGTGTCAAAGGCCAGGTTGGATGTGGCTGGGAGCACCCTGGGACAGTGAAAGATGTCCCTGCCCATGGCAGTGGATGGAATGGGATGAGCTTTAGGATCCCTTCCAACCCAAACCTGTCTGGGATTCTATGATACCTGCTCCAGGTCAGAGCAGAGAGTGGACAGGATGGGTGAGGGGAGACCAAAAGGGCAGGAGCAAGGGATCAAGGGCAGGGGACAGCATCACTCGTTCCCTGTGTTTGGATGGATGCAGGGATGCAGGCCATGCAGGGAAACTCCTTCCTAAACCTTTATCTTCCCTGTGCAGCTGGAGGCCACATGCTGTGCTGGGTGCAGGAAAACCACTGATGTGGCTGTTTGGGTCAGGATCCAGCACTCAGGATCAGGAGGTCACCTCCAGGGAGATGTGGGTGGCATTTTCAGTGACTGGGGAACTTTGGCTTGGCCTGAGTGTTGGACTGAGGCACCTGGAGCTGCAAGTCCAAACAGAAGTGCTTTGCTGTGGTGGAGTCCCTCCTCTGCCACCAAAGAGGGCCTGCATCCCCTCCTGTGACACACACGTGCAGCTCTCTCCTCTCTCTCTCCTGTTTCTTGCCACCTGATCTGAGCAGAGCTCCAGGTCTCTCTGCACAGGGATACAGCACAGCTCTGCTGCTGCACTGGTTTCATGGCCAGCTAATCTGGAGTCACAGATTTAATGATGATTAATGACAGATACACCACCTTTTCCTTCCTCCTTTTATCGATTGGGGAAAGAAAACTGGAGCAGAGCCGGATATTAATTAATTTTCTCAAGTGAAGGGGAAAGTAATCAGACTGAAATCAGATTGAATTTAGGACTTGCAGGTGAGCAGGAGGATGTGCTGAATGATGGAAATGAGAGGTGCCCCAGTCTGGCTGGGCTGGGAGGGACAAGGCTGCTGAGATTACCCTGGAAAGGGCTGGCAAAAGTGGGTGTAAGGGACAGGTATCCAGGCTGGACCTACCCACCTGGGGCACACAGCCAGGCCCCACACTGGGCAGGAGTGGGGATGATGGGGATTTGGTGCAAAGCTTGGCACAGGTTTGGCCTGGGTGTCCTTATCTCTGCCCTGCCTCCACTTTGGCTCTCTTTCCTTTCATTGCAGCACCACATTGCACCTCTCTGGCAATGTCCAAGGCCAGGCTGGACAGGGCTTGGAGCAACCTGGGACAGTGGAAGGTGTCCATCTCCATAGCAGGGGTGGAACAGGATGAGCTTTAAGGTCCTTCCCAGCCAAAACCAGTCTGGGATTCTGTGATTGTCTGAGCATCAAAACCAGCTGAGCTGCCACAGAAAGTCACACTTTGCAAATCTTCGTGATCATAGGTTGTTTTTGTTTCATCCGGGAATGCCAGAGCAGGGATAATCAAAACTAGGGAGTCAATCTGCCAAGCATCTAACTGTTTTAAAGCCACATATCCTCAAAGAATGTCCATTTCACCTTGAGAAAATATCTCCTTCCCTCCTTCCCTGCAAATCAGTCCACTGGCAGGGCGGGGCTGAGCCTCACAGCTCACTGAGGCTGGGGGCTCCAGCAATCTCCCAAGTATTTAAGTATGACTATTTAGCTTGAGCCTACCATACAAGGGATTTAAAACCTGTATCCTATTCAAGCACTGGTCAGACCCACAACTGTCTAATTTCCAATAGCATGCACACTCAGCCATCAGACAGGAGACTTTGCAGAGTGCCCTTTCCCTCTGCAGTCCAGGGTAGTGTCACCTCACATTAGGACTGGGACCATGAATCCTAAACCTGTGACCCCAGTGAAGCAGTCAGTGATGCCGTGTCAAAATCTTTTGACATGATGCTTCAAAAAAAGAATCTTAAAGAAAATGAATGAAATTAAATAAATGCAATTAAATAGAAATTTTTCATCAGAAGAGGAGTTACTGATTGGGACCACTCCAGGATGTGAGCAACCATGTGTTCATAAAGGACCAGAAAAAGTTTTCTTCTGAAATCTCCAGTTTGGGAGGCTGTGTGGGTCAGGTTTTCTTGAACCAGCAGTGAAGGCTGTCCTTAGGTTGGCTGCCTCCAGCTTTTCAGGGGAGTGCAGGGCAAACACAGTCTTTGGAATGGCTGAAAAGAGAGACAAGAGCAAGCCAGCAATTTAATTACAGCCCCTGCACCAGCAATAGAGACTAATTTAAAAGAATCATAGAATATCCTGAGCTGGAAGGGACTCACAAGGATCATCCAGTCCAAATCCTGGCCCTGCTGAGGACACCCCAACAATCCCACCTTGTACCTGAGAGTAGTGTCCAAATGCTCCTGGAGCTCTGGCAGTCTCAGGGCCAAGCTTGTTCCCTGGGGAGCCTGGGCAGTGTCCCAGCACCCTTCTTCCTGATATCCAACATAAATCTGACACAGCTACAGCCATTCCCTGGGTCATTTCACCCCAGAGCAGAGATTGGAGCTGCCCTTCCACTGGGAGGAAGCTGCAGACCCTGATGAGGTCTGACCTCAGCCTGAAGAAGTCAAGTGACCTCAGCAATTTAAACACACTGCTTTTAATGCCCTGGAGACAAGATGCAGGAGTTTGCTGGATGTCTGTGGGGATGCCTCAAGGGCAGGAACTTGTGGGGACAGCAGGCAGGAGGGAGCAGATAGGCATGGAGATGAGGAGAGAGGTACAGCTTTTTGTAGGGTGGCACTGCAGAAAATGGGTCCAAGCTAGACCCCTTAAGTCCCATCACTCGTGCCTAATAATGAACAAATAATTTTCTCCTGTGTTTTGTGAAAAGAGAAGAGTGAAGTCAGCCTCTGAGCCAGATTGCTGCTCTGCAATCACCAGGCCAGCTCTGGGGATACTCACTGCTGTGTGCCATGGGGACAGTGAGTCACAGAAGACTGTCATAGCAGCCCTATTCTGACAATAGTCACACAGCAGCAGGGACTGGCTTTGAGTTATGGGGTCTCTGAGAACCTTCACCAAGGTTCTGAGTGACCCAGTGCTCAGTGACCTCAGCTGCAGAGGTGCATCCTCTCAGGGGATGGGGGCTGGCATTTCTGAGCTGCACTTGGGCCAGGAGGTACAGGAGAATCACAGAATTGTTCAGGCTGGAAAAGCCCTCTGAGATCGAATCCAAACACCAAGAAGGGAGCAGAGGGGAGGGTGGGATGAAGGAGGGCAGGTGGAGAGAAGGAAGGGAGGACCACCCCTGATCCCTAACTGACATCCCAGCCTCCTGCTGAGGGAAGAAGCTCAGTGGAATGATGGCACTGAGGGGCAGAGGTAGGACCCCTTATGGCAGCTTCCTGCAGCCCTGCCCTGCTCACAGACAATTGTTAAGGGTTCTGGTGGAAGGTGTCCCTACGCCAAGGTGGGCTGGAATGAGATGAGATTTAAGGTCCCTTTTCAATGTAAATCATTCTGAGATTTCGTGACTCTGTAAGTCCAGAAGGGGGATGTGTCCCTGAGGCTCCAGGAGCACATCTCGCCCCTGCCGTGAGCAGCGATGCTCTCGGAAGTGGCCGCTCCCTCCCCATCTGTCTGCGCTGCCTCCTCTGCCCGCAGCATCCCTTCCAGCACGGAGGGCTGTGCCAGCAGGCAGGGCTGCCTTCCACGGAGCCTCGGGACAGGAACAGCCGTGCCTTGTCCCCGGCACCCCGGCGGGATCCAGCCCAGCCTGTCCTGCAGCCCCGCTGCTCTCCTCAGGGCTCCCTGGGACCCGGCACGGGAGCTGGAACCCTGCACAGGGAGGGATGAGTTTGTAATTTATTATTGATTGTCGGGAGTGGGGAGTGCTCTGCAGGACACGAAGGACACAGGGAGACACGCTGCCTCTGCCTGTGCTTCTGTGGCAGCGCTGCTTTGTGATAAAACTTTAATAAATTGAAAGGCACAGTTTCCATTCCATTGGTAATTAACTTCTGCTGCTGTGTTCCCTCCTAATTGTCTCTATTACTCCAGATAAAACTGAGATCAATAGAAACCAAAGTCTGGAGGCTGGGAAAGTTGCAATTAATTAATTATCTCTCTCCTGCATGCATCTTCCATCTGCTGTTAATCAAAAGAGAAGGACTGGTCCTCACGCAGATCCTGGGCCCTCCATGAGTGCTGAAGTCCCGTGGGGACTTTACAGTGGGCTGAGCAGTATGTCCTGGAGCAGGGAAGGCACAGGGATAGCTCTCACTGTGCCATTGCATTCCTCCTGGGCATTTGGGCTTCTCCGGGATGGATTCCATGAGGGACTGCTCCACTTCTCCCAGGGCAGGAGCTGCTTGTCGTTCCCTCAGGCTCTGCAGTTTGTGCTGGGACACAAACACCAAGGAACACCTGGAAGGCAATGGTGTGACACATCTTCTATCAAGGCCTGTGGCTGAGAACACGACTGAGAACATCCAGTGTTTCTCTTACACGGTCTCTGAAAGCCTCCAGCAGTCTTTGGCATGCTCCATGACACATGGACTGAACCACCTGTCCCCAGAACCAACTCATCTCTGGATCCTCTTTAAAGGCTGGAGTATTTCTCACACTCCTCCTATTTCTGCTGCATGCAGAAAGTGCTTTTCTGGGATGCTGTCAGCTCTCCCAGCAGAAGCTGTGTCTGCTGGAGCATGTCCAGAGATGGGAACAGAGCTGGTCTGGAGCATCAGGATCCATTGAGAGAGTTGAGGAAGCTCAGCCTGGAAAAAAAGGGGACTCAGGGGGGAACTTCTGGCTCTGCACAACTCCCTGACAGGAGGTGGCAGCTGGGGCTAGGGGGAGGCAGGCTCTGGTCCCAGGGAACAAGGGACAGGATGAGAGGGAATGGCCTCAAATTGTGCCAGGGAAGGTTTAGGTTGGATCTAATAAATGTTCAGGCACTGGCACAGGTTTCCCAGGGCAGTGGTGAAGTCACCACCCCTGGAAATGTTCAAAAACCGTGTGGATGTGGCTCCTGGGGACATGGTTTATTGGTGAACACATCAATGCTGAGTTAATGATTGGACTCGATCTTAGATGGCTTTTCCAACCTAATTGACTCTGTGATTCCTTATGATTTTATACTCAGCAGTAACCTGCTATGAGCCAGGACAGCAGCAAGTCACGTCTGCAACCTGTGCTGACATGGTGGCCCCTTCTGTGTCCTGTGTCCCTTGAGGCTGTCACAGGAGACAGCTGCTACTGAGAGTGGACACTTGGTAAGGATTTGTATGAAGTTCTTCTGGTGTCAGAGAAAATAATGTCTTCCCCATGAAGGTGAACACAGCAGACCTCCAGAAGAGCTGTGCCATGGCCATCATCCATCACAAACAGATGGTGGGGCTTCCTGGCCCAGACACAGGTGCTCAGTCCTGCTGCTCCACTCCTTGGAAGCTGGAGAGTCTCTTCTCATTGTGTACTAGTGGGTGCTGTCAGATTTGCAGTGTCCCTGACCACAGCAAGAGGTTGGAGTGAGATGATCTTTAAGGTCCCTTCTGTGGAGAGGCTTTGCCTATGTTAAGGAGACATAAGAGGCTTCTCCCACAGGAAAATGTTATACCCAGTTCAGTTATGCCAATGTACCCTGTTCTGCTCCCTCAGTCAGCCCTGTTAATCCCCTCACTGTCCCTGTCTCTCTCAGTCACTCTCTCCCAATTTCCCCATTGGCTCCCATATCCCAATCCCACCTTTGTAGCCCCATGCCCCCTGACAATTGGTCCCTGATGCTCTCCCAGCCCCCAGCACCCATTACATGAACCTGGACCCTTCCCATGAGCCCTGACTTTGACCCTGGAGAGTCTGCATGTGTGGCTGAAATAAACATCTCTGTGATCCCATACAAAGGCCATCCTGCTTTTCTTTACCATCACCACACCATCCTGCTTCTCTTTACCATCACCACACCAACAGCTATCCTGGTTGCAACACCTTCTGACCCAAACCTGTCTGGAATTCCATAATTTTCTCTTTCTCCATGCTTTGAATTGCCCATATTTCAGGGGGTACAGGTAATCCCTGCAGGAGGGCTGATGTCTGGCTCCCTGATTCCTGACAGCCCATCGATATTCCCCTTGCAGAATGGCTCTCTGTGGTTCTCATATTGTTTGCTGGGACGTGGGTGCTGCTAAATTGAGAATTTAAGAGAAAGCACTCAAGTGTGCTGCACTGAATTTCAACACAGCCTTTCCGTCCCACCAGTGCCAAGGACCTGCCCCAGCCCCCTCCCAGCACTCCCAGTCTATCAGAGGAGCCTTTGCAGGCTCAAAGCTGCCCTGGGAGCCTTCCCAGCACAGCAGCTCTGTGCCTGGACCACTCCCATGGGTGAGGAAAAAGGTTCAGGAGTTCTCTGGCTTCCATCAAACTCCAGGGGATAATCTGTGATGTAAAGAATAGAATTCCTTTTAGACAAAATGAGTCTTTGGGTCACTGTAATCTCTTAATTTTCCCTTGGCAAGGTTTTCCCAGCAAAAGGAAAGCAAGGGGATCCTTCCTTGTCTCGTGGGTTTATTTTGGTGTCTCATGAAGATGTGAGATGCAGGGAGGAGCTGGCTGGAGTTTCAGTGTGCCCAGTCAAGTCCTGCAGTTCTCCAGATCCTCCCATGGCACCTTTCTTCTTCCTTAGGCCTTAAACATCTTCCACATTTTGGATTGAAGAAACTATCCTTAAGGACACTGGCTGCAGCTCCACCCTATTCCACCTGTGGATGTGACAGCTCCTCTCCAGTTGTCCCCCTGTTCATCCTGATTTCTTCATCCAGGCCCCAGAAAGCCATCCTTTGCCCTCAGAGGTTCCTACACCAAAAACTACCCTCTCAGAAGAAAACAAGGGGTCAAGACACAAGAAACCAGGGCTCAAGGAGAGACTGGACTCCTTGAGCTAAGCCCAGTTCTCTATAGTCATGACAATCACAGAGTACCAGAATGGTTTGGGTTGGAAGGGACCTTAGAGATCATCTCCTTCCACCCCTCTACAGTGGGCAGGGACACCTTCCACTAGGTCAGGCTACTCCTCATGGATGTTTGCTCCAAAAGCACATTCGCTGCACTTGGACTTGTAAAATATTAAGGAAAAGAAGATATTTTTGTAAAGTTTGACAGGTATCAAGGAAGAGAACTGACAGAAGGGGAAAATTCCAGCTAATCCCAGGAGAAAGTGTACAAAACCTATGGTACAGAGGCAAAATGACAGCATCTCTGACTGGGGGAGCTTCACCCAGACCTCAGTTACAATGACAGATGTGTCAGGCTGGACTGATCTTAACCTGTGCATCATTCCAGCCCTTTCAATGCTCCAGCAGGGAAGAGAACCAAGAGACTGAGTTAGGGGAAAGGAAAAAAAAATTATAAAGGAAAAGATGGTTTCTGGCCCTGCAGGTGGCCTGCAGGACCTGACAAAGAGATGCTGGCAGGCAATGATGGACCATCCCTTTGAGCCTCTCCAGGGGATGCTGTTATTCTGTGTGTGATGCAGCCCAGCATTTCCAGCACCAGGTTGACTCCTTCCTTGACCCTTTGCTTTGGAATTAATCCCAAACCTCTTTGTCTCATTCTTCCCGCTTGGGAACCCATTCCCCTTTGTGTGTTTGTGAATCTCTTAATTTTCCATGTCACCGTGGTCACAGGCAGTTTATGCAGATTTCATGTGCTAACAGAATTTTCTCTGAAATTGGATAATCCCTTTCCATATTTAAGAGATGGCGATCTCCTTTCTTGACCCTGGCTGCGTCAGGCCAAGGTCCCTGTGCTCCTCCACTCCCCAAATCCTCCCAGCACTGCTGCCAAGTGCTGGGGCTGGAGATAATGAAGTAAGATCTTAACACTGCCTTGTACATCCCTGTCTCTGCTGCAAACGCTCTGTCTGGTGCATTGTGTGCCCGCATTAGCCACAGACTATTGGGAATCAAATTAGATTAGAGGAAAAAAGAGATATCAACTACCCTTGATCTCTGAGGTTTGAGACCAATTGTTTGTGACTAAGATCTTCACTAAGCCTGATTTGAGAGGCACATATAATTTGCCTGGAGTGAAACAAATTAATGGAAAAAGCCTCTCAAATGAGGTAAATCCATTTTGGGTTCTTGGTCATGGTTGTTAGTCCATAACTGCCTCTGCTATCTTTCAATGTGATAAACCATGATTTTAGGGCAGCACTACACTACTTTATAAACCTAGAAATGGAAGGAGTGTTTAAAAATCTGTGAAACTTCTACACTGCTGTATGTTAAGGAAAAGAAATGCTCTTTTAAACACTGCATCACAGCACTGCTAGGTTTGAAACATCTACCATGGTTAAACTGCAAAGTGAACCAGTTTCACATAAATTAAAAGACAATAAGGTCCAAATGCAGAAAAGAAAATTGTGCCCAGACCTGGGCAAATGAAGAGTCAAACCATTATGAATGGGATTAAATATTTTTAAGAGTAACTTGTAAGCAGCTCAATGGCTAAGAATGCAACTCCCCTCAAACATTAGGAGGTCCGATGGTCAGGATTGTCTCCTCTCCTTGGTGACATTCTATTAGAGGACAGTGGGAGCACATGGTTCTACAGAAAAATAAAGTTAAACCTTTGCATGATGTTCTGAGCACTCTGCTCAAGGAGATTCCTGCACTACAAGGGCTATTCCAGGGGATAAACAAAAGAAACTGCCTCAGAAATGTGTCAGAGGAGGTGTTGGAGCAAAATGTGCCTGAAGAGTCCCAAACAGCCAGGATTATGTGGGACTCAGACAAGAATTCCAGAAGAATCAAATCAGCTACAAGCTCCAATGTGTAATCTCAAATGGGTGTTGAAGGTGAGACATGTGACACTGAACCATCCAAAATTCTCTGTGGCCACCTAGACAGCATATCACCAGCAGGTCCCAGTGTCACAACAAGCAACTCGGGCAATTGCAGCAAGGAACAGAACAGACACCTTGATAAACAGAATTTGTTAACTAAGTGCCTGAGATTTTCTGAAGAGGGGAGTCAGGTCTCTCAGACCTTGGAGAGATCTTTGTAGTAGTGAAAAGGAATGTGAAGAACTATGTGGACAACATCCTGTCCTTGGATCTCTCTGCCAAGGTACCTCAGAAGAGACTCCTTTGCTAAGGGGCCATGGCTCAGCCCTGTGGACTGATAACAAACTCGAAGGAGAGAAAACAGAGTTGGGATGAGATGTCCAATTTCATGATGGAAGAGCTCACCATCAGGCCCAGGAATTCTGGCAGAGTCCTGGGCTTAGTAGTATGTTTGTAACAATGAAAGGAGGTGGTGAAAGCTGAGGCAGCAATACAAATCTATTGACCATGTTTGGATCTGAAAGGGAATATGAAAAGCTGGGCAGAAAAAGGAAGGCAAAATAATGATTGGCAGGGAGATAAAAAGAAAGGCAAAATAATGATTGGAAGGGAGATAAAATGGCCCTGAGTCCATGCCCCAGACACAGTCATTCAGATGGAAAGGAAACCCAAGCTGAATGCAATAACAGGCTCCAAACTAGAGGCACACAGAAAGAATCTTGCAGCTACATGAAGCTCCCTGATCGTACCTTGAAACTGTCCAGTAAGGAACAAGCAAAGGGAAAGGGAAATTCATGAAATAAAATATTGAGGGCAACAGGGAAACTTTATTACAGCTCCAGTGACCTGAATAGCACAGGCAATTCTGGCCTTGGCATCAAAAATTGATTTCTTGTAACAGAAACAGGGCCAAAGGAGAGAGGCAGGATGGTGGGAGAGGCAGATGAGGCACATGAAGAGAGATGGAGGGGACGGGAAGAGAGGCTGAGAGAGAGGGATACTTTGGGATCTGTGCAGTCCTACTGGGTGATGGCTGTCAGCTGGAATTGGGAAGGGATGCATTTCTGAAGGATGGATTTACCAAAGGTGGGGTGCTGGCTCTGGGGGTCCCTGTCCTGCCAAGAGCTGTGCTGCTGTGGCCACCTGCAGTGTGCAGCAGCAGGCCCAGCCCAGGCAGAGCCTGTTGGCTTCATGCTGCTCCTGCATTTAAATGCTGCATGAAGGACAGGTTGGGCAGGCAGCCCTGGCCTCCTCAGTGCCCCACCATGAGCTGGAAAGGGACTGGGAAACACACTCTGTGAGCAGGCAGCAGTCCAGACAAATCCAGCTACCGAGTTTGCTAGAAAAGTGATTCCCTGAATTGTTCCTTTGCTGCAGATAGTGAAAATTAGAGAAGGGATTGTAATCTGTTAACAGGAGGGAAGGGCTGATTTGTTCTGCCTTGGGTTTGATGGAGCTTGCCAAACCCTCAGAGAGGCTTTGCTCCCCTCCAAGTGACACTGAGGTGCATGGGCACCATCCCAGACTTGCAAAGACACCTGCAGGGCTCCATGTGAGAGGGGTCTGATCTGACCTGAGCTGCTGCTGGCACAGGACAACTTCTCCCAGGCTGGAAGAGATCTCTTAAGAACCTTCTTCATGGATCCTCAACTCCCCTGGAGCCAGGGCCCACCCACTGGGACACAGGCCAGAAATACCCTTCCTGTCCCTGCTGTGCCCACAGACCCTGAGCTGGCCAGGACAAGGTGCCAGAGTGGCACAGGAGGTGCTCCAAAATTTGAGCATTCCCAATGGCCTGTACAAACCTGCCCTGGTCCTGCCCCCATCTTTGACTTTGTGCACTCACGTGAGCAGCAGCTCCATGACTTTTAACTCTTGGTTGTGAATATTACTTTAACTCCTAATTTGAAATCCTGTATCTTTTGTGCTCCTGGTTCCCATCCTTTCTGTCAGCTGTACCCCATCTCCAATCATCCTCTCTGCTCTCCTAAACAGGGATGTTGCTGTCTGTGCTCCTGACAATTGGTGTGTTTTATCCAATGCCCCATCTCATCTCTGCAGGCTTTCCCAAACACTCCACCTTCTCAAAGGCAGAAATTCACTGTCACCACCATTTTCAAGTCTGCTGCGCCTTCCTTTGCTGCTCCTCTGGCTTTTCCCTTCCTGCCTTTGCACTCACCCCCTCCTGCCCATCTGCTGCCAGGCTCTGAATTCTCCTTGTTCTCTGTTCCCCCAACCCCTGTGGACATTCCCCTCCTTTTGCTTCACACCTGAATCATAAACCCCTAATTACTCCCACTGTGCTGCCCTCCTCTGATCTCAATGTACCACGCCCTGCCCATGCCTTCTTCTCTTTCTTCCCAACATTTTCTGCTTCCCATACTCTTCCTCCCCACTGCTCCTGACAAATATTCCCTGCAGATCCTGGGGGTTCTGAAGGCTTCACTTGGTGTTGCCACCCCAGCTCTTTGGGACCACTCTTGGTCTCTGGTGCCCCATCAGTAACAAGGCTGGGGCTCATTAAAGCAATAGACCCACAGCCCTGTCAGGAAATGCCCTGTAAAGAACAGGCTGGGACCCTGGCAGCTGAGCTGCTGGCAAATACACAGTGGATTGTGGAAACAGCAAAGCCCTTTTTTTTTAAAGTGCCATATATTGATTCCACTTAGGGGCCTTTTGCGCTCTTCTCCCTTTGCTGTCACCCAGCCAGCATCTCCCACAGTATTTGTGGAGTCCTGTGGAGCAGCATGGTCACTGACCTGCATGGGAATGCCATGACATCCCCTGAGGACCTGAGGCCATGGGGTGTAGTGCCAGCTTAGAATGAAGCAATTAATTTTCACAGCTGAAAACCCTTCACATTTCATCTCTTTCTGCAAAAAAATGCTGATAAAGCCACGAATTCCACAAGGAAAAGGGTTATCTTGACAGTCAGCCTTGTTTGCTCTCCTCCCATGCAACTCCCCCGTCTCTGACAGGGCAGAGCTGCATCTCCCCTGGCACAACAATGACAGCCCAGAGGATGCTGAGGACGTGTCTGTGGGAAGCACTGCCTGGTCCCATTGTGCACTGACAGCACGTTGACATTTCCCCTCGGTGCTGGAAAGCTGCAGCTCAGCCAGCAGACCCCCTCCCGTGCTGCCAGGAAAGATGAAACCTCTGCAGCAAAACTGGGGCTGTTTGTTCACAAATACTCTGTTTTGCAGGGGAACTGAGCGGGGAGTGGGGATGGGAGTACTTGAAAAGCAAATGAACTTATGTTTTATGCTTTTTAAGATGTCTAACAGAGTACAAAAGTTCATCTTTAATAGGAGGGCAACACAGAGTGCTTAGAGCTGCGGTTTGACACAGATACAGAGCTCAAATGCCTTTGAAGTATCTTCTGATTCCTCATTCTGCCTGAAGTAACTTTAGATTTATGCAGCAGATGGGAAATAGTCCCTCGTTACGTGGCTCTCCAGCACTGACTCCAAGATAAGGCAGCCTCGCTGCATCTGCACTCCTCAGAAGCGCTCTTAGTGCTTTAGTCTTCAGGGGCCTGAATTTGTAGTTTGCATATTTTTTTCTCTGTTTTTCTCTAAAATGAGTCTTGATAAGTCTAACGTGTTGTAAGACTTTTCAAAGGAGAATGAGGAGGAGAAAAGTTTGTCTGCGGAGTAGAGGTGATTAATTTCAATGCGTTTGAAAACAGTTCTGTGTTCGGGGGAAGAGCTTTTGGAGAAGCGCTGGGGAATGGCCTGGCGGTGACCCCAGCCTCGCACACGCCGGCTTTGAAGGAGTCACTAAAAAAGCTTTTCAGTGACTCTCACCACTGCAAACCACACCCTCAGCGAGGTGGCTGCGAGGGGGGCGGCTCCCCGAGGGGGCTGCAGGGAGAGGGCAGTGTGTGCCGGGGCTGGGCTGGGGGATGCGGCAGCTCTCAGCTGCGCTGAGCCCCGCGCTCGGCCCGCATCCCCCGCATCTCCTTATCCCCACATCCACCTCATCCCCACATCCCTGCAGCCCCGCAGCCCCGTATCCCTACATCCCCACATCCCCATATGCCCCTCATCCCCAAATCCCCCTCATCCCCGCATCCCCACATCCCCGCATCCCCCTCATCCCCGCATCCCCCTCATCCCCGCATCCCCACATCCCCCTCATCCCCGCATCCCCACATCCCCCACATCCCCCACATCCCCGCATCCCCACATCCCCCACATCCCACACATCCCCCTCATCCCCCACATCCCCTCATCCCCCACATCCCCCTCATCCCCCACATCCCCTCATCCCCCACAGCCTCCACCGCACACACCGGGGCTCGCACTGTGGTAAATAAACACACACACAGTGTTTGTTTAGCCAAGCTGGTCACTGTTATCATTGTTAAGGTTTGCTTGTCACCTGATTGTTAAAAGTTCTTGTTCAATTGTCAATGCCCCGAGTTGTTTTCCCTTACCTTGTACCTGTATCCCCTTTGTGTCGGGTATTGCCTCCACTGCTCCCCAAAACAGAACTGCACACAAGACCATATGCAAATGAAGAGACAGCCAGTACTACTGGAAAATAAAAACCCCTAAGAACAACGAGCCAACATGGAAATAGAAGACTAAAAAAGACACATCTTGACAGTTAAAGAAGTAGGACTACTTCTGCAATTCCACGTTCACAGTCTGAATGGTGCAACAATAAGATAAAAAGAACCGGACCAGAGATAACATCCCTGGACAAGGAGCCCACAAGTGCCTTCCTGCAGATTCCCGTGAGGATGGAACCCCAGCTCTGTCCCTGGCACAGCTGATCTCATCCTCTTGTGTGTCATTGCCGGGAGCAGTGGCTGTGTGTGTGACCCCTCGGGCTCCCCAGCCAACGCTGTCCTTAATAAAGGTCTTTTCAGAGGAGCTGTTCTCCTGGTACATTTTTAACAGCACAGCACCGGGGCTCGCTGACAGACAGCCTCCTCCATCTCCTTTATGGATGCTTCCCCCTGTCCCTGGTGCCAGCCTTTCTCCGGGGGTTCAACCCCCCCAGCCCCACATCTGTTCCTTAGAAGGGAGGTGAAGCTCCTCACTCCCTACTCCATGGAGCTGCTTCACCTGTTTGAAGCTGCCCCCCTGCACCTGGAGAAAAGGAGGCACAGGAGGGACCTTCTGTTAGAAATGAGGAGCTTGACTCAGCCAATATATCAAGCAGTAATTCAATTTATTAATTAATATGGTAAAATATAAGCAAAGCAGTGCTGGATGCAGCAGTGGGATCTCTCTTTCTAACTGCACCAAATGCTGAGGCCTGCTGGTATTTATATGTATATCCATAGGCTTTCTCAGCAATTTCTAATTCCAGTTTTTGTGTCACAATTCTGTACTTCAAGTAGCTAGTTTCTTCACAATTTCTATACTCCATTGTGATCCATTCTTCCCAGGATGCAAACTTCAGGATGTAAAATCAATGATATTGATAGCTGGTGTCTTCATAATTTCTATATTCCATTGTGATCCATTTCTCCCAGAATATATGCTCTGAGATGTGTTTGTCCAGATGTTGAGGTCCAGTTTCTATTTTCTAGGACTATTAATCTATAATTGGGATGTCTAGCTTCCTTTTTTTTTTTAAACCATTCATCAGTGAGTCAATGTCCATCTTCCTTTCTCAGGTTGTTTTCTTTACTGTTTTGTTAGAAATTGTGAGATAGGCTCACTTCCTTCTTTTGTTTAAATCTTTTACACATTGTAAAAGTACAGTTGAAAGAATCTTTAGTACAAAGCAATATTCTAAAACAGCTTAAGGTTTAATTACAAGTAGAAAGTATTTGTTAAAAGAAAAGCAATATCTAAAGTTATAATTCACCCATTCTTACAACTGAAGATCTATAGTAGTAAATTGTGAACAAAAGATTAATTCAAAGGGCCTTCCTTCATGCTTTGCTTTCCATGTTTATTATAACTCATCTTTATAACTGTCTCATGACTGTATTCCACACGTTTCACAATCACAATTGCACTGATTATTTTTATTTACCCAACATGAACAATAACTTCATATTTCATACTTCTCTTTCTCTACAGCTCCCTGTCAGGAGGTTGGAGCCAGGATCGTGTTGGGCTCTGCTCCCAGAGAACAAGGGATGGGATGAAAGGAAACGGCCTCAAGCTGTGCCAGGGGATGTTTAGATTGGATATAAGGGAATTTTTTTTTCACAGAAAGGGTTGTAAAACATTGTAATAGGCTGCCCAGGGCAGTGGTGGTTTCACTATCCCTGCAAGAGTTCAAAACGTGCGGATGTGAGAGGTTCAGTGGTGAGTATTGTGGTCGTTCTGGATTGATGGTGGGACTTGCTCTGAAATATCTTTTCCAACCTTAACAATTCTATGATTCTATGATTTTCATGCACTCCTTAATTCAGTCAGCATGGTCAGGACAAGGCTGCTTAGTCCTAAGGAATGGCAAATTTCCTGGCAACTGCTCCAAATCCCAGCAAAGCCCAAGCCAGCCTGACTTAGGGTGCCTTCCCCACAGTGCTCTCACTGCTCCCAGAGATGGTTTGGAGCACTCAGGTGCTCTCCCAGGACTTGGAACTGGTTGTGCCTGGCAGGTGCTGGGTGGGGTAGAGCAATGATGCCATGACAGTTGTCACCAGGAAAGCTTGTAATATTAAATCACAAAGTACCTGCAGTAATTGAGATTGTGCAAACACCATTTATCCTGGCAGAACTCGCAGCTGTGATGGAATTGGCTTTGTTTCCAGCTTTGAAGTTTTCCCCACTGACCAGATGCTGAGGGTTGTGATAAACCTGCATAAAAAACCTCCTTTCACATACAGCTTGGCATTTCTATTTCTTGGAAGATTCCCTGGAATGCACCAGGCTGGAGCATTGCCCTCCTCAGATCCTGCCCAGAAACTTCCCAAGTGTCCAATGCCCCTTGCCCCTTCAGGGACCCATCCAGGCACACGAATCCTCTCCCTGAGATGGTGCTGCAGGAGCTGCCCAGCCTGGGCAGCTAAAGATGTCTCACAGCCTCCTGAGGCTCAGTTTCCACTGCAGAAGGCAGGTGAGGATGTTTAGGAGGAGGCTGCCTGACACCCCTCTGGAACATCTACTGCTGGCCATTCATTCTCCTGAGGTGCCCTGCAAAAACTCCAGGATAGATCTCTATAGATATAAATGCTATTTATATTTAATATAAACATTATATGCACACACACACACTATATATATATATGTGTGTGTGTGTGTGTGTGTGTGTGTGTGTGTGTGTGTGTGTGTGTGTGTATGTATTATATTCATATATGGCATTACATCATGCTCAGCTGCATGCCCTGGGCTACAGGATTATAGGATCCCAGAATGGTTTGGATTAGAAAGGACCTTAAAACTTATCTCCTTCCACCCCCTTCCATGGGCAGGGACACCTTCCACAATCCCAGGTTGCTCCAAGCCCTGTCCAGCCTGGCATTGGACACTTCCAGAGGGATCCAGGGGCAGCCACCCTGGATCTCTGGGCATCCTGTGCCAGGCCTCCCTACCCTCAGAGGGCAGAATTTCTTCCAATATCTAATCCTAATATCCTAAGATCTATCCTAATACCTAACATCCTAATTCCTAATATCTGGGATGGGAACATTGCCTATTTATTGTTACCCTGTTCCTGCCAGTCTGTTCCTGTCTTCTGCCCGTGGTTAAAATCCTTGGAATCCATTTCAGCCCAGGTACCCCAGGCATCCCCTGTGTGAGTGGGGAAATTGCCTGTGTGAGTGGGGAAAAGATGAGGGGGCTTCTGTAATTGGGACAATTCATCTCTCAGCCCATCTCCTGTGATGTTTATACCTCTCTCTTTGTCTCGGGTGTTCAGAGCTGGCTGATCGACACAGTATTTATGACTTGTTTGTACAGTAATTGCTGCTTAAGATAAATGATTCATAAAGTCCCTACCACATTCTTGGAAATGGTGTAAACAGGGAGAGCAGCTGGAGGACAGCAGTGTGATGCTAATGAGGGACCACCATGGGGAAGTAAATGCAAAAGGACTTGGGAGGAAGGTGATTAACACAGCCCCCGATGCTGAAGAGCATCCAGTGCTCATCTGCATCACAGGACACAGCCCAGGCTGCCCCCAACCCAATCCTGAAGCAAGAGATTTGCAAGAGTCACTTTGAACCATGAGGGCAGGAAGGATTCAAGCACTAGAGCCAGTGTGGGCAGCCCTGAGATGGCAGGAATGAGCAAGGACACAGAGGGGACAGGGCTGGACAGGCAGCCCCAGGCCCCAGTAGGCAGGTAGGACTGGCAGCACCTGACATTGGGATCAAAGACACCCAGCTCAGGTGAGCTGGGGCAGGTGATGAGTAGGAACACAGGTCACCTGCTCAGCAGCTCTGCTCCACCCACTCTGCCTGGCTGTCACCAGCTCTAGCTCCAGGTGTAACATGTGCATTGACAGGACAGATGGGATGGAGGGGGGTTGGTGTTCCCAAAATCACAGACAGGACCGAGCCTGGCTTTCCTGGCCTTGCTGGCTGAGCCAAACAGCAGCAGCTGTGGTGTTTGACCACAGAGACACCTTTGGTTATCTGGGCACTGCGGACAAGTCCAGACCTGTCAGAGCTCTCTGGATTCTCTCCCATGAAGCAGCTTTAAGGCGGTGGTAAAGGAAGAGGTCAAATTCTGATAGAGGGTTTAATCCAAGGCTTTTATTCCGGCACACATGCCTCTGAATGTAGCAAGTCCTCTCTCGGAATTATAAAAAAATATTTTTGTATTTGTCTCTGTTTATCAGCTGTTTTTCTGATTCCTGAGAATGTACAATTTTGCTTTCACCAGACAGAGAACTTGAAAGAAAGTGCACGCAAGTCTTTTCTTCCTGTTTTCTCTTCATTATATTTATTGTTTCTTATCATTACATTCTGTTCCTGACCCGCAGAGTTCTTCATTGCAGGTCAGTCAAGGCACAAAACTCCAAAGCCCCATTACCAAATACAAAATGCAAAATGTCCCTACGCTAAAATCCCAAATGCCCCTACCCTTAGGGTGCTGTGGATATTTATATTATAATCCACAAAATCAGTATTTATAATTCTACTCCAATAACTATTATCTATGTTAGAAGGTTAAACTCTATTCTAAACCAACTATAATGTGCCACCCCACTGCAGAAGATGGAGGCAAGGAAGAAGAAGGAAGAAAACCAAAAGCCATGTGCTTCCTCCATCTTGCCTTCACCTGTCTGCCATCCTAAAAACCCCATATATCTAAAATTCTCACCCTGTGATAAAACTACACACTATTCTACTATTTAATACACACTCTTGAAAATTCTGCTTCATTCCAGAGCCTAAAAGCCCTTTTTCCATGAAAAAAGGTTAAAAACACTGTTTGTCAGAGATTCTAAAAATCTCTTAAACATGCAAAGAAATACCCCTCATAATTCCAGACTCTGACACTCCTCTAACAGGATCTATCAGAACTGTAGCCAAATTCTGTAACAGGCTGCAGTAGCTGCTGTAATTCTGGATGCAACCGATGAAACTCATGTCACTCCCTGAGGCCGCCTGGTCCCTGTCCTTTTACCTGGGGAAGAGGAGGTGGGAAGGGGGAGGAAGGCCACCAACCAGGTATGGGAGGGGGTGGTTTCCAGGGACAAAGGACACCTGGAATGCCCAATGCCCTCTGTGGGGTGGAGGGCATCTTTTGAAATTGCCAACCACTCAACACTCTTCTGGAATTCCAGGGTTGATAGACATATCAAGGGGAACCTTTAGGGGAGGAACCAGGTTTTCCAGGTAAACTATGAAATTACACCACTACATCAGGGCAAAGAGTAGGGACAACCATGCTGCCAGGTGCCTAGAAAACACCTTGGTGAGTGGGAAATTCTTATTCTGCATAACAGTCTGAGGACAGGTGACAGGAACAACCTTCTGGAGTCATGTTCCTTTGACAGGAGGCAAGAGCCACTTGAGGACAGGCATCTGACCTGCCTCTGCCTCACTGCTCTCCTCTGGCTGCCCAGGGAGTGTGGGCACTCAGGAGAGGTCTCCAAAAACATTCTTTTTAGCAACACTTATAAGAGACCAGCTCCAGGGCACCTTCTGGAAACAACTTTGAAGAAGATTTACATGTGCTGAACATCCCCCATGATCACCCTGAGCTCCAACACAGGTATCACCCCATGGAAAGACAAAGGGCTCTCCCTGCCCACTGCTATCCAGGCACTGATAACACAGAGGTTCCAGGGGAGGTATTATTCAGCCTCTCATTGAAATGAAAAGAGCTGAAACCGGTCACTCTCTCATCCCATCAGAACATGAGCAGAAATACATTCCTTTACTTTCTACATGACAGCTTCACCAGGCTGAAGCAGCCAAGCTCAGTGCTGTCAGCATCCATCCCTCAGTGCTGGATGTGGGTGGAAAGACAATGAATGCAGTGGCTCTTGCAGGCACATTGCTGTTGGAGAGCAGAAGTTGTCATTTGGGATCACCTGGGCAGAGCAGCTTGGAAGAGGGGCAGAAGGATGAAAATGCCAATGTGTGGGGCACTTCCATTGTCTCTGACTGTGGAGTCACTATGGAAGGGTCTCTGTAGGGTGTGAACAGAGTACTGCACCCAAACACAGCCAGAAACACCCTCAGTGTGTTCCTCAGGCTAATCAGTGCCTGGATAAATAAACACATGTAGGAAGAAGATGGACTACAAATAACAAGCTCCCTGCAACATCTCTGCCAGTGTCACAGGACTGTAAACTCCTGCTGCTGCAGCACAGGACCTTTCCTACCTTGTGCTTCCTGGGTGTTGGGATGGTGTGGTGCCCCAAAAGGAGGATTTGGGGCTGCATGCTAGCAGGGCACCACACACACTTCTCTGCAGCACCACCCTCTGATTGCAATGTCTCCAGAATTTTTCCAGTCCCCAAAACTCAGTGCTATTGTCCTCCCAGAGCAGCTGGGACCACCACACTCCCCAGAGAAGCCCTTTGACAGTAGCTGGGACATGGCCAGAGCACACAGTGATGGTGACAGGGCCAGCCCTTGGCTGTTGCAGGCTGCCACACTGGGCCAGAGTGTGGGTAGAGGGGAGAAGCCAGGATACCTCTTTATTGCCAAGAAGATCTTGCAAACCAAACCAGGGGCTGGGGCTTGGATGGAGAGCAAGAGCCGAACTCAAACTCCTTCAGATTGATTCCCATTTTTAAGGGCTCTTGCTGTCAAGCAAACAAAGGTTATATGTAAACCCAGGGTTGAGGAGAAAAGCAAAATATGGAGTTGTGCTCCTGAACTACCTTGGGACCAGAGCTGGGATGGGCTGAGGCAAATGAGTTTGGTTTCAGGGTGCTCTGCTCTGTGCCCAGCTGAATATGCAGGATATGCCAGATCAGCCAGGTCACAAGTGACAGGACAAGGGGAAGCAGCCTCAAGTTGCACCGGGGAGGTTTAGGCAGGATATTGGGAAAATTTCTTCACTGAAAGGTTGGTCAGGTATTGGCACAGGCTGCCCAGGACAGCGGTGGAGTCACAATCTCTGCAAGTGTTCAAAACCTTGTAGATGTGGCACTTGGGGACATGGTTTAGTGGAGAACATGGCAGTGTTGGGGGAATGGTTGGAGTCGATGATCTTAGAGGGCTTTTCCAACATTAACAGTTCCATGATTCTACAAACACAATTGCTCCCTGCAGGCTGCATCCCTCTGCCACCACCAACCTTCTGTGCCACCAGAAAAAGAGGCAAGGAGACAACAAGAGGTGGCAACAGCTCTCAGCACTGCCAGCACCCCTGTGGGAACCCCAGACATCCCAGTCCAGGCTCTCTCAGCAGCCTGAAGCAAAGGTGGGAGCTGCTGTGAGGGGACACAGTGCTGGGGGTTCCTGGTGCAGGTCCCTGTGCCTTTGGAAGGACTGGAGCTGATGGTGAGCTAGAGGAACATCCATTATCCCAAGGCAACCCTGGCCTGCAAATCCAGGACTTAGCTGAGCTTCCAGGGATCCAGAGACCCCAGCCACCATGATTTAGCCTGAGGAGAAGGGACTAAGCATCATGCCTAGTGCTGGCTCTGCTGAACCCCAGGAGCTGTGGGACAAATGAAGAAAATGACAGACTAGAGGGAAATTAATAGAGCAGAAAATTTGAAATTATGTGGAAATAATTCACCCATCTCAAGGAGAGCTCCTTGTATGTTTAATTTCAGAATGCAACTGTTTTCATGTTGCTAAATTACAATATCAAGGCGAGAGGCCCTACCTAGAGCCGATGGGACATGGGGACATTCCCATGCCTATGGTGAGCTCCCACCTGGAGCTCAGTAAGGGCTGGAGTGACCTCTGATTGCCATAGGGCAGGGGGCAAGGAGCTGTCAGGGCTGTTTTGGAGAAGCCCAAGTGCTGCTTGTCACCTCCATGAAGATTTGTCCTGTTAACCTTTCATCCCTAATTTGGGGCTGTCAGAAGCAGCTGAGGGAGAAAGCAAGGGGCTGTGGGGGCTGGGAGGTGTTTGCTGACTCCTTCCCCCCACTTCCACACTCTGCTCCCCCTCTGTCTGGGGATTTCTGTCCATTTTGCTGTACACAGACAGGCTTGGGAGCTGGAGGAGCCGAGACGGAGGGAGGGAGCTGCTGCAGTGGAAAGGGAGGAGAGGGACACTCCTGTTTCTTGGAAGCCTCCTGAATCCACCCATCGTGGGAGTCAGGCCCCAGCTGACAGGATGCTGCAATTCCCTGATTTGTGAAGTTCTCCCATCTCCTAAATCCAACTGCAGGCTCCAGCCTGGGTTTTGAGCCAAAGATGGGGAGAGCACCCAGGACAACTGCCTCTGCCAGGACCTGGAGGATTGGAGTGAAACTCCTTGGGTACATGCCCAGTCTGGGAATATGAGGTCACCTGGGCAGGGGCCATAGAAAGCAGAGACTGCAACGTGCCAGTGAAGAAACAGATCCATGGCAATGGTGCTCCCTGCATGCCAGCTCAGCCCGAGGATCCCCTGCTTGGTGGCAGCCATGGGCTTACACTGCCAATGAGCACCTCTCATAGGGAAGATGCTCTCTCATATGCTGGAAAACTATTGGGAGGTCCCCAAGGAGCATCAGGGAGTGAGGAATCAGATTCTTTCCTGACAGAAGTTTTCAAGGTGTCCTTTAAGCTTCAGAGCACAGAGTGAGATTGATCTGTGCTCAGCCCCCCAGAGAAAATCACCAGTCTGGATTTTCTCTTTTTTCACACATAAATGGGCAGGAGCTGCCCACATGTCCCCACCAGTGGAGCCAGGAGCAGGCAGCCCCAGGAAGCAGGGAGATAGATGGGGCATCAGAGCCGTATCCAGCTTTGTCCCTCCTCTCTCTGCAGCAAATACAACTGGCTACAGACTCCTGACATGCAGGGTGTGAGGGGCATGGACAGGGAGGGACAGAGCCCTGGTGTGTGAGCAGAGGAGCAGGTGTGTCCCAGCTGGCCCCTGATTTCCCCAGGTAGAATGCTGGGGAAAGGGACAGCAGCTTTTTGCAGCTAAAACCCTGCAGTTCTGCCCTGTGCATGTTCCAGTGCAGTCTCCACTGTGCATGCAGGTTCCACAGACCTGCAGCCCTGATGGGACACTCCCAGGCAGCACACTGGTGGACAGTTTCTCTGCCCCACAGTACCCAGCATCTGCACAGAAAATGTTCATCTGTCACAGGGGTGCTGCAAAATGCCCTGATGCACGTGGGAGGTGCTGGGATGACCAACCCAGAGTAGTCTCTGACCTCTTGCTGCTGAGTTAGAACACTCCAGGCACTCTTCATAATCAAACTCAGTAGAAATACCCAGAAATACTGGGAAATACTCAGGCTTCCTGAGGCTGCATCCACAGCCCAGTTCATCCCCACCTGTTCTAGTTTCCTCCTGCTCAGTGCTGAGTATTCCCCCAGCATAGTGAGCTCGGTGAAAGCTGTAGAAATTCCACTTTTATTACAGCAGATGGAGTCCAAACCCTGACAGAGGAGAGGGAGAGGGAGAAGGAGAGGGAGAGAGAGAGGGAGAGGGAGAGGGATCCTTTGTAGCCACAGCCTATGTGGGACTTGCCAGACCTTCCTTCTGACCACAGCAGGACACAGAGGGAGTGTCCTGCATGTCCCCAGGGTGACCAAAGGTCCCCCCAGTCATCCCCTTGCACACCCCAGCTATTTCCCCATTTGTACACAAACCTCAACCACATGGGATAGTGCTTCCCCTCTGAAGCATTAGAACATTAGAACATTCCCCATTCCAAACCCCTGAATTTCCTAACTGGATGGAGCCTCTGGGGCATCTCCTGTGTTTGAGTGGCTGCTGGTATTGCCTCAATACTGTGTGTGCTTTCACTTCTAGCACTTGTAGCGTGGAGAAGTGGCCCCCTGGCAGAATCACTCACTGATTGCGGGGGGGGGGGGGGGTGGGGTGGGGGGGTGGGTTGTCTGTCTTTCTTCCCTGGAATTCTGGACCCCAAATTGAGCTTGCTAGGGAGCCCTAGCTGAGTGTGGTGCATAGCCAAAATGTGCAGATGAACTGCATCACAAATGCATAGAGAAAATAACACAGAGTGAGCCCTCTGTGCAGGTAAATGGTCCCAAATTGAAGTGCAGGAGATGGAAAAATAGCCTTGGATTTAGGAACACCGTATGACAGAGTCTTGTCAATCTGGGGCTGGATCTGGGAGAATGATGCGACAAGGAGCTGCTGGGCTCGAGCACTGTACCCAATGTATCTTGGCCCAGAGCAATGCCAGCCACTATCAGCTGGAACTGGAAGAAGACAGACAGACCCTAAAGCCTGGCCACAACATCTAAGAATGACAAATTCAAATTGAAAAAGAATCTCTGAACCTTATTGGGGAGGTGAGGTTGCTATGTCTGGGACAGTCTTCTCCCACTCCAGTCCAGGGGATGCTGCAGAGGGAAAGCCAGGAAGGCTTCACCAGTGGCCTGGGGCAGGTCGGCAACGAGGGCTGAGAGGCAGAGTGATGAAAATGTTGTAGCACTGTTCCCTGCCCTGCGGGATGCTGCCTGGGAGGTGTACAAGCCCTCGGAGATGCAGGGCGAGTGTGTGTTTGTGTGAAAGAAGCCCCTGGCCGCTCGCTGTGTTGTGGCAGCAATAGCGTGTAAAGCGCTCTCTGTGCGAGAGGAATCGCGTGTCAAGTGCTCCCCGGGGCTGCGGGATCGCTGCCGGGGCCGAGGCGGAGCAGAAGGGGGCTGGAAGCAGCATCCCACCGGGCAGGGAGGCAGCTGGGGCTGCAGCCTGGCCACAGCAGGGCTCTCCTGAACTGGTGATGCACTCCCAAAACCCACCCCGCCGACACGGCAGTGGGAGCTGGGGTAAGGAGTGGGTCAGTGCATTGAGTGCACAGCTCAGCTCTCATCCTGCCATGACTCCATTAATTCCAGCAGACTGGCTTGGACCTGTAGTGTGTTGGAGGTCATTCCTGCTCCAGCACATTGCCTCCCCTCAGAGTATGGGCAGGAGGTCATGGAAATGCCTGTGCCCTTGGCTGAGGGCATGGAGAACTGGAGGACACCATCCCCTCCCATGTGAAAGGTGTCACTGCCACATCTGGAGCTGCACCCAATGGTCACAGCAAGTGTAGGCGGACAGAAAAATCATCCCTGCAGCCAAGTGACAGTCTCTGAATGGCACTTGTTGAACAAGTCAGCCTGTAAGAAAGGTCAGAGCTTTTCCCAGAGTAAAGAAACCCCAGAGAAGATGGATTGTCCCAGCTGAGAAAGAGCAAAATCACACATTCCAGGGGGTTTGTGGTGCTGGGGCTGTCATGAAACAAGATTCAGCCAAGGATTTTTGTTGTAAGGCTCCCTGGAGATCCACAGTACAGCCCCCAGCTCTAAGCATGGCTACTTCAAAACTAGATCAAGACTACCCTTAAGCTGAAAACCTTCACCAGTGCAGATTTTTTTCCCACCAGCACTGCCTTGGAAATTTTACACATGCACACAGTTAACAGCACAAGTGCCATTCAAGGGGACAAAAGGAAAGTTTTCTATTCACCTGCATAATTACCCATCCTGTTCGGGATACAGACAAGATGGGGTTGACTGATGTGGTGAGTAAAGGATGATTTATTGCAAAATCAATCTCATGGAAGGGTGAGACCTTTGGATTGTTGCATTCAGCGCCATGACACCAGAAAACCATCTTAATTCTAGTTAAAGTATCTTTTAAAATTTTTTTATCCAATCAACTACTTCCACATAGTTCTCTAGCATCTTCATAAACCAATCATTAATTGCTATGTTTGCTACCTTTCTACTGCAATGCTTCTCTTTATCCAATCATATAATTTTACAAAAACTTATTTCTGTACCTTCTACTTTAACAACTCTATAATAAGTTCTATTACCAAACTTTAATATTTTCTACTATCTTGCTTAACATATTTATTTGCTTATATGAGGCATATTTTTACTACAAATGCCAGTTTTACTGTTCTAAACTTCCAAGCCTTCTCCATGGCATGGCCTTAGGTCAAAAATTGTATCCATGTCTATCTCTGAGCATGTATACTCAAGGCCTTGGGAGATCTCTGGGCCTGCTTTTCCCACACCATCCCTTTTCAGAGACTTGAGCAAAATTTACATTTGTGCAAAGTTTCAGTGCCTTGGATGCCTGGGAAGAAGACTACAAAGGTCCTGCCAAGCATGAGCCACGTTCTCAGGTGTGTGGATGGAGCTAGGAAGGAATGGCTGCTCCTGCACAAGAAAAGCTGAGGCAAGTTAGGATTCACAGAGTCTCAAAACTAAAGGCATACATCAGCTCCAAGGTTACCCTGGGAAAGCACAGGGAACACAGACAGGCACAGGAGCACTGCAGTCTCTGCTGTGCTCCCTTTTCTTGGCCCCTCAGAGCAGCTCTGAGAAGCTGTTAGCACTCACGTCCCAGATAAGTGAAAATTTGAACAGTAGGAACGTCCTTGCTAGGTACAATTAGCTGCCTGAAATAGCCCAGCAGAATTCTCCAGAGCCAGACGTGGTCATTAGGAAAATCATCAGGATCTTACTGAAGAGAGAGCATTTATCAGCCTGTTTGGGAGCCCACCCCATGTCCCTGGAGCAGAAGCAGGAGCTGTGCTCTTGGTGCTGGGGGTCTCTGGTTGCACACCTTGAACTGCATCCTCCACACCCAGCAGGATCCAACCAGCTCTTCCCAGGCAGTGCTGCTCCACACATGACCATGCCCAGTCCCACCACGTGGTGAAAGCCCCTTTGGCCTGGGAATGAGCCTTGGGAATGCCAGCTTAGGGAAAGGGAGGCAGGCAGATGCCAGCTCACTCCAGAGCTGCAGGAGATGGTGGGGGACAGTGGTGGCAGGGCCAGGGGCAGGAGGGAAGAGAGGCTGGCTGGATGCAGCAGGAGCAGCAGCAGGAGCAGCAGCAGCGGGTGGTTAATCAGCTGGCTGCTTCCGTGACTGAGCTCTGAGCTCACAGCAAAGAGCTCCAGAGAGGAAAAAGCCTCTCACTCATGAAAGAAACATCAGGGTCCCCTGATGAATCGAATCCGGGTCCAGCCCAAGCAGCACGCGACAGACCACGGTGCCTCATTCATATTTCATGCTTTGCTCCACTTTGGTAACATAAAGGATGGTGAAAAATGTAGGGGAGCCCTGCCTGGCATGGGGAGAACCCCAGGACCATGAGGAATGGCCAGGGGAGAGGGGAGCCAAGGGCTGAACCACACGTGGGCTGGGGCTGTAGAAGGGACTTGCCAACAAGTCAGTGATGTCCCAGGTAAGCTCGTCAGTGCTCACCTGTTTCAGATTCTGGCCTCTACAGGTAAACAAAGCAAGTGGGTTGCATGGGAGTCTGTGGCTGCTGAAGGGATTTCCTGGCCCCTGGATTTGGGCAGTTGCTCCTCAGTGGTGCTAGAGGTGAATGAGAGCCCAAAGGAGTCCAAGCAGATCATGGCTAGCAAGGTGAGGAGAAGGCAGCACCTATGACAGACAATGACTGAGGTCTGTTTGCCTCCAAAAGCATCTCTTTGGGGCTTTACCCTTGTCTGGAAGAGGCTGGGGGGGACCCTACTGATGTGAGGTGGGGTGTGGGGTATAGATCCCATCAGCAGGCACAGGGACACTGCTGGAGCTGGAGAGGCAGATTGCAGGCAGGCCCCTCAGCCCATGGTGCTGGAGCATATCCAGAGCAGGACAATGGAATTGGGAAGGGCTGGAGCAAAAGTCTGAATAGAAACAGCTGAGGGAGCTCAGGTGCTCTGTTTGGAGAAAAGGAGGCTCAGGGGGATCTCATCACTCTCTGCATCTTCCTGAAAGGAGCTTGGAGCCAGGTGAGGGTCAGGCTCTGCTCCCAGCTGCCTGTGCCTGGGGAAGTTCAGGTTGGATATTAGAGAAAATTTCTGTACTGAAAGGGCTGTCAGGCATTGACACAGGCTTCCCAGGGCAGTGGTGGAGTCACCACCCCTGAAAGTTTCCATAAACCTTACAGATGTGACACCTGGCTAGAGGGTTTAGTGGTGGTCCTGACACTGCTGGGTTTAATGGTTGAACTCAATGATCTTGGAGGGCTTTTCCAACTTTAGTGTTTCTATGATTCCAAATTTCTGCTGTACAGCAGCAGAGCAGTTTCTGTGTGTGAGTAGCTGTGGGAGGACTTGGCTGCAAACTCCTGGCAGGAATGGTGGAGGGAGGCGTGCAGGGAAGGCTGATGGAACCCATGATCAAGGCTGATAAGCAGGAAGAGATAAAGCAGGATTAAAGGACACACAAGCTGGAAGTTAGACAAATGGGCAGGGAGCCATCCACACTCCTCTTGGAGCTCTGACAGAAGGTACAACAGACCAAGATAGGAAACTCCCATTTTAGCTCCACTTGGCCCATTCCTGGTGCTTCTCCACAGCATGCCCAGACCAGTACAGCAGCTGGTGGCAGCTGGTAAGCCTGTCACTGAGAGAGCCTGCTGCCTTTCTCTTTCCTGTGCCAGTTTTCCATCTCCCAGAAGTACTTTCTGCTTTGGCTTTTCATAGAATCACAGAATCATTCAAGTTGGAAAAGCCCTCTAAGACCATCAAGACCAACCATTAACCCAGCACTACCAACTCCACCATGAAATCATGTCCCCAAGTGCCACAATCACACATCTTTTAAATCCCACCAAGGGTTCTGACTCCACAACTGGCCAGGAACCTGTGCCTGACCACTCTTTCAGGGATGAAATTGTTCGCAATATCCTAAACTTCCCTGGCCCAACTTGAGGCTGCTTCCTCTTGTCACATATTTTCTCCCTCCACATGGCTCAGGGATGCCATGGAGATTGCATGGAGAAGAAGCTAGTTTTGTTTGAAATTTCACTAGTGCTGGCCCAGAGCAAACCATGGCTGTCTGCAGGACATTCCATCCATCCCACCACCCTTCCAACCCTGCCTTACTCTGAGCCTCTGTCAGGAGCACAAAAACCAGCAGAGATCCTCCTGCAGTTCAGTGGTAGCTGGTGGGTCCTGTCCTCCCCAAGGTGTGTCTTGGACACCAACTAGGTGTCCTGAGCCCTTGGGCTGTGCTCCAGGGGGAGCCAGCCTTCTTGCTGTGGCCAGATGTGTGGTGGAAGCTCCAAGAGTAGAGTGCAGGCATGTGCCAGTGAAAAACCTGGGGAGCCCTGTACAACACTGTGACTGCAGCCTGCTTCTGGCTGAAGCCACTTCCTAGGCTCCCAAAGCTTTCCATCCAAAACTGACTCATTTTGGCACCCAGGGAGCATCAGGCAGCTCAGGTGCCAGCAGGGCAGTGGCAGGGAAGATATCTTCTCCCCAGAGCAGATCAGTCCTGTATCAGGAAGACACTGGGGAAGGAACTTTGCCAATCCAGGCTCAGGGGTAACAGAGCCATGCAGGAGCAGAGAGATCACGGGGGAATAGCAAAGGAAGGACTGACAGGAGCAGCTGTCAAGGCTTGGGCTCATCAGGGATTGCCACAAGGCTGTGGCATCCTCACCCTCCTCTCAGGGCCACAGAGGATGTTAAATGTTCAGGGGTAGTGGCTGAAAAGGTGATTGAACCCTCCAGACCCCAGGCCTCACCCAGGTCTGGGGTGTTAGGCAGCATCCCACAGTGTGAGAGGGCTGGAACTGAGGACCAACAGCCCCACAGACAGCCTACAGCAGCAAGGGGCTCACTTGAGGGCAACCCCAAACTCCTGGAGGTGACCCAGGGCAGGGTTTATAAAAAAATATTTTTTATGTGTCTCCATTGCTGGCTGTTTTTCTGACTCCAAGAATGTAAAATTTTTTTTTTTCCCCAGCCAGAGATCTTGAAAAGGAAAGGCCGTGAGTTGTCTCTTCTTATGTTTTCTTCATAGTTTATTCTTTCTTATCAATACAGTCTGTTCCTGACCAGCAGAGCTCTTCATTGCAGGTCAGTTCAAGGCACAAAACCCCAAATCCCCCCCACACAGGGTGGTGTGTACATTTGTACTACAATCCATGTAATCAGTATTTATAATACTTCTCCAATAACTATTATCTATGTTAGAAGGTTAGACTCTACTGTAAACAAACCATAACGTGTCACCTCACTGCAGAACATGGAGCAGGTGAGGAAGAAGGAGGAAGCCCAAAAGCCACATGGACTTCTCCATCTTTTCTTCATCTGCCTAAAATCCTAAAAACCCATATATATAAAATTCTCCACCTGCGATAAAACTATGCACTATTCTACTATCTAATACACACTATTGAAAACTCTGCTTCATTCCAGAGCCTAAAAGCCCTTTTTCCATGAACAAAGGTTAAAAACACTGTTTGTCAGAGATCTTAAAATCTCTTAAACATACAAAGAAATATTTCTCATAATTCCAGACTCTGACAACCCAGGGCAGGATGTACCTGTCTTGGCCCCACAAGCTGCAGGTTTACCTGCCCATCTCTGCCCCAAGAGAAGATACTGAAAGCTCAACAGGGTAAAGGATTCAGGGCAAACAAACCAAAACACCAGCAATTTCCTGCATGGCCCCTCCAGATGGAGCCCTCCCTACCTCCTCTCCCCATCGAGTGTAAACTCACGACATGTCTGCTGCTGCATCTGCTCTCATGTCCTATGCTTGAGCTTCCAAAGCCCACACAAAAACACAGGCAGAGTGAGAGACAGCCACAGCAAGATCTGTGGGCAGTCAGCACAGGTGCCTCCCATGGACACTGAACATCCTTTAAAAACTCTGAATGTCACCACAGCTGTAATCCTGGCCCTTGAAAACCTGTCCCAGGTGCCAACCCTGTGTACCAGTGTACCCTTTCCACTGCTCTTAAATTCCACAGTGTCCCCCAAACCCCTCAACACCTGTTGGAAAGCTCTGGGATGTAGAGAGGATTGAAAAGTAAATGTGGATATAGACACAGTAGTGGATGTGGTTATGGAGACAATAGTGGACCTGGAATTGAGAACAAATGATGCAGGGCTAGAGAGAAGCAGCTGGTGCAGACCCTCTTGTCTTCCCAAAACTGTTTCACCAGGCTGCTGGAGAACTGGGCCTGGTGCTGCTCATCCTTTCACCCCAAAAGTTTGTTCCTCAGTGCAGGCCCTCCCCATTGAATCACAGAACCAAAGGGAAGATTGGGTTGGAAAATGCTTTAAAGCTCATTCCATTCCATTCCCTGCAGTGGATAGGGACACCTTCCACTATCCCAGGCTGCTCCAAGCCCCAACCAACCTGGCCTTGGACACTTCCAGGGACGAGGCAACCACAGCTTCTCTGGGCAAGCTATGCCACGGCCTCCCCACCCTCACAAGGAAGAATTTCTTCCCAATATCCCATCTAAACCTGATCTCTTTCAGTTTGAAGTTATTCCCCTTTGTCCTGTCACCCTCTGCCCATGAAAAAAGTTAATATCCCTCTTTTTTTAAGACACCTTTAAGAACAGAAATGCCACAATGTGATGTCCCAGTTGCAGGCTGTGAGAATAAAGTTTTTTTCAGACTGCACCAGAGGTCTGGGATGGAACAGGATCCAGCTGTGAATTCTCAGCAAGGGCAGGGTGGGCAGGGAGGGCTCTGTTCAAGGATAGGATCAGTCCCTGCTCCAAAACATTTTTATCAAGTCTTTACTGCTGAAAAGAGGATGTGTAAAAGCTGAGGATGAGATTTTATTAGTGGTGGGGAGAGTATCATACTGAAGGCACAGCTTTGCAAGGGCAGGGAGCTGGCAGCTGTCAGCACTGGAGGGCTTGTCAAAGCTCCCCAGGCTCCCAGAGGCACACCCTGAGCATTGCTCAGCCCAGCCACGTCTGTCTGCCCATCCTGGCCTCCCACAGGTGGGCGTCTCTGACAGGATCTCTGCAGAGACAAAACAAAACCCAGCTCTCCCCAGCCCAGGCCCTCTCCCGAATACATGTGCAGGGAATTTCAAACGTGCTGCAACTCTGCTTTTTCCTGGAAGGAGCTCTGTGCTGCCATGCTCCTGCAGGCAGTGTATGGTCCCTGTTACAGCTGTCCTGCTTGAGCACTGCCCTGAACAAAGAACACTCTTAGGTCAAACAGGATTAACAGAATCTGAGACTGGGAGAGATCCTGCCATGGGCAGGGACACCTTCCACCATCCCAGGGTGCTCCAAGCCCCATCCAACCTGGCCTTGGACACTTCCAGGGATGTGGCAGCCACAGCTGCTCTGTGGCACCTGTGCCAGAGCCTCACCACCCTCACAGGGAAGTATTTCTTTTCAATATCTAGTCCTAATGTGCTGATTTCTATCAGAATATCTAACATCCTAGTTCCTAGTATCTGGGATGAGCACTTTGCCTAAGCCTGCCTTCCTTCATTTTAAAACCAGTCCCCCCTTTTGTTATCACCACATGAGTACCATGGAATCCCTGACCACCCCTGATGTTTCCCCACCCTGCCCACTGCCCTCTATGGGCTGTGAAGAAGCTGAAGGAGAGGAGGGGGGAGGCTTTCAGGAAGCAGCTGAGCACAGTGTCAGGAAAGCAGGGACAAGGGAAGGGGATGGAAACCAGAGCAGGTGAGCTACAAGCAGTCTCTTGGTTGCTTTCTTCCAGGACAGAATCTCCAGGCTCGTTGAAAGCTGGAAGCAAAGCTTTGCCTTCAGGGAGCTGTCCCATGTCCCTGTTCCATGCCTTCTCCTGGCATGTGCAGACACAAGCTGAGGCTGTCACTCTGCTGCCTCAATGCTGTCAGCTCTCCCCGTGCAGCCTGGACAAACACCAGCCCCTCCTGCTGCTGCCTCTGCCACACCCAGCTGGAACTCCAGGGGACGCAGGACAGGTAAGGCTCACAGGGAGGATGCTGCCTACTGCTGAAGTGCCAAGCCCTTGCTGCTGAAAAAGGTGGAAGGCATGGAAATGTCTCAGAAAGCTGTGGGATAATATTTAGGTGCTTTATGTGCAGAATTTTTCCATGAGTTCCACTGCTGAGAGATGTTTCACTGCCTGGAAATTTCATAGGATGGAGCAGGGCTGGTAAAAGGGACATCAAGGTTCTCCTGTGCCAGCATCATGTTTATGGTGTCACTGTCACTTGTCACAGGTCAGGTTGTCCTGCGGCACTGTGTGTCCCATCCAGGGATGTAGCATGTCCTGGCTGAGCATGGCTGGAGTCCTGCCAGCCTCTCCTGGTGACTGACACTTCTGCTGCCTCTCCACTGCCAGTCCCTGCGCTGGGGGCTCTCAATCACAGCCCACTGTGAGCACAGGTGTGCGTTGATCACTTTCAGACTCAGTGTAGCCAAAGGACCTTGGCATGGAGGGATTAGAGCTGAGCTTCTGGCTCAGAAAGGAGTTGGACTCAGAAAACACCAGGAAACAGAGGCAGGAACAGCACTGAGGAGCCTCACACCTCCCCTCAGGCTGGATGTCCCTTATCCTGGCAGAGCCTGAGAGGGGCTGTGTTGGGAATGAAAAACCATGTCTGTGCCTGTTCCCTGAAGTACCAGAGCATTGATTAATGAAAGAGCCTGGTAAAGTAAGGATTCAGGGAGGAAGGTAAGGTACTGAAAGAAGCAAGGGCTGGGGATTTTTTTGCTTGGTGAGAACAGGCACAGAATTGTGCCCATGGCCAGAGAAGGGGGCCCCACACCAGCAGGTCCTATCCTGTTTTCTTATCTCTGAGCAGAGAAGACAAAGATTTCACTAGAGCTTCCATTTCCTTTGCAAAGCCTGTGCTCAATAAACTTTTGCCTCTACTTATGAACAGCCCTTTTCCACACCACGCACAGCTTGTCCTGGGCTCTTATTCAGCTACTACCCCACTCAGGCTGAACTTGACGTCCCTGTGCTCTTGGTCTTCCATTCTTCCTCCTGCCTCAGCCACATTCTACTTCACCCAGATCTGTCCTAGCCACCTTCCTTTTCCCACCACCCATCCCTCCGTCTCTCCTGAAGAACTCCACTCCCTGAACAAGGTGCTTCCACGCACTGGGAGTTCACACCTCTCAGTGATGGAACTGCAGCAATGGAGCTGGTGGACTTGTGTCTCCTCTGAAGGATCTGGAGTCAAGGAGGCTGCTCTGCTCCCGAGACCCTGCAGAGCCCAGAGATTTCCAGGTCCTCAGGTTCCCCCGTCCCCACACCAAGCAGTGTCACCTCAAAGAGCGCAGGCCCTGTTTGAAGTTGCTGCTAATTTTTGGTATGCACGGAGTGGTGTTTGGCTCCTGCTTGTTCCTGGAAAAATGCTCACTGCATTGCTCTTAAATGATTGGAGACCTCCAATTTTAATCTTTTATTCATAATCTTCTTCCAGCTCAGACACAGAAAAAACATGTAAATTCAAAACCTGCGAGAATTGAAAATTTCATAAATGCTGCTGACCCTTTGCTGGCAGCTCTGAATGTGAGAGAAATAAAGGAATTGTAATGAGGAGCCTCATTTTTGATAACAGGTTTAGAGTACCCGGGTATTAAATGGGGTTTCACACATTCCTGCTGTGTGTCCATGAGAGATGTCAGCAGTCCAGCAGTCCAGCAATCCTGCTGCTCCTGCCTCTCTGTCACCTCCTGCCTCTCTGTCACCTCCTGCCTCTCTGTCACCTCCTGCCTCTCTGTCATCTCTTGCCTCTCCATCTCATCACCTCTGCACTGAGGTGTGAGCTCACCTGGTGACTTTGGGACATGCCCTGCCTGTGTTGCCTCACCTGTTGGTCCTCACCTGTTGGTATGTGTGAAATACACATTCTTGAAAACTCTGCTTCATTCCAGAGCCTAAAAGCCCTTTTTCAATGAACAAAGGTTAAAAACACTGTTTGTCAGAGATTCTTAAATCTCTTAAACATGCAAAGAAATATTTCTCGTAATTCCAGACTCCACAGGGGAGTCCCCCTCACAGGGAAGGGATGAAGTGCTATTGCCTTCCTCCTTTTTCGTGTCAGAGCAGGTGACTGCTCTGAGAGAGCCCTCCTAATGTGGGACCTGTCTCTCTGCTGGAGTCCTGCCCCATATTCCCAGGCCTGCAGCAGAAGTCAGGGTAGTTGCTGTCCTAGCTCAACTCTCCCCAAGCTTGGCTGACTTGAGGTGGAGAGACATTGGGCTGGTGGCAGGAGCAGGCACTTCTGTCGTCCTGGGATGAACTCTGCTGTTATCTCAATCCTTGATGGTTTTCAAGACATGACCGACGAGACACTTAAAAACCCATGCAGAACTTAACCCATAATCCTTCCAAGAGTTAAAGCAGCAGCTGGGGTTGATATTTCTATTTTACATCAGATTATCCTGAGTAATTTACTTGGACATGATGCTAAACGACTGTGCTAAAAGCAGGGAGAGTAGGTGGTTTGGGAATACAGACTTCCTTGGCAGGCTCTGCTGGTATGTGATCAGACAGGAATTGTATCAGGAAATCCGAAGCTGAGTTCACCATCTATTCCTGGAGTGCATCTGACCCCTGCAAACCTGCAGGGTGAGGGGGAGAGCAGAGGCAGTGGCTCCACGCAGGGCTCTGCAGGTGCTTCACAGGTCCAGACTGCCACCTCCAGGCACAAAGAGCTCACCGAGCCTCCCTTAATGACACAGACACATCGGGCAGCTGCAGAGGAAGTGCTTCTGAGGTGTCACTGGAAGCTTGGGGGAATGGTGGTGTGAGTAGAAAAGGAAAGCTGTTTTACCAGGAAAAGACCAGCTCCCAGTGGTGCAAGATGGGATAAAATCCTCTTGGGGGATATTTAAGTAGGTGTGAAAATCCTGAGGGGTTTTTTGGTACAGGAAGGAGATTATTTGAATGAACCGGGGTGTCCATCACCTCTTCTTGGATGGAAGACTTTGTCTCTTGACCAGCCACTTCCCCAGGATCCTCTTCCCAAGGGTTTTCCTGCTAAGCCAGTTTCTCTCAGCCATCAGGACCCCTGGGTGCCAGCCCTGACCCCAGCCTGGCCCAGATGGGACTGCAGGTCTGAAAACATGGCTCTGTGTCCTGGGGAAGTGTCCCCAGAGATGGGCCTTTGCCAGGAATGCAATTTTGGGGCAATTTCTTTTTAAAAATTACACAGCTGTGCCTCATCTTCCTGAGGCTGTGAGCAGGGTGATGCCCTGGGTGTGATGCTCACAGGCTTTGACAAAGAGATGCTGAAGTGGCTGTGGGTCACTCCCCACACAAAGCCATGCACAGCAGCCTGGCTGGCTGAGTGCCCTGCCCTTGCCCCTGCCTGGGGAAGAAGGCAGGCACCAGCATCATCCATCCTTCCAAATGTTTGGCCTAAGAAATGTGAGAAAACCTTTTAACTTTTGCACAATGTGGACACTGGCTTCATTAATAACAGAAATACAGCAGTGAAATGTGTGTCCTCAGTGAACAGTAAGAGATCCCAGCATGCCCAGGCTGTCCCACTGTGCACAGGGAGAGCTTTGGACCATGACCAAGGTATGACGTACTTGCTGCCCCTGTCTGCAGGATGTGATGAGGGTCTGAGCAGAGCCTGAGCACAGGTGTGTGCACTGCACAGGCACCTGGAGGGGTGGGATGAGATTCCTTCTAACCATACTTATCACAGAATATTTTGGGTTGGAAGGGACCTTAAAGCACATCTTGTTCCCCACCTCGTGCCATGGGCAGGGACACCTTCCTCTATCCCAGATTGCTCCAAACCCCATCCAACCCGGCCTTGGACACTTCCAGGGATGGGGCAACTGCAGCTTCTCTGGGTAAAGGAGGAGGATGTGGGAGAGAGTCAGGGTTGTAGTGATGGGAAATGTAAATACAGAGATGGGGAAGGTGGAGGGGAATGCAGAGCACAGTACTTGTAAGTACTTTTCCAGCCTGGGGGCCAATGCTTCCACAAAGGAGCACTGGAGAGCAATGTGAGAGGAGACCATGAGGAAGGAAGCTCTGGATGGGCTGGCAGGAAAACCTGACAGTGTTCAGGCAGGCTGGGGTAGGACAGAGCCCTGGGCAGCCAGGATGGCTTTTCCTTGTGATGGGCAGCTGGGCTGGGTTTAGAGCCAACCCCACCTTGTGCTGTGGGGCTCTTTTGCTTTTATAGGGCATTTCCTGAAAATGGTGTTTTCTTTGAGTCCTGCAACTCATTGGCTCGTAAATTCTTCACTGAAGGGCAGCTGGAACTCAGCTAAAAACCTGCAGGAAGAGTTTTGCATGCAGACCTACAACATACTCAGACTTCAGGAGATGAGGGTTGAGGTTTTACTGGTTTCGTTTTTTAGTATTTATTTTATTCTTTCTGAAAAAAATTCTGCATCTCCAGAGTGAGGTAAAGCTGAGTCTAGGAAAACCTGCAAGACACCTCAGAGGTTCCGAGGAGCTTTTGCACAGGAGATATCCTGTTCTTGCATCACATCTGGCATGATACATTCCTACATAACAATGACTTGGTGGTTGTTGGGAGTCCTATCCCAACCCACAGCACCCCTCCCCTGGGAGCCTATAAACATCCTCTTGCCCCTGTGGGTCTGTCCCATGGTCACTCCTGCTTTGCAGGGAAGCATCCTTCACTTGTAGGAGGCTTTCTGGAGCCAGGGAGGTGGTCACTAGCTGAGCATCCCAGTGCTGACCCCCCTGAAGCAGCTGGGGTGTCCCCTCTCCTCATTGCAAGTGGTGACAGCTCTGTGCAGCCCAGTGACAATATCAGGCAAGGAGATGGAATCACAGAAAGTAGGATTTTTTATTGTCCAGGGGGAAGTGCACACTCTGAACATAAAAGGCAAGCCCTGCCCCACCATCCCCACAGCCAGGAGTAGCCCAGTGATCCCATGCTGCAGGATCTGACTCATGAACCACCTGTAAAGGGGCCATCTGGCAGCTTCTAGCCTCAGATCCTGCAGCCCACCCGACTGGGGTTTCCCAGCCAGCCCCAAGGACACAGGTGTGGCACTGGTCTGACCTCTGCTCTCACCAGTGTGTCCCTGACAGAGTCCCAAGTGTTGGGAAAGGAGGACATGAGCAGCACCCTGTGCTGCAGGGTCTGGGCTTCATCACAGGCTGGCTGTGGGGAGGGAGTGTGCCAGGGCTGAGTGCAGGACACAGGGTGCAATACAAATGAAACAACACATTGCATCTGTCCCCCTTACAAAAACCTTCCATAGGAAGAAGTAAAGTGCCCACCATAGTCAGAGAATCCATCAGGACACAAGTGCCCTGCATGGAAAGCCAAGCCAGCCCTGGACAGGCTGGTTTAGCCAGGATTATTGCAGCTGAGAAAATGGCTTTAACCCACCCTCCCCATCCCCCTTGTGCCCAAACAGGCCTGGCAGCAGCAGCCCTCAGGCCACAACCCACAGCACCTGCACTGGAGTGATGCTGGGTTTGTTATGCCCATGTGAAGGACAGGGTGCTGTGGGCCAGGCTGGACCCTGGCAGGAAGCCTGGCTCCCCTCCAGTCCCTCTCCTCTCCTCTCCTGTCACCCCCCACCCCAGCCATGCTCCCTTTTTTTGCAGTGAGTTCAGCCCCACAGCTGAGGCTTCTGTGCTTTGAGACCATTTTGTGTACTTAACATCTCACTTCAGTAAAACAGTTCCCAAACCCATAGAAAGTTGTATTTACACCAAAAGAAAACTCCCAGCCCACAGCCTGTCCTGCTTCCCAGGTAATTTTCACCTCTGCACCCAGCTCAGCCTCTTGGACCTGCTTCACACATCTTTGGAGGCCAGTGCTCAGCACCAGGCAAGCTCGCCCAGAGAGATGCTCCTGTGGAGGACTGACCACCCTCCCAGACACTGGGGTCACCAGCAGTGATATCCTCTGTGCCCAGAGCCCCTGTCCCCAGCCACAGGATGCTGTGATTGCAGCTGGAAACTCTGTCAGGACCCCTTCTCTGCAGGTGATCTGGCAGCCAGGTGATGGCACAGCTCTTGGGTTTCTCTAGGACAATATAAGGACAAAGAAAAGTTGTTTCTCTGTTCCTCCCATGTGACGTGGGAGCACACTCTCCCATTTCTCTCTGTTCTGGGGGAGGCCAGGACAATTCTGCTGGCAGACAAACCTGAGCTTGTGGCCCTAGAAAATATGCCTGGGCTGCCTGGAGGGCTGTGCTGGATCCATGGAGGAGTAGTGCTGGTGGGTTAAAGAGGTGGAGAGTGTCCTGCAGTACTCCAGGGCTTCTTGAGTCTCCAGGTAGAAGGCCCTGGACAGCCCTTCTAAAAGCTGGGAGTGTGGTCTGTAGGCAGAGCCAGCTGTTCCTGGCACTGTCACCATGGATTCTGTCCCCTGCCCTCCTGCTCTCAGTAGAGGTGGACCATGAAGTCACCCTCAGGCCAGTGCAGTCCAAGAGGACCAGGCTGGAGTACACTGGGAGGCAAGGAAAGCAGGGCTGTCTCTGCTGTGTGCAGTACGTGGAGCTCAGCTCAGAGATCCAAGGAACTCCCCAGCTGCCTGATCCAAAGGAGCTGTGTGCCATGGCAAGTCCAGCCCACTGCTCCTGGTTATTGCTGTTGTGTCTGATACCCCTCCACCTGCAGGAGCAGCTGGACCATCCCACTGGGTGGAGGGGTTGTCTCCTGTCCTGTGAGACCCCAGTCCCACGGGGAAATAGCAGAGTCATGATGGAAGGCTTGGAAGGCTGCTCCTCCCTTCAGGTGGGGGAAGGAGGCAGCAGGACCACCAAGGTATCTGGAATACCGTGTTTCCACTGATGCTGAAATCACAGAGATGCTGGCAGGGCTCCAGCTCCTGGCGCCCCTGTTCCTGCTCACCACCCTGCTGCCCCTTTGCCAGGGTAAGCGTGAAGGAACGCTTCATGCAGCTCTGCAGATTCTGTAATCAGAGATGCCTCCTGGGGCCATTTGTGTTCAGCAGCTGGGATCTCATGGCCTGGATGCTGTTCAAGATCTTCTTCTGGTGGCCCATCATGGTGATGCCCAGACTACGAACATCCCTGGAGAACAAAGACACTGTCAAAGACACCTGTGCAAGGCCCCAGGGAGACAACTGCACCCCACAGACCAGCCCAGGAACCTGTGCCTGGCTCTTTTCCACTTGCCCATCAGCACAATGGTCCTGTCAAGGGTCCATGGCATCCTCCCAGAGACAGGGAGGCTGCCATTCCCTTGGGCATGTCCTCCTGACAAGGCCCCTGTGACAGCCCTGTGGGGAGCAGGTGCAGGATCACTCTCGACAGGTGAGTAGGTGACAAGATCGATGGTGCGAAATTGGATTCAGTTTTAGTGAGATGCCCTCAGATAACCCAGTCAGAAAGATGGATGGATGATGAGCCTTCCCCATTCAAAAGAGTGTCTGATGTGCATGAGAAACAAGGATCACTATCAGCTCAATCCCAGAGCAAAGGCCCCATGTACAGCCCCGATCAATGCACACGACAACCCTCAGTCTGTGTTTCTCTGCCTTTTCTTCCACTGCCACAGGAACCAATGCCTTTGGACAGGGAACAAAGCTTCTTAGAGGCTGAACAGGTTGTTGCCAGCCCTGTAACTACTGGAAACAGCAAGGGATGAGTGATGTAAGCAGGTATAAGGGCAGGAGCTGGCATAATTGCTTTCTTTTCTGGTACTGCTTGGATGCCCCACCTTGGAAACTCCCTAGACAGGTGGGAGATAAAGTTCCTTGCAGGAGGAGGGTGGTGGGACAGATCTGCTCCAGCTCTCCTTACTTAATCCATCCTTGGTTATGTGTTAATGGTCTTCCAGTGATGTCTCCATCCTGGCTGCACTGAGCAGGGAGCCAGTCCTGTGCATAGGGGTCTGACAAACCTCCAAGGTAATGCCCAGCTACAATTGTTTCCCAGTGATCCCAGAGAATCTGTGCAGAATAGCACAGCCACTCTCTAGTCCAGAGATACCTTCTGCAGGGAAAGCAATGATAAGAAGCACAAGGAAACAGCAACCTCCTGCCTGACCCTGCTGTGACCAGGGTTAAGTGACCTGGAGCATCTTGTAATCTGAATTACCTCCTATGGGCCTATGGTGACATTGGAGAGCCACCACAGAGCACTAGAGGTGACTTGGAGCTCACAGCCTCTCAGTACAACTTCCATACCTTCCCTCAAAACTCAGTGCAGCCTTGGTCATTGTCCCAAGCCTCAAGACCATTTGCCTAGAGATAGTGCAAGAGACCAACTAGAACAAGCCAGCTGAGGCAGGACAGTCACAGTTTGGGGCTAGCAGGTTTGTGCAGGGACACCCAGGCAGTGCTGTTTGTTCCCTGCTACTCACTCGATGTTCATGCTCATCACCATGCCCAGGGAGGAGTACCCAGCCATGGCAAAGTTGTCCCGGTAGTGCCCCAGTCGCATGGAGTCCAGCCAGTCCTCCACAGTCAGGCAGCTGGTCAGGTCAAGGAGACCCCTGTCCAAGCGAGTCTGGGTGAACCTGGGAGCAGAACAGAAGGGATTAGATGAGAAAGGTTGGTCCAAGGTGACCAGGCTGTCAGGGGCCACCTGAATGTACCTATAGAACCAAGAAAACATTAAGGTTGGAAAATCCTTTTGAGATCATCAACTGCAGCTGTTGACTCAGCACTGCCAGGGCTACCACTAAATCATGTCCCCAGCTGCCACATCCACACCTCCAGGGATGGTGACTTCACCACTGCCCTGGGCAGCCTGTGCCAGGGTCTTACCACACTTTTTGTGAAAAAATTTTCCTTAATATCAAGCCCAAACCTCCTGTGGCATAACTTGAGGCCATTTTCCTGTTCCTCATTCCCTGGGATCAAAGGAAACTGCTGCCTGGCCTCACCCTCCTGTTAGGGAGTTGTGGAGAGCCCAAAAGTTTCATGAGCCTCCTTTTCCCCAGGCTGAACTCCTCCCAGCTCCCTCAGTCTGGAGTCAGGGTGCTCCAGACCCTTCCCCAGCTCTGTTCCCTTCTCTGGACACATTCCAACCCCTGCATTTTTGTCTTGTCATGAAGAGCCCAGAAATGAGCCCAGGATTCAAGGTGGGGCCTCAGCAGTGCCCAGCACAGGGGGGAAATCACTGCCCTGGTCCTGCTGGCCACACTATTCCTGATCCAAGCCAGATTCCATTGGCCTCTTGCCCACCTGGGCACACAGCTACAACCTTGCAGATCCTGCAGAACAGACAGAAAACGGCAGAGATGCTGCTGCATGGACACTGCTGCACTTCCTTGGCCTTAGCATGGGGCTGCCATGATGGGAACAAGGGGGTGAAGTGCAGGTAGCTCCTCACTCATTACCCACCACAACCTCTGTCCACAGGCCCTGTGTGTGTGTCCATGCTCCCAAGGGCAGCCACTGGTGCCACAGCCAGTCAGAAATATCCCTTAATCCTGCAACCCACATGCTCTGACTAGCATCATGTCCACACAGGGCTTAGGGAGCCCTCACCTGTTCACAGTGCCCACGCACTTGAGATCGTCAGGGTTGCGGATCAGCTTGTCCAGGATGCCAACAATCTGAGAGAAGCGAGGCCTCTCGCTGCGTTCCTTCTGCCAGCAGTCCAGCATGAGCTGGTGCAGGGTGCTGGGGCAGCCCATGGGGGCAGGCAGGCGGTATCCTTCCTCCACAGAGTTAATCACCTGGAAGGGAACCACAAGCCACAGTGGAGCTGCACTTCCAGCACCCCTGCCATGGGAAGGTCTGTGAGAGCTGCTGGGGCCATGGGATGGGGAGCAGAGAGCTGTGGACAGCCATCATCCTATACTGGCTGCATGCAGGCTCTGTGCAGAGCTGGCAGCAGGCTGGACATCACACACATACAGGAAATCAGGGCTATGACAACACAGAGTGGTTACAGTGGCCTAAAACAGCTTCCCTCCAGCAGACAAGCCATGAGGGCTGCACTCACACTCAGTTTTGCTACAGCCAGGGCGTGGCACTGGTCGGCAAGGCTGGAGGAAACAATGCTTGAAGGATTTGTGTGGAAGAGGTAGTGTAAGCCACTGCATTCATGCCCTGCTGCCACCAAAGCCACCACCAAATAAAGGAAACCTAGAAAGAGAGGGGATTCCCAGCACAGGGGGGAGATTTTTAGTACTCATAGGTAAAAAAAGCAGTCCTGTAGTTTTGCAGAGCCAAAATACTCATTTTACTGCCTCCTTTTGGAAATTTTGCCCTCAGGTTGTGGTCAGGATTGTACATTTCCCATCAGATTTTATGGTACTCTTGAGATGAGTGTGGCTCCACACAAGTCAGACAAGCCCAAAGCATACAGCTGGGTGGTGCTGGCCTGAGGCTGTCAGCAGCCTCATCTGGGGAGTGGAAGGGATGGATGCCCAGCATTGGGAAGGGCAGGCTGGTGCAGTGGGGCTGCAGTGATCCTGGGAATCCCTGATCCCTTCCAGGGACCGGGAAATGTGGCACAACATGTGCTCAATCTCTGCAGCCAGCAGAAAGGCAGGACTGCCACAGTGCACACAGGAAGTGTGGCAGGGACCTCCCTGCCTGTACCAGGAACTGAAGTCAGTGTCCCCAGGCACAGGGCAGGATTGGGAAGGGCCAGCAGGTAGGAATGAGTCTGGTCACTCCTGGGAGCCACAGGACTGCAAAAGCAAAGGCTGTGCAGTGCAGGAATGCGCTGCTGTCACCACAGAGGGGACATACCCCCTGTGCACAGCCCTGTGGGGATGTGAGGAGAGGCACAGAGCTGATCCTGTTGCCCAGTCCCCTGCCAGGCTGGCCTGGGCAGGGCAGGAGGAGGGGCAGGTTTGGCAGCACTCACGTCCCGGTTGGTCATGTTCCAGTAGGGCCGCTCGCCGTAGGCCAACACCTCCCACATGACAATTCCATAGCTCCACACATCACTGGCCGAGGAGAACTTGCGGAATGTGATGGCCTCAGGAGCTGTCCAGCGGATTGGAATCTTCCCTCCCTGGAAAAGTGAGCCAGAGTGGAAGCTCAGAGCAGGCAGGGCTCAGCATCCCAAGCTCTGCAGCTGGGACAGATGCTGGACAGGCGATAAGCTGGGGTGGCATCTTCTAAAAAGGACTGAGGAGGTAATCTGCACAAGGTAAGCCCAGAGGTGTACATGAAGGACAATTTCAAGGTATTTCCAGCAGAGGAAGGAGAACACTGTGCTTTTTTACAAGGTCTTAATGCACAATTTGGTCCCCCAGTGCTCAAGAGACAAGGAATTCAAAGTGATGAAGAGAAGCCCTGGGCTACCAGAGCACACAAGCAGAGACCCTGACTTGAGCAGACAGGGAGAGTGATGGGATGTGCTCCCTGTCCTTCCCTGCTTTGACAGACAAGAACTGGAAAGGCAGATGCATTAAATTAAAGAACTATGCTGACAAAAATCAGCAGTATATGGACTAAGAATGCTTTTAATCTGGAAATGTGGTTGCCAGCCATCTGAACAGGAAAGTTGCAGTGTAGGGGACAGCAGGTGGGCTTCCCAGGGCATCTGGGACAGGAATGGTGTGTCATCACCATTCAGGGATTCCTGTATAGGGAGAGCTGCCTCTGCCCAGCTGAGTCCTGCCTGCTCTGGCACCTGCTTTGATAAGGACTGAAGATGAACAATGTGTCTTTTGGGAGAGTTCCTTGGGGGAAGCAATCTCCTGAGCATGTTGAAGACAACACAGGAGGAACACAAGTTTCTGAACACAGAAAAAACCTCATTTGCAGGGTACTCTGACTGAGACCTCACCAGATATCCTGACTGCCACTGCATCCTTGTGGCTCAGCTCTACCCACAGTATGCACTATCCAATCTTCATCCAGAGCAACGGGCTCTGGTGGGTTTCACTGCACCAAGGAACCTCAAAGCACCAGAAACCAAGCAGCAGGAACATTCCCCAAAGTTAAATTATCTTATTTCTTGAGTTACCAGAAGGAGCAGATGTATGCATAGACACACACACACAGAGTGAGCCCCTCTGCCTCAGCTTCTCCACCTTGCTGAAGCCAAGACCATGAAGGCCAGGTTCTTTAGGCTGGGCCATGGTGCACTCATCCCTTAGAACTGCAGCTGCTCTGGGACATGCTCAGCATCAGCTACCACAGAGAAGCCTAAAGCTCTTTCTGCTTCTGTAGTCTTGATCTTTTTGAGAAATGACACTCGGACTCCCCTGCTACAGCTCCAAATTGGTCTTCATCAGGAGCAGTCTGTCCACCAGATGTGTTCCAGGGGAGCACACTAATTCTTTTCATGGCCAGAGAAGAGCAAGGAGAGCTCATTTTATTTAATATATTTTATGTATTTCATGAAAATGTACTTCATTTTGCTTCTGATGACCTCCCATGGAGGGGGGCATCAGGAAACTGAGCTGCCAGGTTGGCCAGAAAAATCTCATCGTGGCTTCACAGACAAAATTGTCCTGCATGAAATGAACCCACAGGTTGCAAAACCAATTCCCACATTTTCCACAACCATGAATAAGGCAGGGTCACGTGGAAAAACTAGTGTGTGGCCACAATGCTGGAGGGTGGACCAGAATTAGTGGACCTATGGATTGATGGCTCTAGGACAACTGAGAAGTGGATGGAACTACACAGCCTAGGGAAGGACTCCAGGGGGACACAGAGGCCACAGAGGCCCATGGAGGCAGTTTGGATGGGTGCCTTGGTTTAGGAAATGTTGGGCTCAGGACAGGCCCGGTGGGCTACAGGTTTCATTTTTGGGGGTTCTGCTGGCTTTGAGTTTCAAATAGAATACATAAAGAATATACAATCAAATAGAGCAGATTCAAATAGATTTAAAGGAAAGGAGGCAGGGGAAAAAAACCCACAGTCTGGAGAACTTCTTTGCTTTAGCTAGCCAAAAACTAACAAAAAAGCAAAAGAGCTCCGTCTCACTGTCTGCACTGCAGACAACACAGGCTGTGTGGAAAAAACCCTGAAAACTCCTATTTTATGTTTTGAAAACAACTACTTCGGACACTTCACTGCTTCTCCTTCAATCTCATATCCACTTTTAAAGGTGCAAGACTTATTTTTGAGCTAAACAGACAAATGGGTATACAATTCAGCATCAACCCAGGACACTGGGGATGTTTGATAACGCTGCCCTCCCATCCTGCTGCTCTTTGTTCACTGCACACTCAGTTCTGGGATGACCCTATGTGAAGGACAATGCATTAAGGCTCAGGAGCTCTTTGGGTTCAACCTATTGGCCCAGAGATCACCAGGAAATGTCATCACCATTCCTGCCCTACCTATTTTGACTTGAGAGTCCCTGACTTTTCCATGTGTCAGTGACCTGGGGGCAACAACCATTAGCAGTTGATGATGTCAACAGTGTCACCCACCGTGGTGGTGTATGCAGCATCAGGATCATCCTCCAGGAAGCGGGAGAGGCCGAAGTCAGACACCTTGCACACCAGGTTGCTGTTGACCAGGATGTTACGGGCAGCCAGGTCCCTGTGCACGTAGCCCAGGTCTGACAGGTACTTCATGCCTGCACCAATGCCCCGCAGCATCCCCACCAGCTGGATGAGGGTGAATTGCCCATCGTGTTTCTGGAAAGGAAATAACCCAGAGGTTGCTTGCGGTGCTCACCACCATCCTGTTGGTGCTGCTGTCATTAAACCAGTCCCCCCAGCGCCTCTCATTTTTGGCGTAGTGACCAAAAACTCCTCTGACCCCAGTGCCTCCTGCTTGTGCCCCTGCCCACTTCCTGCCCTCTCAGTGTCTCTGATGTGCTCAGGCAGTTGTCCCTGCCTTTGCAGTGTCACTCCAGGGAGACAGACATGGAGCCTGTGTCTGCTGGAGAGGTGAGAGCCCAGCACCCACAGCTCTCTAACACAGGGGTTTCAGTGGCTGAGAGGCTGAGGAGCAGGAACCAGCCCCAGGGGACGTGCAGTAAATTAAAACACAAACTCACTCCTTACCCTGAGGAAGGTGTCTAGTGAGCCATTCTCCATGTATTCAGTGACAATCATTACCAATTTGCCTGCAGAAGACAAGGGAGGTCAAGTTAGCAGAGAAGTCACCTTCCTCCTGGAAGCCCAGTGCCAGGATTTTACTGGGAGAGACATGAATTCAGGTCTGTGAGTTTTTTGCAGCCCCTCAGACTGGTGTTACTGGGCAGAACTGGCCCAACAATGGGGATGTGGCAACAACCCAGACAGGTACCCCTCCCTCCTATTGCTTTTGATATGGCTGGGTCATTTTGGTTACCCTGCTGAAATCTGCATGCCATTAGTGTAAGGCTTTGCATTGGAATGTGCCTTTTTGGAGGAAGACTTCAAATTATGATTCAATAAATGCACCCTTTAAAATAAATGCCTTTGAGTAGGACGTGTCCCAAACCAACAGTGATCTGGAGCACACTGCAGAGCATGGTGTGGAACTGCCACAGGGAAGTTTGTCCTAGAAGAGAAGGCACGGGGGTGGCTGTCCCAGGTAAATGCACAAATCTGAAAAGCCACTGGGGCAGTGAAGGATGGAGTGCACCCAAAGTGAACCCTGATCCCCATCTCCCAGGTTGCCCACAGGGAGATGCAGCTCTGCCCCATCACACACTCCCTCCCCTGCCAGCCACATACTCCTGGTGACCACCCCCTCCAGGTGGATGACGTTGGGGTGGTCGAACTGTGCCATGATGCTGGCCTCGCTCAGGAAGTCCCGCCTCTGCTTCTCCGTGTAGCCTGCCTTCAGTGCTTTGATGGCCACGGGAATCTCCCTCTTCCCTGGCAGCTTCAGGCGGCCGTAGCACACCTCTCCAGACTCCCCTGCAAGGCAAGGGAAAGTGGGGGCACGGAGAGCTCCTCAGCTTCTTACACTCACCCACTAACACCATGAATCATCCAGACCATCAGCAGACTCACAGCATTCCCCAGCCCCTCTGGGATTCAGTCTGGATTTCAATCCCCTCCAACCCCTCCAGGATTCAATCCTCTGAAAGGATTGCTCAGCTCTGGCTTCCAGTTCAGGAATGATGGGAACATCAGAAACCATCTCTCTCTGGTGCCTGTCACTGAAGGCAGTGGGCCAAGGGCAGTGATTAAAGTGGCAATTACTTTATTGCTTTTAATGAACAAATTTGAGAGTCTCAGAGCAGCAAGGATGACCCTCATCATCCCTCTGAGTTAAGCCCTCAGGGTGCTGCTGGTGAAGTTCCAGCTCCAGCTCTGCACTGTGCTTCCCCAAAAGCCCCTGTTCCTATGCAGAAATCCCTTTTGTTCTGAAAAGGTACTATTTCACTTGCAATTTCATTTGCATCTTGTCACCCCAGGTTTTTTCATGGGTGCATGTCGGGACACCCATGGGGACAGGCTGAGCCATCTGCTCTGTCAGCCTGAGCCACCAGTGCCACACCTGCTAACGAGCTGCACCAGGCTGCTCCAAAGGGTTTATTTCACTCCCCAAACCCCCCACTCGATCCAAGGCTTTGATCTCACAAGGATAAGGAGCAGATGAGGCCCTGCTGAGCACAGCTCTGATCCCAGTGGGCCAGGGGCACAGTACTGTGGAGAGGCTTTGCCTGTGTTAAGGAGACATAAGAGGCTTCTCCCACAGGAAAATGTTATACCCAGTTCTGTTATGCCAATGTACCCTGTTCTGCTCCCTCAGTCAGCCCTGTTAATCCCCTCACTGTCCCTGTCTCTCTCAGTCACTCTCTCCCAATTTCCCCATTGGCTCCCATATCCCAATTCTACCTTTGTAGCCCCATGCCCCCTGACAATTGGTCCCTGATGCTCTCCCAGGCCCCAGCACCCATTACATGAACCTGGACCCTTCCCATGAGCCCTGACTTTGACGCTGGAGAGTCTGCGTGTGTGGCTGAAATAAACATCTCTGTGATCCCATACAAAGGCCATCCTGCTTCTCTTTACCATTACCACACCAGCAGCTATCATGGTCACAACACAGCACAACCTCAGAGCATGGATTTCCCTGAGAAGACAAGATGCAAAGAGGCAGCTGGGCCCCAGGACTCACCAGACCCTATGACCTTCTCAATCTTGATCCGGGAGGCCTCTATTTCCCGGGTGAACTCGTGCACAGCTTGGCAGGGATCTTCGTACGTGTGGGGATCCACATAGAACTTGGACTTGGGGAACTTCACTGCCGGGTTTCAAAGTGGAGAGAGGAGATTAGCATGCTCAGGCAGCCCTGGTGGGAGAAGGGAGACCCAGCAGCAGGGCAGAGGATGGGCAGGGGCAGGAGAGGCTGAGGTGCCACAGAGATACAGCACAAGGAACCCTACGTCACTCTTTGGCCCAGCAGTGTCCTCAGAGCAGTTCAGGACCTCGCTGCACAGATATTCTCCACATGATTGTCCTACTCCATCACACCCCTGCCCCTGGCTGCTGCTCTCTGGGATGATCCTGCTGCACTCTCAGTGCACATTGTTCAACCTTTCCACCACATTACCACGATGCCCATGGGATCAGATCACCCACTCAAGTCTCCCAAGACACATTTCCAGAAGGAGGGAAACCCCTTCCCCCTGGAAACCACAGTAGTGTCAAGGGGTAACAGTCCATCTCTGCCCATCCGTGGGGCTGGGGTCCTTCCAAAAGAGTATCCTACCTTGCCCATTCTGATAATGCATCTTTTCCTCATCAGAGTCCTGGAAGGCCTTGCTGTACCCACAGTGCCTGCCATGAGAGGACAAGGGTCAAGATAGAAGCCAACCCCCCTCACTCCCACAAGTATTTCAAAAGCAGGGAAGAAGACAGTGCATGTTGGGGTTGTGGGCAGCCAGAGAAAACACTTGGCCATCTACCAGCTGCAACCCTTCATCTCACTGGACTTACACTTTGGTCAGGATCAAAGCACTCTCCAGGTGCTCTCCAAGGCTTGGCAGTGCTAAAAGCATGAGTGCTCTACATGCCTGGCTCATACAGAGCACACAGTCTGCCTTGGATCTGTCTGCTGTAGAAAAGATCCCTCCACTCCTGACCTACCCACCAGTCCAACCAGTCGGCTCTTGTAGTAGTTCTGGTACTGGTATTGTTATTGCTTGTGCTCCTGATATTCCATATATTATATAATTATGGTATATATACACTGATTTATTACTATTCAGCCTGCTGGCATGAAGGGACGATCTGGAGACTGGCTCTGCCTCAGGGAAAGTGATGACCCTTAAATAAAGTTTCTTGGCTGCTTATTAACCCTGGACCTATGGATGCCCTGGACAAATTGAAAGGAAAAAAGTTATGCCCAAGTTCTCCCTTCCCTTATGTCCCTGTTGGAGACCTTCAGAAAATGCCACTAACTTCCACAAAATCCTTACCTCTTCTTGCAGATCAGAACCACCAGCAAGGTGACAAGGCCAGTGATGAGTGTCAGGCAGATCCAGACAATCGTCATCGTGTCATACCGGAGAGATACTGGAAAAAGCAGGGTAGGAAGGGGGTGAGCTGGAGTGGGGAATGCACTGCTGAGCTCAGGAATGTACGTACCCCTGCAAAGATAAAGCCTTGGACAGACAATGGGGTCTTGGTCTTCACAGATGGAGCACTAACCCATCTGTTCCAAGTTTTGAGCCTCTCCCAGTGTACAGGGACCATTTACATGTGGGGAAACCAAGAGAGATCTGAGAAAGCCATGGTGACACAGCAAACCAGTACAGAGAGGAGACTGCATCCTCAGGATCTCTCCAGGTCTTCCTTGTCCTAGCTGCTACATCCTTCCTCACTCTTCTTTCTAATGTATAAACATAGAATCATGGAATTATTAAGGTTGGAAAAGACCCCTAAGATCACTGAGTACAACCATTAATGCAGCATGGCCAAGGCCATCACTTAAACACGTCCCCCAAGTGCCACATCAACAAATTCATGTAGCACTTGCAGGCATGGTGACTCTACCACTGTCCTGGGCAGCCTTCTTTCAGTGAAGAAATATTTCCTATTATCCAGCCTAAAATCTGTTTCAACTTGGGTCTGTTTCCTCTTGTTCCAGACATGTCAGGAACGCAATCCCAAGTAATCCCTGCAGGATGAAATGCAAGGGGATGTGCCTCCAGGACACAGGACACAGGAGGACCAGTGGCCATGGAGAAGGGCATCACCAGGCTCCAGGCTCCCTGCCCCACACTTCCCACACCCTACACCTGCACACACTCACCTGGCTTCCCCGTTTCCACCTCCACAGTCTGACTGAACCTCCCGCAGCCAGCAGAGGTACGAGCCCGCACCTGGAAAATGTAGCGTGTTGCAGGTTTGAGCCCAGAGATGGTGGCAGTGGTGCTCTTGGATTTCAGAGTTGAGTAGCTCTGCATTTCCTTGTCCTGGGGAAAATCAGCAACAAAACCTTCTCTGAATCAGCACAGCGACCACAAAGCCTTCCAAAGAAGCTCCCTGTGCAAGGCTGGCTGATAGCAGGGGCCTCTCCGAGGAACAAGCTCAGTGTTACCTTCTCATAGTACTTGATCTCGTACTCCAGGATGATGCCGTTGGGCTGGTCTGGCTCTTGCCACAGCAAGGTGACACTGTTCTGTCCTGTGCTCTCCTGATGCACCACCACCACCTGTGACGGGGCTGGGGACCAGACATGGGGGGGTTAGTGCCTGCTGAGGGGAGGCAGCAGGAGACAGCAACGGGAAGGGGTGGAACCACAGCCCCAGGCAGGACCCCTGACTTAAACCAGGTTTAATTAAAGCCATGTGGACATGAGTGATATGATAGGGATTTGTCCTGGGGTGACATTGTGAGGTTTGTATCCCCAGTTGTCTGTTCTGTTTAGGCTGGAGATGTTCTTCAAGACTGGCTTGGGGAAGTTTTGTTTTGGTTTTGTTATCAGCTTGCTGATAATAGTCAGAGGGACACAGACATATAGTGCTGCTTTTGCTGCTGCTTTTCCTTCTCCTTGCTGCTTTGCTTGCTTGCTCTTGCTTCTGCTTAGCTCTTTAGTTTAGCTAGACAGTCCGAATTTCCTCTGGACTGTTTTTCTTTCCCTCTCTCCTTTTGTGGAATCATTCAAGCCTGCTCTGGACTGGGACCTGGGAAACACTGAGAGTCTGCACTCTGTGGCCTGCAGCAGTCTGCCCAGCACTGGAGAGATCATCAACAGAGCGACCACTCCCCAAAGAGAGACTGTCTGAATTTGTTATCACATCAGAATGGTGAGCCAGTATTGTTCATCTTGTGTGTTGGGGGGTGCTCTGCCTGTTAAATAAGCAGGTTCCACTTCTCTCCAAGGAGTCCTTCCTGAACCAATTGGGGGGTGAGAGGGGCCATGGGGGTTTGCTCTCTGAAGGGGCCCCTTTGGGAGTTTCTCCCCAAACTTGCCCTAAACCAGGACAGGATTGCAAGCAGGCTTCTTGTTTTGGCTGCATCACTCTCTTTCCTATGGAGTACAGCAGCTCTGAGAAGATGAGAGAGGAGGGCACTTTCCCAGCATAGCCAGGAGGGGATACGTGATTTGCTGTGATCTGGAGCCAGAAAGGAGAAGGACAGTGTGGTCACAAGTCATGGAGATCCCTAACAGCACTCTGTCCCCTCTTGTTCTATCTGGGGTAAAGGAAGAGAGGCAGGGGAAGAGGGGAAGGGGAGATGAGAAGTGTGGTCAGGGTCTGAGCACCAGACTAAAAGTGCCCTGGGGGAGCTCTACTGTCCTGGGATATTTGTCACCTTCCCAGTCCTGATCTGGGAGTCTGAATCAGTTCTTGTAACTGTAGCTGTCACAGCTGGAGGAACCAACTCACCAGCCTCTTTTCCTAGTGGGAAAATATCCACTGGAATTTCCCCAGAGTGTAGTGGGTACTGTGATGGCCAGGTGCAGCCACTGGGTCTGATTCACAGGAAGGAATCAGGCACCCCTTGTGAGCTTCACTGTCAGGTGAAAAATGGGATGTGGTAGCTCCAGGGAAGACAGAGCTGCAGTGCAGGGGTGTCACCAGAGGAGCACAGAGACCAAAAGAGGCCACAGGAACTGCAGCAGCAGGACACCCATGGACTGAAAGGCAGGAGTTTGAGCTCTTTGGGGCTGGATCCTCTGAGAAGCAAAAAATGCTTCTAATACAGAGCACCCTGGGGAGATTGGACAGGGTGGGATAGTAAGGATCAGTTAAACTGCATGAGCATGGGCAATGCCTTTATTCCAAAAAGCTCAGGGAATCTGTGCTGCATCTGCCTGAGCCATGCTCAGCCTTTGGGGCTGGGGGGACAAGGGTGACCAGCACCCAGGAGGTCCCCCCATGAAGCATTGGGGTCTCTCAGCCCCCTAGAGGGCAGGAGGCTCTGTCACGTGCAGCATCTGGAACACAGTAGCTGAACTACCAAATTCCCAACCCCGATGCTTTCACAGCGACTGCTCAGAATCCATTTTGCAGCTGAGTGATCAAAATAGGAATATTCAGCACTTCCTGAGAGCATCTCCATCTGAGGCATTAGGCTGAGGCAGCTTATCAGCACTTGGAGGGACTGTGAGGGATCAAGCCAGCATGACTGAGCCATTTCCACATGCTGCAGAAGTGCTACAGGCTGGCATTAGTGACAAACGGACCTGTTCTCATGCCAGCCATGAACCACCCACAAAGGCTCCCCAAGTTCCTCCCACTGGTACCCCTGCCACAAGAGCAGAAGGGGATCAGTATCATGGAAAGTTCTTCTGGGCTCATTTCAAACTGGGGGGACTGACAAGGAGGGTCAGTCCCTGTCCTGATCTCTCTGCCCACAGTGTGCTCCATGGAAAAGTGCCATGGAGCAAAGTCCTGTCCTACCTGGGCTAGAGCACTGCTCAGAGAAATTTCCTGGGGAAAGATAATTTTGCAGCAGGAATTTGGAAAGGTGAGACATACATGGGAGAGATTTTTCCCAGCAAACATTGCTGACACTTGCTGGGGCCTGGCATCGGTGTGAGATAAGAGCAGAGTGTATGAACTGCTGCCTGGCCCTTTGGGAAGGGACAAAAGGCTGGAGGATCATGAGGCTGAAACATTCATGCTCCACTTAGCATTCCTGTCAATAAACAAGTGCCCTGTCTCCTGCAGAAAAGGAGCTTTCAACAGTGGCTGCAAGCTGAAGTGAATGGAACGGAGCAAGCAAAAGGACACCATGAAGCAGAAGCAGAGAACGATAAGAATTACCTTGGGCAGCAACTTGTCCTCAGTCCATCCCAGCTCCCTGAACCCACCTCCAGCAGCAGAGAAGACAGGGATCTCATTTCTTGGCCATCCCAAGCCCATCCCCAAACCAGCCCTTCATTCCTAGAGCAGGTTCTGGCTCCCTCAGACACTGGCTGGAGAAATTCCAGAGCAATATCAGCATCACCCCCACAGTCCGAGGCTGCAGGGTGGGTCTGCTCCTCCTACCTGCCTGGTTTGTGGTGATGTTGGCCACCGCGGCTCTCCTGGACTCCAGGCTGAGGTCAGAGACACCGTTGACAGCCTCCACCCAGAAGGAGTAGTTGGTGTGTGCCAGGAGATTGGTGACAGTCAGCGCTCCCTGCACCAGGCTCATCTGCTGGGGCACGAAGCGGATGCCACTGCCACAGGTCTGGCACTGCCCCGTGTCCCCTGCACAGCGCCGGCACAGCACGTTGTACACAATGTCCACACGGCCACCCTTGTCCAGGGGTGGGCCCCACTCCAGGGTCACAGAGGTGCCGTTCACACTGGAGATCAGGTTCACCGGAGCAGAGGGGGGCCCTGGAAGAGAAACAGGTTCAGTCTGAGGGTGTGACATGTGCCAGAGCAGCATAGCTGGGAACAGGGCAGCCGGAGGTACGCAGGGGATGCTCAGGGGGATATTCAGGGGGTACTCCGGGGATATCCAGGGGGGGTACTATGGGGTATATTCAGAGGGTACTCAGGGGATATTCAAGGGGTATTCAGGGGATATACAGGGGATACTCAGGAGATATTCAGAGGGTACTCAGTGGTTATTCAGGGGGTACTCAGGAGATATTCAGAGGGTACTCAGGAGATATTCAGGGGTACTCAGGGTATATTCAGGGGATACTCAGGAAATATTCAGGGGGTACTCAGGGGATATTCAGGGGTACTTAGGGGATATTCAGGGGGTGCTCAGGGGATATTCAGGGGTACTCAGGGGGATATTCAGAGGGTACTCAGGGGATATTCTGGGGGTACTCAGGGGATACTCAGGGGATACTCAGGGGATATTCAGGGGGTGCTCAGGGGATGTTTGGGGGGTACTCACGTGTGCAGGCAGCCGAGGGTGGGTCCTGCACAGCACGGTAGAAGCTGCTGTCACAGTGGCAAACACGAGCTGCCCGGCTCTCTGAGTGGCTGTGCAGGGGACACTTGGCACACAGCTGGTCCCCAGGGGCTGATTTGTAAAATCCCAGCTGGCAGGCTGCAGAGAGAAGGGCACAGGTCAGAGGGACATAGCTGGATGAGGATCATCCCACAGCTCAGAAGATCCCAAAGCTCAGCTGTGTCCTCATGTAGTGCACAGGAAACCAGCCTTTGTCCCCTGCACCTGGGTGAGTCCCCTGCAGCTGCTCATCTGGAAAATGGACTCTGTGGAAACTTCTGTTTCCCCAGCTGCACTTGTTGCCATCCTGACACCCATTCCCCACTGCTTCACAAGCAAACTTGGGTGTCTCTGCTGTTCAGGAGCTGCCTGCAAAGCTCCAGGTGTTCTCACACCTGTGCCTGCTGTCCAGCCACTGTCTGCCCTCAGGACAGGGAGCACTGCAAGGATCAAATCATGCAGCACTGGAAATCTATTGGCAACTATTCCAAAATACCGTCTCTGGGGCAAATTTACGAAACAGTCCTCACTTCATGGTGGTTGCCACAAACAATGGCTGTGCCCAGGTTCCCAAAAGCATCTATGTGGGAGGTTACAGAAATGAAATCTCCACATCTGGGACATGGTACATGTCCCTCTGCAAGACCCTGGGGTGCTGCCACACAGAGCAACAAGTTCTCTTGCATGAAACCGTAGGGAAAGAGCCTCTCTTGGTGCACAGTACAATGAAAAGGCACTGCACGTCCACTCTCTCTAGAGGCAGAGGGACATTCAGGCCAAATGAGACAGCTTTGGAAAAAGGGTTTTTTTCTGACAGTGTAACCTGCCTGCAGTTCCTCTGCATCCTCCTGATGCAGGAGCTCATCCTACACCAGGCCTGGCAACCCTCTGCTTCATCTTACCCGCTTTCCCCAGCAGCACCTCAGGTAGACACACAAACAAACAGCTCATTTCTCATTAAAAACTCGATTTGTTCAAGAGTGACATGTGGCGTGTCAGGTATCTGTCTGGGGGTGGAAGGATCTGCCCCTCTTGCAGACTTAGATTCCAAATAAGGGAAAGCAGACTCTGTCTGGTCCCTGTACTCATGAGGTACTTTCATGATGAGTTCCAGTGATTCAAGGATTATTCCTGACTGTAACTCATCTCTTTTTTTTTTCCCACTGAGGTAATAATACTTTCATTTTATCATCTTTACCTCCAGTGGCCAGATCTGCATACAGCCTCAATCTTTGCCTTCAGGCATGTAAAAGGGTTTTTTTTCGTGATCCACCTCAGTGGGCTGGGTCCCTCCATGCTGTTTGTTCTGTCTCAAGGTGTTGATTTGTTTTCATATTAATAACACTCCCTTCCTTTCCACTGATCTCCCTGGACTGATGCTACCAGCATATTCCACCTATCACACACTGCACAGTGACACAAGGACCTTTATATAACTGGGCTACTCTAGCAATGGCAGCTGAAGGCAGTGCTCCAGTCACACATCTCTGGTGTGGGGAGCACTTGCTGGCCCCTCTCCAGGCTCTGTCACCAGTTTCTGTGGCACTTTTGCACCAAATGCTCTTTTAACAGCAGAGGAGTGATACCACTGGCAGGATGGACACGTTGCACATGCCAGAGGTGGCACCACAGCTGCTGTCACAGGTTGGTGTCACATGTTGGAATAGCAAATGACAGCAGTTCCACACTTTGTTCCTATATTTCTGCTCCTCCACTCCCCACAGGGCATCCTTGCAAGGAGCAGAGATGCCCAAACTTGGAGATGCAAGGGAAGGCAGATGTGAAATTGCAGCAGCTTGGGGCTGGTTTTGTCCCCCAGCTCTTCTGGCATCCTTCACCTCTTCAAGGGCATCAGGAGAGGAGAGAACACAGGGGATGCAGATTTCAGGAGAGGTTTGCTGTCCATTTCCAACTGCACCAAGGGCAGCTCGAGACATTTGGCAGGCTCTGGTGCTGACTGGTCCTGATGATATCCAGAGATTCAGGGACTCTACCCTTGCCAAGTGTCCCCTGATGCAGTACCCTCCAGTCTGCATGTGTGTAGGACTGAGATTAACATGGACATACCCTGTTCTCAGGTGGGGACAAATCTGAGAGGCATCCAGCTGGTGAAAAAAACCTCAACCAAACTTCAAAATAAATCAGAAAATAAGAAAATTTCCAAATTTTTCTGTGAGGGAAAGGATGAAGACACTTCATGAGCACGGATGGGAGCTGAGCAATGGGGCAGACTCAGTCAGTACTGGGCAGGTGCAGGTCAGGAACTGCTGCCTTTAACTCCTGTGAATGTCCCTTGGACCTGGAAACCACCATCATCTCTACTCATACCAGGGACTTGTGATTCCAGAGGCACTGGAGTGGTTCCCTCTACCACTCTGTAATTAAGGGCAGAGAAATCAGTGCTACATCAGGTATGGAGAGACAGGCAGCAGGAAAGATGGGAACATGAAGCACAGAAGATTTGCACAGAACAATTGTAATCACTTAGCATTTAATGCTGTAAAAAACCCATTAATTACCTGTAGCAATGAGTCACAATTATTTTAGATGCACTCAAGGGGAAAATTACACTAAATGACAAATTACAGGTGAATTTGTGCACCAGGGCAGAGCCATTGGGAGCCAGCTCATGGCATGTGGACAGCATGAGCACACAGGGAGGGCTGGGGAGCACCTGGGGCTGGGACAGGCATTGCTCAGGGGGTCATGAACCTCTGAGTGTCTCCATGCCCACTTTAGAGGGGAGCAGGACACACATGCAAAGCCTTTCACAGGCACGGGAGAGGGCACCAGCTCGAACCTGCATATGGTATGAGATACCTTCAGTACAGGATGTCAGGCATTTCCTGCTCTGGATTGAGCTCTCTCATGCCATGCCAGCAACATGTGGAAGGAAGACCAGGACCTCCCAGGTTAGCTCTGGGAAGAGCAAACAGCAGAGAAGTGACCAGGAAAAATTCAATCAAATGCACCAAGTCTAAAACACACTGGGCTCCACAGCCATGGCTGTGGCACACACAAAAGCCTCCCAATCTGCAGCCACACAGCAGGGAGGTGCAGAGTGGTTGTTCTGCCATCTTCACAGCAATCAACTATAGATTATAGATCAACCACCTGTCAGAAGTGCCCTGCCTGGAGCCCTGGGGAAGGTGAGGGGTTTTTTAATTCCCATTTTTTTATGTAATTGATACCTTTGCTCTGAATCTGAGGCTCTCAGGTCCTGCCTCTTTGTGAGCCACCAGAAGTGCTGCTATGTCCCCAGTGCCACCCCCAGTGCCACCCCCAGCCCTGGCTGCCTGTCCCTGCTTTTTGATCTCACATGCACAGTGTGGTTTTGCAGTGCACAGCAGCAGCCCTTCACCTGCCACTCAGCTCAAGACCTGCACACCTGCATTTTGCCTGCAGCCCAGAGACCTGGGTGATCCTAAAACACCTAGCACTGACCCTGTGCATGGCAGAGCACATCTCTAGTCCTGTATCACACAGGTGAGTCCCCAGTGATCACCCCAGACCTGAGTCTGGGTCTTTCCCATGGGGATTCTACTGATCCCCCCACCCTGCACCACACCTTGCCTGTTTTCCAAGCCCACCAGCCCCACTCTCATGCATTGCCTGCCCAAAGGACCCTGGAGCAGCAGGTTTGTCTCAGGAACAGTGAACATGGAGGGATCTGCCAGCCATCTGGAGTTCGGTCCATTTGTTTCATTCCTTCTTCATCCTCTGGGGACAGGACAACATCTGCTAATAAGCTGGCAGAGCTCAAGAGATGATGGATGGACCTGTCAGGGATATGCTAGCAGGGAACGAGCTGCTGCTCTCCCTGTCAAGTGGCTGCCTGGGAGTAGTGCTCTGCAGGTGGCCCTGATGGGACCACCAAAGGCTGCTCCAGTGGGGCTGCAAATGCAAGCACTGTCCCCATGTCACTCTCTCTTGGCTCTGTCCTCAATCCAGGAGGTCTGAGCAGGGTGAGAGCATGGCTGAGGGTGACACAGGGCAGCTCTGTGACACTGGTGCCACCAATTGCCCCCCTTCCTGACCCTTCAACAGATCTGGGCATCTGCAAGCAGCAGAAGAGCAGTCATGTACCTCCCTTTGGCAATGCTGGGAAAAGACAGAGATGGAAATAAAGGTGTCACAGCCACTGTGACAGCCAGAAACAGGCAGCAGTCCCAGAGCCCCCCAGGCTGCACAAGCCAGCACAGAAAATCCCAGCCTTCTTTCAATCCAGTTTCAGCATGATGCCTCAAATCTCAGCTCCCTTATGACACAGACACTGAAACAGAGGCAGGCTATTCTGTCATGTCTTAAAATGAGGCATTTGCCTCAGTGCTCAAAATCTTCTGTTTTCTCAGGGCTGTGCTCCCTTTTCCCTGCAATCCCAGGTCAGCCCAGGCTCTGGGCTGTTCAGTGGCCTGGAGGGAGTTTGGGGACCTGGCTGGGCTGGTGCTCTCAGTAAGCTCCTGGTCCTGATGTCACCAACCCCACGGCCCTCCTGGTGCTCACACACCTTCCTTGTGCTGCTTGTCCCTGCATTGCCTCAGCCCTGGTCACCTCTGGCCCCTGAGCACCATATTAGCCTGTCCACAGTCCCACTCCCACCTTGCAGCCCCTTTGCACAGTTCACAGCTCTTCCCACCTCCAATACAACCCATCACACCACTACACACCCCTGAACTTGTCTCCTATCATCCCAGACTCCACCTCACATCACTTCCCCATTTCATGGCTCTTCTTCCCACAATTAACCCACTTCACACCCCATTGTACCCCCAAGTCTTTCAGAGGGGGGAACAGGAGAAGGTTTTTTACCCATAAAGGCTTTGAAAAGCCAGCAGGACCCTGTGCTTGGGGCTCCCAGCAAATGGCACACAGAGAAAAGGACACCCTGCATCCTTCTTGGTAACACCTAGTTTTCACTGCCACCAGAAGTTGTATTTAGGAGGATCCTGCCCTTCTAAGTGGAGTAATTCCACTTGTAGTGCTGGGAAAACTGGAACCACAGTTGTACAGACTGGTTGCATCCCAAACAGGAAATCTGCATGATGCTGCCACAGAAAAATTAGCAGGTCTTAGAATCACAGAATCACTTAGAATCACACCTCTAGCCTTAGAATTCCAGAATCCCGGAATGGTTTGGTTTAGAAGATCAAAGATCATCCAGCTCCCCTGCCCTGCCATGGTCAGGGACACCTTCCACTAGACCAGGTTGCTCACCTTCCCATTCAAGCTGATTTCAGTACTGTTGGACACACACCAGACTCTCTTCTGCTCCTCCCCACATCTTAAAAAAATTAAAAATAAAAGCAGGAAACACCCAAATGCCAGTTTGCTATGACTGCTGCTCTGCTGCCAGGTGCAGACATCCTTCTGTGGGAGTGGAGGTGATGCTGTGCAGACTTGTGTAGGTGAGACAGACTGGCATGCTCAGAGCAAAGGCTTTTTTATAAAGCTTATCCAGGGGAATGCTACAGCTTGCTGGAGTAGGATGGAAACAGGCAGCCAAGCGCCAGAATTAGAAAAAAAGCTGTTTCTCAAACTCAGTCTTGTCAAAGAGTTTTAGACAGAAGTATTCAAAGCTTCTGTAAAAAACCCCGCAGATTTCACCAAACCAAAACCAAACCCCGAAAACAGAGTCTGGAGGAAGGGGTGGGACCCCCCTTAAGGCAACAGTGCTGGAGATAACTCTGTGTCCCTGTTGTGAGGCATGAAAGAGGAAAGGACACACAGAACACCAAGAACATCATTCCATCCCCGGTAGGAACTGGAATGCAGGTGTGTGGGGGGGGGGGGGGGGGGGGGGGGGGGGGGGGGGGGCATGTGAGCCCTCTCAGCACATCCATGTGGCTGTGGATGTGTAGAAGGGCTGAGCTGTAAAATGAGGGTGAAGACATCCCAGAGCCACCAGCCTTTGGATCCCTTTCTCCTCCTTGGAGAAGGGGCAGCAGCAGCAGCATCTTGTTTTCAGAAGGGAAGAAACACTCACACAAACAGTGACATGAGTGACATCTGGAGCTCCTGCCAAGAGCAGAACAAGATTCTGGCAGGGCCCTACTGCTCGATGGGATGAGGAGAATCTCCTCCATGCAAGGCAATCTCACCAAGCCTCTGAATGTTCTGGTGGGGAATTTGAGATCCTTCCCCCCACACTGTGTTACACTATCCCCAGTGTAAGGACTGGTGCCAAATTCCAGGTCTTTCTTGTGCTCTGCTTGAACTCCCCTACAACAACTTCCCAAGCACATGCACACTGGAAATCCAGAGCAACAACTTGTGTTCATCACCCAAAGGCGGCCAAGTTTTGTTCAAAACAAAAATCCCTGAACAAAGAAACCACATTCCCAAACTAGTCAATGTCTTTATCCATCACAGCCCAGCTGCTCTTCACTACTTCTCAGAGGGCCACAGAGACCTGCTAAGCACAAACAGAATTTGATTAATCTCCATCACTGCCCTGAACTCCAGCTTATATCATTCTCACCCTTCATTTCTGTCAGCGCTGAAACACAGAAAACTCAGAGGAAAAGTGGCACACAAAATATTCAGCCAAGAACAAACCCCATATTGTTGTGTTGGTGAGACATGGTGGTGTCCTGCAGGCACCTCCATCCTTTTTCTGTGTTCCTTAGCAGAGAAATAAATAAAATTAGGTGCTGGGGTTCTTCTTTCTTTAGTTTTCCAAGGAAATGTAATTAGCCATTGGATTTTAGAGGTGGGAGTGATGATAGGGATCCTAGGATCACCCTGTCCTGCCTCCTGCCTTCTCCAGTGATCTCACTGGACTGACTTAGCCCCCCACACACAGCCTGGCACCACTGGGGCCCAAGCCTAGCAGCCAGGTCTGTGACAGTGAGCTGGAGGTTCTGGTATGAGACAAGTGTGATTCCAAGGATCCCATCCCAAGGCTGGATAAGCCTCTAGGGGAAGAAATCTTTCCTAATAAAAAAGGAAAGAGAGCAGGTTTAGATGGCATATTGAGAGAATTTATTCCCTGTGAGAGTTCTGAGGCCCTGACAGAGGCTGCCCAGAGAAGCTGTGGCTGCTCCACCTCTGGAAGTGTCCAAGGCCAGCTTGGACAGAGCTTGAAGCAACCTGGGATAGTGGAAGGTGTCCCTGCCCATGGCAGGGGTTAGAAGGAGGTGAGTTTTAAGGTCCCTTTCAGCCCAAACCTTTCTATGATTCTGTGTTCCTAGATAGTCAGAGCTTATACATCTTAGAAGACAAAGTCTTTCTTTCTTTCTTTTTCTTTCTTTCTTTCTTTCTTTCTTTCTTTCTTTCTTTCTTTCTTTCTTTCTTTCTTTCTTTCTTTCTTTCTTTCTTTCTTTCTTTCTTTCTTTCTTTCTTT
>JAGMWU010000036.1:1077040-1097040 GCA_018697195.1 Certhia americana | reverse complement strand
GTCCCTCTCTAGTCCAGAGGAAAAAAGCCATTTCCTTACTGAAGCAGATCTGGGTAAAGTCTAACCCAGGGCCAGATCCTCATTCAGTCACACACAGCAGATCTTTGGTGGCTGTTCTCACTCAGGCTACAAATACTCATCCTCTTGTGCAAATGGGCTGCTGGAGCAGGAATTAGGAATTGCTCGGTTCCTGTTCCCTCATCACTGTTTTTATCTAAAGGGAAGAGCCAAACTGAAGGTCCCAAGAACAGCAGAGGGAAAGCAGTTGGAGTAGCCAGAACACCCAGAGGATAAGATGCCTGTTCACAAACTTCAGACAGAAATGTCTTTCAGAAATGGCTCCTGAAAGCCATGGAAGCTCTTTGGGAGTGGCCTTTCTGCCAAAGGCTCGTCCACCCACTCCAGAAACAGGGAAGAGGGCCTGCCTGCTTTTCCAATTGCCTATTAACAAAAATCCTTCCTGGGAAATTCTGTGCTCCCGGGGGTGTCCCACATAGCCGGATGCTGAAGAGGTTTGTGTCAACTCCCAGAGAGCATGGCTGTGATCCATAGCCATGGCACTGATGCTGATGCTCCAAACCAACTCCCTCTGCGTGTACAATCTGTGAGCAGCTGAACAGATTTTAGCCCAACTTGAAGTTTTGCTCTCTGATAGCTGGTGAGAGATGCAGTCCAAGAAATAATTTAGACTTGACTCAGAAAGGGGACCCTGATGCAAGGACCATGGATTTCCATGGTTCAAGGCCCTAGGTCTATCCACCAAGGACCACCCCCAAAACCCAACACCTTGGTGGCTCAGGAGCCTGGCAGCCCTACCCAAAGAGGGGCTGATGAGCAGGGCTGGAGGGAGGGATGTGGTTGAAGAGCCATTGTCCCCACCTGCCTGAGCTTCCGTGTCCTCTTCCCCATCCGTCCACACCCAGGACAGGGTACTCCTATCCTAGCTCTCACCTTTGGAGAGGTGGATTATGTGCCCTTCCCTGCCCAAAGAAGCACAGCCAGGCTCCCCTTTCCCAGCCCTCTAATTACACTGACCTTATTGAAACGGGTCTCTATTTGTCCTGCACAGCAGCTGCATATCAATAAGGTGAATTATGCTGATTGTCTGGCTATCTGATAAATTGCCAGGACAGATCCTTTTCCCTCCTGCTCTTGCTTATTCTGCTGTTTAGGCAGAGCAGTTGCTATTTGCTGTGTGTAAGAGATGTTAATGTGTCATGTGCAGACTGTTGCATTTCAAGGAGGAAAGAGCAGTCCGAGGCTGTGGGTGAGGGGGTGAGGGAAGAAAAGTCCTTCAGAATCTTGAAAACAGAGGGGAAAAAATTGGGCTATGCTGTGCCAGGAAGGGTTTTATCCTTGGGGTGGCTGTGGCACAAGATGCTGTGGGACTAAATGCTGGGAATGTCAGGAGCTGACATACCCCAGGATGCCATCAACAGATACAGGAATTCCAGCTCAAATCCCATTTCTGTCCAGTTAGGTGCTGTAGCACATGTGCCTAGTTTCCCCCAGCTGGAGAAGGGGGTCCCCTGGAGATGAATCTGGCAGAGGCACTGGGCACAGATACGGGGACAAATGTCTGGTGTGTGGGTGCTCGATGCCAAGCCACCCTCAGATGATCCTGATCCCAGTGCCCCTGGGATGAGATCTGGCCCCCTCAGTCCCATGGAAACTGCCCCCTCACATCCTTATGGCAAACAGCAGGACATCAAAGCAAGGCAAAATGTGCTGGGATGAGCGCAGGAGTCAGAGACCCCAGCCAGCACCCCCTTACCCCAAAAAAGGGCAGCAAAGCATCCAACATGATGGATGACAGCAAAGCCCCATCCCTGCAGGTGTCCAAGGCCAGCCTGGACAGGGCTTAGAGCAACCTGGTTAGGTGGAAGGTGTCCCTGCCCATGGCAGAGGATGGAATAGGATAAGCTTTAAGATCCCTTTCAATGCAAACCAGGCTGGGATTCTACAACTCTGTAATGGGGAAGAGAGGCAAAGAAGTTCCCGATATTCCTACACATCTTTCACCACATCCCACCTCACCCCTTCCTTCCCTGGTCTGTGGCATTGCCTTACTTCTCCTCTGAAGGTCTGGGAACAGCTCTGTCTGGTTTCCTGAGCTGTCTTCCATCACTCTGGCAGGCCCTTAGAAAAATGAATGTTAAAGAGGAGGGGGAGAAACCTCCACTGTTCAAATATCTTTAGCTTTGATAAATAAGGCGCCTGGCTGTGAAAGGCAGAAGGAAATTAATTTGGAATCATATTTTAAACACTGCCATAGAGGCAAAATATCTTCTCTAATTTCTCCCCCTCTACGCCTCCTCTCCCCACGCAAAAAATGAATTTCCCTGATATTTATAGAAATATTATTAGGGCCAAAAGGAGTGATTTATATCATCTCATCCCTGTGACCGAGAATGAAAAATTGCTGGGATGACAGCCACTGGAATCCTGCTTTTGTCCACCTGACAATTAAAACGGCTAATTTCCAACTTCAACAGATCCACGAGGCTTATAAATCATCCCTAAAAGGCACTTTTCATGAAAAATGAACTCTTCCCCAATCAGGCACAAGATCAGAGATTTGCATCTGTTTGCCTTCACATGTAAATCTATGTCCTGCTGCCCCACCAAAGGAGATGCAGGAAAGGAGGTGCTGCCCCTTTTCACTTGATGTTGGGTCATCAAACTGTGCTGGAGCCAGAAAAATGGAACAGGGAAGGCAGGAGCGTGAGACAGCACTGAGGTCAGAGAAAGTCCAGTGACATTTCTGTCCTGTTTCTGATGCCAAAAGGCTTGGAGAGTTTTACAAGAGAACATTGCTGGGTCTGAGTCCATCTGTGGGCCACCTGGGGACACATGCTGGACCGCGCTTCCTCCTGTGCCATGCCTGTGGTAGGAGCAATCCCACCAGAAACAGGCTGGAGGGCAGAGAAGGGGCTCTGCCACAGCTTTGCTGCCAGGAGAGAGCAAACCTATCCAAAGCATCCCATGAAAACGAGGTAGGCCCAGTAGCACAGCCTCATTCAGCCTCCTGCCTTTGGGATGGGGATCCTGGTGCAGAGTATGCAGTACAGGACTGCTGGAGGGGAATACAAGGAATACTGTTTGGTCTGTCTGAGCCAACTTGCAGCTCCTTGCAGTGGTGGGGCTGGCAGAGCCAGCCAGGAGGCACATGCCACTGCCCCCTCCTGCAATAGCACATGCCTGGTCCCACATACATCTTACACCCACTCTTTAACATGATGGAAGACCTTTTCTGAGTTATTAGATCTATCCCAGGACAACTTTCAAATCGACTGTCACAGACAGGAGGCGTTTCAGATAAAAGCATTTATTCTGCCCATCCTTTCCATTCTGTAACTGGAGCCAGCATGGGTCCCAGCAGCCCCTGGATCCATTCCAGTCTGGTGTCAGACATCCTAACCTTGAGTCAAGTCTCCCTAAGACAAATACTTCACTTGATGTTACCGCAAAACTCAAACAAATGCCCCGCACTCATATTTGTGCTGCTCCCCCTCAATATGTCCCATGAAGAAACAGAGAGCAAACAAATCTGTGCGGAAGGCTCTCCCAGGGAGCCCATGCTCTGTACACACACCTCCATGTGCCTGCTGCTGGTCACCCCATTTCCTTATCACAGTTTGTTCAGTCAGTAGCTCGAAGCTGCCCAGTGGCACTGAGGGCCCCTGGGAAGGTTCCCCATGAAAATGAGGGGCTTTACAGCAGCCCCGGGAGGTGAGGGATGGATGCAATGACCTTGTTCCATGAAAGCTCAGTGTTTTCCGTTTTGCTTTCCTCCCTTTTAAACCTCTTCCAGTGGTGGGTGTATTGGAGAGGCCTTGCTGGAGCACAGCAGAGATCTCAGCACCAGTCAGAGCTGCTGGGGGCACTGAGATGGGATCTCTGGGCCAGTGATCCATGGTACAGAAAGATGGAGACAGAGTATCCCCTGTTCTGCTGTTAGCCAGACCCCATCCCAAAGCCATGCCCTTTGCACCAGGACCTGTCAGAGCCACAGGGACTCCCAGGGAGCACCTGGTACCTGCCACACATTTTGGAAGAATGAAGCCAGACAGCAAAGGCATGGACAGCCCTGGGCCTCCACAGAGACTGTCTGTCCCACTTTCTGTGAGCAGGATTCTGTCTTCAGCCCTTCCCCAAAGAGACAAGAGCCCCTTGCAGCCACCCCTTCCCTTGCAGGCACTGCAGGCAAGAAGTAGGGACTCACCCATGCAGGAATCCCGCTGCTCTTCGTAGCCAGCACTGCACACACACTTCCCAATGGGCACCAACCACTCTCCCTCTGCACTGCAGTACATTTTGGGGGTGTCCCTCTCCTCCGAATGGCCCACGCACTCTCCCCGCACTTCCACCAAGGAGGACGAGTCTGCCCCAGTCACAGCCTCGGAGAAGGACGCCAAGTTTCTCACTGTAGCCGGGCACTTCTTGTAGTACACCCGCACCGAGACGATGGCAATGCAGGCCCCTATGTCCTGGAAGGCCAGGTAGAACCCCCTCTTGCTCAGTGGCCCTACACCCCGCACCTCTGTGTTCAGCTTCAGGCGCCGCACGCCCAGGTCCACACTGGTGAAGCTCTCATCTGCTGCGATTGTGTCAATCTTCAGGAACTGGCTCTCCCGGGTGCTGGTGCCCAGGTCCCGGTCAGACTCCATGTAGTAGAGGTTGAAGGTTTCCTTGCAGGTGCCCAGCACACCTGGCATGCTGTTACAGTCCCTCAGAGTAAATTTGATCTCTGCATAGACCCGCCGTGCTCCGTCCCGCTGGACCCAGTTGGTCCGGAGCCAGTTGTTCTGGTTGGGAGTCATGACGTTACAGACCTGGTAGGTGTGGATGGGGCTGAAAAACTCATCCATTTCATTGATCGAATCCCACTGCGGGACAGAGAAAACAGGTCACTGCAAATGTTCCCAACCCTTGGGGGAGCAGGGAGCATGCAGGAGTGTGTGCAATCTCCCACCCCTCTGCTCCTGTGTCGGGATGGGAGGTCACTGCTGCCACAGGGCAAAGGGAATTGAGGAGCACTCGTTAGCCACACTAATTTGGGCGGTGACATTTGGTTGCAGCACTGTGAGAGGTGCAACCCTGTTTGCAGACACTAACACTTGCTGAGGCCCTGGCAGAAGATGATGGCAGTGTGTGTTTGGGAGGGCTCCAAACCCTCCAGGTCATGTCTGTGAGTCCCTTTTCTTGGTGCTCAGCCAGTCATTTCCAGGAGCAGCAGGAACCACCTGCTTTGTGCTCACTTGGATCTCCGCTGGCTCATGCACTGTCCATGCATAAACTAAACTGGGCACTTTCCATCTGGAGAAGGAGCTTCAGGGTGGACACCAGAGGGTGAAGGGGAAGCATGTACTGAGCACAGGATTGTCAGCAAGAAACGTGCACTCATGGGAGCTCAGAGGTCCCTTCTTCCCTGCAAGGTGATGCCAGTGTGGCTCCTCAGTGCGAGCCCACAGTTCCCAACCCAGCTGAGAGGCTGGATCAGGGCTGGCTCTAGGAACCAGGATGTTCATAGCTTGACAGCTCAGGGGTGAAGATTCCATACACCTGCGGCTGCAGGGCCAGCCTGGGGAGGAGGTACTGACAAAAGCAGGTTGCAGCAAGCAGGATTACAATGGTGCGTGGTCTGGGTGAGTTTAGAAGGACAGGGGTGTCACACAAGGGAAGGATGCTAAATGGGTTTAAGTGATAAGAAGTGAGAAGTAGTGATATTTTGGATATGAGCTCCACAGGTGAGAGACAAGTAGAACTTAGATGTTGGGGGCTACATGACACTTCTGGGGGCTCAGTCTTGCCTTGCATCTCCCTCTCCATTCTTACTAATTGCCTTACCAGGACTCACAGACTTTTGCTGAACTGAGGGCTTCCCACCACCTCTTTTTTCATCAGCTCCCATTTCTGCACTAACCAGGTACTCCAATCACACCCCCATGCCCATTTCCAGGGGTCTGGGACCCCTGAATTCTTAGGAGAGGAGGAGATGAGGAAAACAAGCAGAGGAGAACTTCAAACCACCTGGCTTTTCCCCGAACTTGGAAACAGGCTTTGAAGTCCCACCCCCATGACCAATTCCAGCTGTAAGGCACAGCCCCAGATGCAGTGCTGCAGAAACTGGGGAAGGCACTGGCACTCCTGCTTCTTTGCCTTCCAAATGATCACCACCTTCCTCACCCCAGCCTCAGCTGCACCTTCCTGGGGTCCTGGCTCTGACTGGAAGCTGGCAGGGAGCAGCTTTCACCTCAGTTTCTGTGTGTACCCAGCTGTCTGTGGGGGTTGAGGGAGCCAAGAAAATCCCTAGCTGTGCTGCAGGAAAACACATCTTTTAGACAGCATTATAACTACATTAAAATAAACCTCTAGGCTTGCTCTGACAGGGCAAAAATGGTGTTTTCTTATGTAAGTGGTAACTTGTGTTCCATTAAACACAAAACCAACAGCAGTCCCGAGAGAAGGATGCTCAGCCCACAGGAGGTGAGCCTGCAGCCCTCACCCCAGGGAGGTGGGAGCTGACAAGGATGCAGATCCCTGCGACAGGCACCTGCCAGCCTCACTGCCAGCAGTGCAGGGATAGGATACAGTTAGGAGAGGGCAGCACATCTCCAGAGCACAAGAGATAGAGGAAAGAGCTATCAGTGACACTTCCAAGAGCAGGCCACTCCTTCCACCCCTCTCAGATGGGAATGTCCTTCCTCAGTTGACTTCCCCAACCTGCTGCTTCTGGGGAGCTGTTGTGGTGCCTTCTGCTCATGTGAGGGTGATCAGAGCAGCCACTGCAGTCATGTATATCTCCAGTTTTCTCCTACATTTAGGAGAAAACTCTGCTTCTCTGTCCTAAAGAGCTTAAAGCAACCTGGAAAAGGCAGCAACTTCAGGTGCAAAGTACAATGGAAGCTCATTTTTAGGGGAATGTGCTGGCAAAGGGTATCAAAGTCAGGGAACAAAAATGTTTTAAAAAAAATTAAATTTAAAATAATTTTTTTCTGAATTCCAGAAATACACAGGTTTGTCCCGGGATCACTGGGAACATGACCTGTACTCCAGTGCTCAGGTGGACAACATGGTAAGGGGCCAGGCTATGGGGGTGCTTGGCTGGAGGACAGCACCCCTCAGTTTTCCAAGCCCAGGGACGAGCCTGTCAAAAGCACTGCGACACCCAGGAGATTGCCCTGCTGCTTGGGGGGGACAGTGGTGCTGGAAGTGTGTGCAGCACTAGGCACAGCCCAGCCCCTGCCATGGTGCTCAGGCTGCTGTGGCGCTTCCGAGGGGGGGGAAGTTGCTGTCGAAATTAATTGAGCACAAATTAACACAGCATCTGTTTCCTGTCTTTTCCCTGCTGAGATTCCCGGGGGAAGTGAAGCAGAGCTGTGCACAGGAGATGACACATGGGGGTGAGGGCAGAGCTGTAGGAGTGAGCAGGGATGTCCCTCAGGATGCACAGCCAGCTTCCCTCGGCATTGCCTGTGGGGTCAGGGCTCTCCACGAGGGTCTGGCAAGGGAAAGATGAGGTTATTGTGTGCACCAAAATGCTTTGGCTCCAGCTCATCTGGTTGGTTTTGGTCTCCAGACATTCACTTCTCTCCCAAAATCTGGCAGAGGAGATAGAGCTCACTATTGTCATGTCCCCACACACCTGTGGCAGTGCCAGACCTGGCAGCATCCTCCCCATTGACAGAGCAGGAGATGAATGTCCACCCCAAGCACCAACAACAGGAGATATCAGCCACACCTCCATCCCCAGGATGAATTTGGAGAGTTTGCATTTGCACCATCACTCTTTCAAACTTGGTGCTTTTTTGCACAGCAGCTGCACTGCCAGTTCTGTCCCAGGGTCCCCGGGGATCCCAGTCTGAGACCAGCCCAAAATACCACACGTGTGGTATTTTCCTGCAGGGAAAGTGCTCTAAGAATGGAGCTGGCAGTCTGCCTGAGCTCATGGCTCAGATGCCACAGATTCATCTTCCTAGTGTTCACAGGACAACCAAGGTCCCTTAGACCCTGCCAGGTGCCAGGAGTTGTGGGCCTTTGGAATCACAGAATCCAAGAATGGTTTGGGTTGAAATTGACCTTGTTCCAACCCCCTACCATGAGCAGGGACACTTCCCAGTATCCCAGGCTGCTCCAAGCTTCATCCAACCTGGCCTTGGGCACTTCCAGGGATGGGACAGCCACAATTCTGGGCAGCTTGTGCCAGGGCCTGACCACCCTCACAGGCAAGAGTTTTTTCCCAATATCCAATCCAAATATACCCTCCTTCAGCTTAAAGCCATTATCCCTTATTCTGTCACTGCTTAACCTTGCAAAAAGTCCCTCTCCAACTTTCCTGTAGGCCCTTTGAGATACTAGAAGGGGGTTGGAAGGACCTGCTTCAGGAATCCCCATGACTGGAGGGGTTTTTCTGTTTCACGTCAGTTCCAGGCTCTGTGGGAAGGAGGGGACCTCTGGGACACTGAGTACCACTGGTTCAAGAACGCAGGCACCATGCACAGCCCAGGCACTGCTGGCTCTCAGTTCATGGATTGGTTTTATGAACCAAAGCTCAGCTCTGCCCCACCAGTGTGATAAGATCCCCCAGCGAGATGGAAATGAGGACATCATAATTAACGTGGTGAGTGCACGTGCTGGGGGATGATGTGATTGCATCTGCATTCAGGAGTTTGCCTAATAGTTTAAATTAAAGTCAACACCAGTTATAAAAAAATTGCCAGATTATGAAAGGCAAGAGATGCAAACACCAGATATCTGGGCAGCTGAGTAAGGTCCTATAAGTCTCCCAGGGCCTGTGTGGCACAGCAGAGAAGGAGGAGGAGCAGAGGAAAGACTGTGACCCCCTGGGGCAGCAGCTCAGCCTCCCACCATCCTTACAGTGCAAAGGAATGAGTGCCCTCAGCCCTGGGACAGCTTCCAGGAGGGATGCCAGGTCTGCCTGGCATAGCAAAGCTTTTGTTGCCACTGAGACATCCAGCACTTTCCTTCTCAGCCGTGGCAACTCCTCACACCACTGTCACTGGGAGAAGAAAAAAAGAGAAGGCTGTTATTGCAGCTAAAAATCATTAGATGGGGGTCTTAATGGAGATAATCCCCATGAAATCAGTCACTGCTGTGGCTAAGGAGGGATTTGTCAGGCAGTTAACTACCCTGAGCTTCACTGCAGGTGATTAACTCCTGGTAGTGACCAGCATCTGGGGAATTAGCAACAATTCAGCATTTACTGAACAAGCACTGGTAGATGAGCTTTTATCTCAATTACCAGTCTAAATCTTTATTTTTCAGTGTTTCAGTCCAACACATATTTTTTTTTTTTTCCCAAAGAAAATTAATTTCACTGCAGCTTGAGCTGTAACTTGCTGGTATTCCTAGATCCAGGTAGACAATCCAGCTTGGAAGACAAACCCAAGATATATGACAAGGACATGAAAGTGAGGGAGAGCAAAGACATGGCCTAGGGACATGGGAGAGCTCCAGTATACCTTGGTGCTCTGAGAAGAAGAGATGAACCTGAAGGGGGGTGAGCAAGGACACAGCACAGCTTGGACTGGGAATGGGGTTTTCAGAATGGGCTTGGGGCAAAAGGAGATGCTGCTCCATGACAGAGGAGCCTCATCCCTGCCATGAACTGGTTGTTGGCTGTAGGACCAGACCCAGACAAAAAAAAGTCCCCTGGTGTGTAGGTGTGGCTCTGCAAATAGCTGAGTCTCGGGGCTGAAATCCCCATTCTTGGTGCACAAACAGTGCTGGGAGTCCATCCTGTGGCCATGTCTGGGTTTCAGTTGGGGGTTCCAGCAGACCTGGTGCCTTTCTGACAGTGTTCTCTCTGGGTACTGTAGGATGAAGGAGCAGCATCCTTGGCTAGTTGTGCCCAGGGTGCTCAGGATACACCTCTTTCTGTGGAGCAAATGGGCAGGGATGGGGAGATCCAAACCCCTCTGAAGGTCTTTCCTGGTTCCCACCAACAAAGCCAACATGGAGCGTGCCAGGTAGGACTGCTGGGGATTGTACAGGGCCAGGAGTTGAACCTGATGACCCTTGTGGGTCGTTCCAGCTCAGGACATTCCATGACTTTATGACAGATGTTGGGTGGCAATGCCCAGCAGCTCAGTGGGCTGACCCCAGCCCCTGCAGCAAGGGGGAAACTCTGGGGTCACTACAGAAGGGGTGGATGGGGAGGTCATGGGCAGCATGGGGGGGCCTTCCTCCAGCACTCAAAGTGCTCCCATTCTGCAAGGCATCATTCAAGCTCCTTAAATAGCCTGTGTCTGAACAAAATCATTTCCTGTTTGACTTTGTAAATCAAAGTAGATGATACAATAATTATTAATAATATGTTGACTTATCTCATCAGTGTTTTAATTAGTCAGTAGAAAGGCAATTTGCAAAGGGGCTGATCAGGCTCCCTCTGATCCAGCAGTTCACGTGTTGAGCAAGGAGAAAGGAGAGAAGGGCACTGGGGCACTGGGTCATTTTGCTGGGAAAAACTGGGATTCTGGAGGCATGGCAAGGGAAGGGGTTGACTGCATTGATAAGAGTTTAATTTTCAATGCAAAGGGAATTGTTTTGGGAAAGGAGCGAGCTGCAAAGCTCCTGGGAGCCCTTTGAAGTTATAATTGAGAGGAACTGCAGCCTGCAGGACAGGGATGCTCCCGGTGACCCTTCTGCTTCCTGCATGTGTCTCTGGGGCGGAGGTGAGGGGGGGTATGCAATTAAACCCCTGAGCAGCAATTACAGCCAATTATCCCTCAGTTAATTGTCTGGCAAGAGAAAACATCAGAACAGGCCAGGCATGGCTCCCTGCTGGCCTGACACTCCCAAGGGCCCACGGCACTGCTCACCCTCACCCTGTCCACTGCTCCCAGCTCCTGCTCCTCTGCTCTTGCTGGCCAAACCCAGGGAGGGAAGGAACCTTCCAGTGAGAAAAGTTCACCTTGCCCACAGGTGTGATGAAAACATCAGGACTTTGTAAGTGGTACCTGTCCAGTTTTGCCCTATCTGTGCAGGTATCTCTGGGATCTCCCAGTCAGAGGAAGAACCCTCTGAGGCTGCTGCTTTTCCTCTGGATCCCCAGGTGTGACAGAGCCTGCAGGTGCCACAGGCCAAGCCACAGGGCACTAGGCAGTGAGCCAGCAGACACAAGTGCCCTCCTGAAGCCTCTCAGGCTGGGGACCAAGCCTCTGTGCTGCTTAGTGCCATGAAAAGACCCAGGCAAAGCTACCCACCTCCTACAGTCTGGCACCCATGTGGTGGCCCTGGGGGGAATGGAGATGTGGGTAAAGCAAAACAAACATGACTTCAGCCAGCAGTGCTGTCTCTTGGTGAGAGGATGCTGTCTGCGTCTGCCCATGGATGGAGCAGACACACTGCAGGGAAATCCTGCTCTCTGGACCAGGCAGGACAGCTGGCAGCAAAGATGGGGGGGCACTGCCACCAATCTTTCAGCTAGATTATCTAAATTAAGAAAATGGCAGCAAAAATAAATGACCTCAAAATGAAAATCTGGCTTCACAGTACAGTGAATACAATCCCAGCCCAGGCCTGCCAAAGCTATGGGACAGTGGGCAGAGACAGGGACACCCAAAGCACTGGACACAGTGCTCCCAGCAAAGGGAGATCCTCTCATTGCGGGGATCACACCAGATATCCCCCAGCTAAGCCTGAACTGCAGGAGCCTGCCTGGGAGGCATCTGCTCAGAGCCAAACCATTGGCACTGAGAGCAAATATTCCATCCCAGAGACACCAGCACGCTAACCTGGTGACAGCAAAGAGACCCGAGGGCAAATTTACTCCTCAGAAATGTCCTGGAGTTGAAGGACCATCAGAGAGGTAAAGAAAGGAGATGCACTTTCTGGATTTTGTGATACAATGGCCCATGGAGGAAGAACCATGGTCCAGACAAGTGTCCAAGGAGCCATTAAAGCATCCAGCTGGGAAAAGATATGCAAAGTTGAGGGTATTCAAGACAGTTTCCATACAGTTGTATGGTCATCCTCTCGGTAACAGGGTCACAATTTGGTCAAAAGCACAGGGAAAGGGCACAGTGGAGTTACCCCACAACTGACTAAGGTCCTGTAGGGCTCTGCAGCATGGCCAAGAGGTGGCTCTGCTGTTGGATGTTACACAGCACCTAATGTTGTGAGCATTTTTGGTTTTCTTTTACTTTTTTGGCATCCAGTATTATAATTTCTTTTTATTCTTTATTGTATTTGTTATTTTCTCTTTTTTTATTTTACATATAATTTTATTTATTATGTATAATTTAATTTGTTATACAGGTTATTTATTCTGTTATTATTTACTTTTAATAAACATCACCAATAATATGGAGAATTCTGATGTACTGGTGTTCAAGAGCTGCTGGAGAAGGACTGCAGAGCATCTGTGGCAGAGCCCTGAGACTTGGCCCCAGCCCCTGTGGGTTAACCCCTGTGAATACCAGGCCCCACCTGATATTCACAACTGACAGTCCAAATGGTTTGGGGCTCTGGATTCATCCCTGGAACTGTGAATGTCCAGCACAGGATGCTGCACTTTTGCTGGCCATGGAAGTCCCTGATGTGGTGAGAATGAGGCTCCTTTAGGCTCAATCCTTTTGTCCTTTGGGACTGCAAGGCCCTGCCCAGCCCTGCTCAGGTGGATTCATCCTCACCCAAGTCACCTGAGTGATGCAATGGATCCCACCTGCATTCCTGATAGGGAGCAAGAGATTGGGCACAGGGGCATCCAGAACGAAAGTCTTGGGCAGTCTGTGAGCAGCAGATGGTCTGACTGAGGGGAGGAATTGCCTAGGGAGGGATTAAGGACACAACACTGGATGTGGACAATGGAAAACAGCCCTGACTCCCAGAAAATCCCAGAAACATTCTCCTTTGCAGGGGAGCAGAGGGAGCCCTGGTCCCTGATTCCCTGGATGTGTGTCAGGCTCCTCCAGAATGCCCCGATTTGGCAGCAGGATTGGGATGAGATGACAGCTGATTAGTGACAGGACAGCAGTGACAACCAAGGGCAGCCATGAGAAGGACAGCATCTGCCTCATCCAGGCAGAGGCAGAAGAAGGTCCCCTGGCTGGAGACTGGAGCCAGGCAAACCCCTTTTTAGCAGGGGCCTGTTAGCAGCATCACCACAGGACTTGGAGGATTTAACAGCACCAGCAATTTTGCAGCCAAGGATTTTTTTTTCCTCCAAGCTGGGCTGCTCTGAGAGCTGAATGAACTGACAGGTCTGAGGGCCTGTATTTATGCAGGAGATCACATCACATTAGTTCCACGGTCCCCTCTGACCTTGTACCTCTCAATCTCCTACATTCCCAGGATACTCACCATTGCAACAACTAACTGCTAAAATTAGAGCTGAGTTAATGATTTAATATATCTACATATATGATAAAGTCTTACAGAAATCTGATCGTTGGTATTATTATGAATTCACTGTTCTGATCACTCCTGCTCAAGCAGTGCAGGGACTGAAAGTCTTAAGCAACAGATCAATGAAAATTATTAGAAGCCTGGGAAGATTTCTGTGGGAGGTGGAATTGAAAAGATTAGGACCATTTAGTTCAGAGAGAGGATAAAAAGAATGGACATGAAAAATCAACACAGCAGCAACATTCAGGTAGGCACCCCAATTTTGCACATTTTGTGCCAGCAGAAAGTCCCACTGTGCCTTGCAGTTGGTCCTGTGGGTATTTTTGGGATTGCTTCTGTTTGCTAAATGAATGAGCAAAATCCTTCCAGCCAGGTCACCCTGACAGGTGAAACTCACTATTTCCAGAAAGCTACTGCCTTGGAAAAACCTGGACATGGAAATGCAAGTGAAGGGAGTGTGTGGAAAGGATGCAGCCAGTGGAGATGACAGGCTCATGTGGGGGTCACCACCCTGCCACCACTCCTGGGCATCCCACAGGGCTGAGTTTGCATCCCCATTCCCATAAGATGCGATCCACAGGGGAGGCTCCCCTGCCCCTCTTGCCCAGTTCCCAGTAAAATTCCTGAGATTACAAACTGGGAACTAACTGGTCATTTGGGGCTGTTCCCCCTGATGATCATCCAGTGCAGTGAGGAATGAGATGCTGCTTTAGTGGGTCCCAGCTCTTGAGTCCCTTCCAAGTTCAGGACCTGGGGACAGCCTGGTCCCTACCAGGGGACATGGAGGGTGAAATGGCATTTCCAAAACAGCTGTATCCCTCTGCCAGGCTGTCAGGCTGGCATTTTCCCATCAGACATGGTCTGTTTGCTTCATCAGCATTGACCTGGGGCTGAGATGTCCACTCTCCATCCATCCCCTGACCCCTGCCACAGGGACCCATCGTGACCCATTCCATGTGCCATCACTCCATACTTACCCCATGTGAGGGATAAGTCATCCATCCCCAGTCTCCCAGGATTGTTGATGTGTCTAGCAAGTTCACTGGAAAACACAGGAGCAAAAGCTGTGTTAGAAAGCTTTGTCCCCATCCCCAAGGAGTGAAGAAAAGTACCACCATGAAGAAGCCCTCTTCACATGCCACTTCCTCGAAAATGCCCCCCACCCATCAATCTTTCACCAGGGACTGCCTGGCTGGATATGAGGCAGGTATGGAGTTTAGGGATGGCAACAAGTGATGGTCCCCAGAGATGGTGGTTCAGGACAGATTTGAGTCCTGGCCCCAGCACTTGTGAGCATTGTGACCTTTTGGAGGAGAGGAGGCTGCAAACAGCAGGTTGGAGAGAATGCAAAGCAAGGGTTGTGGAAACAAACTCCCAGCATCAGGTTGTCCAGGACTGGTGGGCCAAGACTAACACAACTGGAGCACCATTCCTCAGCTGGACACTCCTCCTCTGGAAGCCCTTTAGGCTCAGCTGCCTCCCAGCATCACTGGTTTGAAGTCTGCACTCCAGCAGCTGCTGTAATTGCACACTGCAGTGTCCATCTTGAAGAGACTCCCCATGGTCCTGGCTGACACCCCCCTGAAGAGGTCCATCAAAGCCAACCCCTCCAAATCCCTGCCACCACCGGGAGCCTGGCTTAAAGTGGAGACAGAGGCAAACTGCAGGAAGAGTGGAGCAGATTGTGTGGGGGGAGAAGCAAGGATGCCTTCCAAGATGCTCAGAAGCTTCCTGTGTAAACCTGTTCAGTGGCAGCAGTGGAGGAAAGTCACTGCTGCCTTTGAGCCATCTGAGCTCCACACCCAGATCCCACAGCATCAGGCAGAAGAGAGCATTGCCTTGCTTGGTAACCCCAAATTGCTTAGCACCTGAGGAAGAAGCCCAAGCCCCAGCTCCTTGGTGCAGATCCAGAGTGATGGAGGCTTGGGGGAGGCTGCCAACAAGGTGTCCTGACCCTTGGGAATGGGTGCAGTGGGCACCAGGACCCTGATGCCTCAACACCCTGCAAGAGCACCAGGCTCCCACAGGGACCCTCAGTGCCTCCAGCTTTCCCCATTTTCTTTATCCTGAGGCCACCCAGTGAGGTCAATGCCTCAGGAGGCTTCATCCTTGCTGGCTGCCTTTCCTCACCCTTGAGGAGCACCAAACTGGACCTGGAGGCACGTTGTCACAGCATCCCTCTGCAGCACCAGGTCTGGGCTGGTCCCTGGGGTCAGGAGAGATAGGGGTCTTGTTGCCAGGACCAGCTTGTCACAGCAGGGACAGGGCATATCAGGACAGCAGCTCCAGTCCTGGCAGAGCCTGGGCTCAGCGTGAGGCTGGTCCCTGTAGCCTGAGGAACGGGTGCCACTTTCATTTACTATTACCAGGCAGGGAAGGAGAGGGAGGGAGGGAGGAGCAGAGACGTGAGCTGGCTGTGAAACACCCGGACGTCATGCTCCTGACAGAGCAGATTAGGAGCTTTTGAGGCATTTATTAATGTTAGCAGAACAATTTGAAAGAATTTCCAGGGTTTCTTGTGTGATTCCATTGGCCCAACTGCAGGCCAAGCCCCTCCACTCCCTGCACAGCACTGCTCCCACTGCTAAAGAGGCCCCTTGCCCTCAGCACGGAGTAATTACCTCGGAGATCTCAAATCCATTTTTATTTGTTATTGTTAATCTGAAGATTTTCTGCCTATTTTCCCTGGGTAATTCACCCAGCAGGAGCCCAGGCTTGGGAGTTTCCCTGTTCACAGTGCAGGAGCACAGTGCTGGTGACCCCCAGCAGGCAGGTTGCAGGTCGGGGACAGCTTTGCAGACCCTCTCTCCCCCCCACCATGGTGTCTGTACCCTCTTTCCCACGCTGGGATGCTCAGCAATGGATGTGGCTGCCTCCCACTGCTCTGCAGGCAGCAGGAGGAGCCTGCATGGACTGGCGCTCGGTGGGAGCATCGCATTGTGAGGACTGATGCTGACAGCACATAGTGGGGCATACCCCAGACCTGTCTGCCAAAAGTATGTTGGAGCTGAAGCCAGCTCGCTACACCCCATCCCACCACCCTGACCATGTGGGCATCACCCAGTCTCACAGAGATGTCATCACAACCTGCAGGAGTCTTCTCCTTTCAGTTGCTTTTGTTCCCAGACAATCTACACCAGCTTGCATCCCACCCATGGTCAGATTCCACTCTGCAGGAAGAGGGCTAAGTCTGTTTTATTCCCTCACTTCAGCCAAGTGCACAGAGCCCTGCATTTTAAGCCCATCCAGCAGGCGTTGCACAAACACAAAGGCATTGTGTGTCCGAGAGCTCCTGTTAACTCATGGGATAGCACACATGCCTGTGTGCTCTCCTGGTGTCCATCCAGCAGCACTGCCACATGCTCAGGTATGGGGACACTCTCAAAACTCAGCTGGTTACAGCTCAGGTTACAGCCCAGCTCCAGAGGAACCTGCCACACCTCATGTGACAAGTGCTGGGGTGTTCAGCCCCGTGCAGGTGAGCTCCTGGCTGCCTTGCTTCTCCGGGGGTGATGCTCAGAGCCCACCTTCAATGCTGGAGGGTGAGCAAGACCACCACAAAGGACCCCTTTCAGCTGAAACATTTTTTCAGAAAATGTGCCGGTTTGGGAGACCACTCCTGCAGCCGGGCAATTCTCTTTGATGCTATGGACTGTCTGCATATATCAGTCTCAAACTGTGAGCTCCATTTTGTTTTCCTTAGCACCATTTTGTCATTTCCCTACTCTGTGCCTTGGCCTTGCCTTGGCATATTGAGCCAAAACACCAGGAGGTGTCAGGGGAAATTCTCACCCTGGTGGAAAAGCTGTCAAGCCTGATTGCCCATTCAAATGTAAGCACCTAGGAGTGAGCAGGTCGTTTCCCAGCACAACTGGGGTCTCCAGATGGAAGACAGACCCTCTTGCTGCATAAAGTTTCATTGTGTGTATGAGTAGCACACACTGCAGCCTCATAGATACAGACTCGGCAGGAGTCAAAGTGTGCAAATCAGAATATGATATATATGTCTATTGTGTTTATACCTATATCTCTATTTTTCGATCTGTATCTGTAACCATTTCCACAAACATATCTAGCAAATTCTAAACTCTGCTTGGGATCAGTGAGGGAGCTGAGACTGGGACTACCATCCAGAGGATGTGTGTTTTTCTTGGGACCATATATCTCTTGTCATACATCTATATCTGTATCTGTATCTCTATATCTCTATCTTATATATATATTTATATCAATATGTATATTTATATATGTATCATAGATATCTATACCTGTATCATCTCTAAAGAGTGAGTGCCTAGATACCCTTCCCAACACTTGTGCTGGTGGCCACAGCTCCTGCAGGGATGTCTAGCATCCCTACAAACAGATGTGGGAGCACCTTGGTGTCTCACATCCAAGCATCCCAGGCTCAGGAATGGGCTCGCAGTATCTGGGGGAGGCTGTACATCCTCAGCCCACCCCAGATTCAGGGTGGGGTGGCGGAACAAGCCTGGGGGTGACTCACTGGTGGATGCACTGAGTCCTGGCCTCTGGAAGAACAGTGGGGGACCAAAGAGGGCTCTGAGCACCCTCACTAATTGTTAACCCAGTGTGGTCCTCTCTCTAATTCCTCCACCAACTCTCTCTTAGGCAGGGGCTTTGTAGCTCAAGCGTGGGGAAGAAGGGTCAGTGGGAGCAGCCCTGTTCCCTTGGGCTTCAGCTCCTCTCCATCACAACTTCAAAGGCCTCCCAAGATTCACAGCAAGGCTCCCCCCCATGCAACAACGCCTTTTGCATTGATAATTAAACTCTTACCAGCACAGTTTGGCTGCTTCCCACTACCCAAAGACCAGCAGGCTCAGCTCCACAACTCCAAGCAGGTCTGCACACCCCACACCAGCCTCACAGCCCCAGAACCTCTTCATGGGGGAATGACACAGGGAGGGTCACCCACAGTGGGAAGAGAGTCTGGGAAAGGGGCAGCCAGAGGCTCCCTGAGAGGAGGTGAACAAGAGCCAGTGGCATTCATTTCCTGTAATCTGTGGCAGAGCTTGGAAGGGGAATGTGGGGCCAGGGTGGGACAGCTATTTGTGTCCCACCGTTTAATCCAAGAGCTGGCTGAATAGGCAGCCATGACCTTTCCAACTCGGGAGGCAAAGCTGAGACACAAAGTCATGTCTTACTGGCCTTGGAACATGGCAAGAGGAGAGGATAGGACAGCCTCCTGATCCCTGGGACAGTGTTTATCTTTAAGGAATGAAAAATAGGCATTTATTCCCCAGCACACTAGGCCAACAGGTAGGGCTCAGAGGGAAGAGCAGTGTGCCTGGAGGGCAGGTCAGCCCTCGCCTTTGAGGAGTTGTGTGCAGGGATGTTCCCCACGGATCCAGGGCAGCTGTGGGTTGCTGCTCTGCCAGACCAGCAGCCAGATCCAGGCAGGATTTGTCCAGCAGCTGCTCATCCACAAGGCTGCACTTGCTAAGAACACAGTGGGGATGGGGCTACCCTCGGCACCACAGCTTCGGCTTCCCAGAGAAGGTATTTAGAAAAACACTGCAGGTAGATTCAGGAAATATCATCAAATCTGGCAGGAAATTTGGATTTCCACACTTCTGGAGATGCCAGAATTAAGCTGGAAAACAAAACAAAACAAAATAAAACCAGAAAAAGGAAAAAAATCAGAGAAGAAAAATGCCAAGCAAACAAAGGAAAAGAAAAACAACAAAAGCAACAACAACAAAAATCCCACCAAAAAAGCCAAGCTAGAAAGAAACATTTTCAAATTAAAGCAGTGCTGCTTTTTTGGCTGTGCCCTAATTCCCATTTCAGGATTTCTTCTCAGACCTCCAGATTGTTGCTGTGAACTTTCTGTATTTAATTTTATATAATTTTGTAATGCATCAGGAGCGGCAATGCCCATAAGGACTGCCCAGAGGGTCACCCCTTTTCACTATACTCAGAGCAGGAGATACTTTGATGTAGGAAGAAAGCTTGTTTGTTCAATCAGTGCTAACAAAAAGCCTCAGTTCAGGTTTTAAAAATAAAATTATCAACCTGATCCTTACAGCCCCTGCATGATATCATGTAAGATAATGTGCAGCGCAAGAGTATAACCTATGGTAGGACTGAGGTGTTGTGAAATAATGCAAAAAATGAAACAAAACAAAACAAAACACCCTGAATAAAGTATTTCTAAAGCAAAAAACCTTGAAATTATAGGGCAGGGTTTTTTCTTCCCAGAAAAAAAAAAAAAAGCACATCAAAAGCGAAACAACAAAAAGACGTTCCCTCTCAAAACTACAGGTGAGAAAATAGAGATGTAAAATGGTTATGTTTCCTGCTCACTTTGAGACTCCCAATGCTTGTGTGCAGTGGGACAGACAGCGAAAACTGGGCATGCTGGTGTAGGAGACCCAAATTAAACACACTACCCACCACTGGGCAGGGTGTGACAGTACCGGTGTTTATCCCAACACAAATCTGCATCCCCATTACTGGTGTGCACCAGTGGTACTGGAGTGCACCCATCCCCAGCACAGGTGTGCACCCCTGGTACTGGTGTATGTCCCTGGTACTGGTGTGTCTGTCCCTGGTACTGGTGTATGTCCCTGGTACTGGTGTCTGTCCCTGGTACTGGTGTCTGTCCCTGG
>JAGMWU010000036.1:1056073-1077030 GCA_018697195.1 Certhia americana | reverse complement strand
TGTCCCTGGTACTGGTGTCTGTCCCTGGTACTGGTGTCTGTCCCTGGTTCTGGTGTGTGTCCCTGGTACTGGTGTGTCTGTCCCTGGTACCGGTGTCTGTCCCTGGTACTGGTGACTGTCCCTGGTTCTGGTGTGCACGCATCCCCAGCACAGGTCTGCAGCCCGGCACTGTGGCACTCACTGGTTCCAGTGCAATCTGAAACTGGAAAAGTCAGAACCCCCCCAGGCTGTTCTAGGGCTGGAGGATGAGTGTGCAGGGCTGGACAGGGCTGAAAGCGAGAGTGCGCCCACACTTCCACGTCCTTAGTCCCTAAGCCAGTGGGAAAGGAACTATTTCAGCCTCTAAGGGTGACTGGGCTCGTTGTAATTCAGGGCAGAAGCCAGAGGAGGAGGTGGAAACACCCTGGGGATGGGGGGATGGGAAAGGTCAGGGATTCAAGAAATTCCGTGGAAACATCCAATGTGAGCAGGGGAAGAAGCAAGACTGCAGTGAGGCTGGGGAAGGTGTCCTGGGGTCCCTGTGACCCTGGAGGAGGCACAGCTGGTGCCCCCAGGTCTGGATTTAGCCATCTGAGAGTCACATGAGTCTTTTCTATCACAATGTTCCTATCCTGAGGGACGGCATTACAACAGGGTCCTGTCCCTCAGCAGAGAGGAGCCCATGCCCAGCACAGCCACCCAGGATATCTCCCCTGGCTAAAGCCCTGTGAGAACAGATCCATTCAATTCCCAAAGGATGTGCTCAAAAATCCAGTCAATTCCCAAAGGGTGGCTCCTGGCATCCCTGACCACTGTCCCCAAAGCCAGAAACTTCAGGAACAGGTAATGGACCTGCACCCGAATGGGGACATCCTGCTGAGCTGCAGTCCAGGTACAGGGACAACCTCAACACCTCATGGTACCAGTAATGCAATATTGTGACAGCCTTTCAAAATCACACAGGAGTTTTCTTACGCAAAATAAATGTCTTCTGCTTGCAGTCAGCAACACCTCTGTGGTACGGACTACAAGCAATGGGAGCTGTGTCCAGAGGGGTTTGTCTCAGCGTCCTCACACTAGTCCTGACTCCCTCTTCTCTTTTCTAACATCTGTTGGTTATAATAAAATAGACATAAATGCATTTTCCGCTTTAGTCACCGAGGTTTCCAGCCTCTGCTGCATTTTTTGGACATTGAAGCTCATGCCAGGTAAGCTGCCCACACCGTCCCAAGTCCTTTTTCCAGAGTATCTCACTCCCCACACATAAGCTGCATGCCCACTCCATTATCTCCTGTCTGTTTGGGATTTCCAAGATTTCTTATTCCACACTGCCCCTTCCCATGCCACTCACAGTGACCCTGGCAGACCTGGCACTGGAGATCTGTGCCTGTATCAGAGCCAGGGCAAACCTTGCAGCATCCTGAAAATGCCACTCTGCCCTTCCCGCTGTGTCCCAGCAGTCCTGGTAAAGCTTTGAGTGGAATCCTCACTAGGGAAATGTGGGTTTTACAAATGTGCTCACTTATCTGAATTATCTGGAGGGGCTTTGCATGGCAGTTTTTTGCATTCTTTTTCCCTAATTTCTCTGAGGACATCTTTGCTCTCACAGCAGCTGGCCACCCTAAACTGTGCTGAGCTATTTGTACCCTGGTGACATTTTTAAAGCAAGATAATTTCTTTTAAAGGTTTTTGCCTTTTCTCTCTTAAAAATAGCTTTCTAAAATTGAACATTTTCACAGACAAAAATACCAATACTAACCGTGTTTGAGGGGACAGGCTGAATATTTCATTCCACTGGTAATTAAATATCACACAAGTCCTTAATAGTTGCACAGAAGGTGCATAACACAGAAGGTATTTCATCCAAGGAAAGACCCAGGAACTTGTGGCATTGCTGGTGCTGGGATGGAGCTGGGATGGAACCAATCTAAGAGTACCAAATACCCTTTATAAGGCTGGTGTGCCTGGATCTGATCCATGAAGGCATTACATCCTTTCCATGTTTGTTTATGACACCGAGTGTCGCACACTGACACGGGCAGGACAGGGTGGGTTTGTTTCATTTTTAAGGTAATACAAGTGCATTATCCCTTTGGGACTCGTAAGGCGGAAGGGGTTAATCGCCTCTGTGACAGAGGAATCATTTTGAGTGTTGGCCAGGCAAACAGGCTGGGTTAGAAGAATGAACTATCAAAAAACTGTCAGGGTATGAATAGAGTTATCATATGAATGGATGTGCCCCTGGAGACAAAAGCAGCACCGAGGACTGCCAGTGAGGCCAGCAGGGACAGGCAAAACACAGGACCCGACCAGAACAAAGAGCGAAGGTGTCGGGATGTCTCCATCAAACCAGTGCTCCCCCAAGTCCTGCTGCACTGACACCAGGATGTGTGGGATGAGTTTCCACCCTTCCTGAGCATCTTTGGGGCTGGGGTTCACTGCTGATTTCTTGGGGAGGTTTTTGAGTGAAATATTTTGCTAACCGTCTCTCAGCAATCAAGAAAATAAGGAATTCTTCCCCCCTGTAGCAGTTCATTGGGTTTTCAGTGGTACTTAAATTTGGCTCCATCAGATCCATTTCCAGCATCACCAAAATGGGTTCTCACTTATTGTCACTGGAAACAACCCCTTACAATTTCAGGAGACGAGAATTCAAGGACAATGAGAAAACCTGCCAAAGAAGGTGTGTTTTGTGCACAGATGCGTTATTTTTCTGTAAATTTTGGAGGCTGATTTTCCATAAGTTTTATAAGCTATTAATACAAAAGGGATGGAAATGAAAATGGCACAAAAAAAATATTCCTGTAAGCGTACCTGAAATTATGGAAATATTTGCTTTATATCAACATTTTGGGAGCAATTAAAAAATTAAACACCCCTCAATATTTTTGTTTTCACTAATGTAGCCTAAATCAGCTCCCTGGTTTAAACCAATGCTTCTCCATCTCCCATTACCAAAAGTCCATAAGCTGAAATGCTCTTGCTTCCTATTCTTACAGAGGAACACCCCCACAGCCTTTTTAAAACGGAAAAGGAGATTTCCTCTCCCTTTCAATGCCTTGTTTTTCCCGCAGTCCCGACTTCGGCATTGCTGCAGAGAAGTAGGAAAGGAGCATTGAATAAACATGCAGATTAGTTTTTACCATTTTTTTCTGTTTGGGCAGGGGGGCAATTAATGAGATTACAATGAAAGATTAGCAGGGGGACCCCCATGAACCCTTCCTGTGGCCTCAATTTCAGCGGCACAGCAAGCGGCTGGGTTTTCTCAAGGTTTCTGGTGCTTTCCTGCACCCCATCCCTGTTGAGTGGAGGAACAAAACCCCATCACCGTGATACAAGGAAAAGAAGAGCATCCCCTCATCGGCTCTGCATCCTCATCACCCCATCCCCATCACCTGCTGTTTGCCTCAGCCAGCCCGGTGTGCCCCAAAGTGCTGGGGGAAATGTCCCCAAATCCCCGTTCCCTGCTTCACCATGGACCCCTCCAAGCTCACCCATGGGCCATGGGGTCCAGGCTGTGATGGGGAGGAAGGTCACCAGTTTCACGGATGGAGAGCAGAGCTGAGCTGGGGGGCATCATTTGGGAGGGAGCAGACCCCCTGCCGCAGCATTTGAAGCGCCATTTTTTGACGGAAAATGCAATTTATTGCCCCACACCCAAGCTCCAAATGTGGTAATTTCTGCTCGTCTGATTTTCTTTCAATTTAACAAAGATATTTCATATTTTAATATTTAACTTCAATTAATACAAAGTACCCGCTTTAATATTTTCACCTATGCAACTCAGTCTGCAATAGTGTAAATATTTTTAGTCTCTCATACTTCATATTATTGGAAATAACTTTTCTACCTCCCTGCTCTAAAGCAATTTAATAATTTCAGATAATTCTTTTTTCAGTGCTCCAAATAAAAATCTTCCACATCCTGCAAATTTTTACCCTTCTTTTAAAAAAAATCTGAGTTTTGGCTTTCAATGCATTTCGCAATGGCTGCCGTGCTGAAATGGGGGATTTCCTATAGAATGGCGATTCCCTTTTCCTTCTGTTTCTCAGGCACGCCTGCATATAAGACTGAAAGGAATAAAAAATATAAGCTTAAAACGTCTTAGAACAAATATTTCAGGAAAGAGAAAGGCACTGAGAGCCCTTGGAAAGAAAAAAAACCTAGGGTTGAAGCTGTTTTTTTGGTTAATCCATGTTTTTATACCCCAACTGTATTGCATCCCAATACTTGCATACAGAGTGTAGCACACCCTGGCCTGAAATTTGCTTTGCGGTTGTAATTTTCTACCTTGCAGTTCCCAAACCAGCACTGGGTTTGCTTGGGAGCACAGCCAGAAATGCAGGGCACGGAGAGGTTGTGGGAGCAGGCAGAGGTGATGGGCAGCTAGCCTACACCCCAAGAGCATACCCAGAATTGCCACACGCTCTGGGAATGGGTCAGCCAAGCCTGGCACGGCTGGAGTATGACATGCACCAGGGCTGGGGTGTGCTCTGCAGCATCTCCCACATTTCCAGTCCTATCCCATGCCAGGGCACCACAGCTGATCCCAGCATGGACACTGCTCTCAGCCCATCCAAGTTCCTGGGACACTGGGAACTGGCAGAGCCCACTGCCACATACCAGCTCCACTGGTTTGAGACCCAGCTGGCACTAAGTGCCCCATGCCAGGGCACAGCAGAGCCCCAGGATCTACGGGGCCATAAGCATCATCATGATGGTGGATGGAGCACCACCAGCTTTCTGCAGGCTCCCACATCTTTTCTCGATGCCATCAGTACCTCCTGTCTGGTCTAACTGGGACCTGCTTTGGTCTGCCCCAGAGCCCAGCGCATCCCCAGCTCTGTGCAACCTCCTGACCAAGGCTGTGAGTGAAGATAGCTTTCTTTTCCAACAAATCTTGTGGGAAAGCCAGGTCTCTTCCAGCTGGCAAGAGACAGACAGCAGTCCAGGGCCTGGCTGTCCATGCAGACACTATAAAACCCAACCCAGCATCCACGATCTCGTCCGTAGAGAACAGCAAGGAGGCCCTTGTTTTGCTTGTCAATGCCCAGGGTGCGCCAAGTCCAGGCAGGGCCGTTTGGCTTTGCAGGGCTGCAGCTCTGAGAGCCTGGTGCAGCACAGGCAGGCAGCATCCTGCAGCACTCCCTGTCCAGGGCATGGGGCAAAGGGCAGCTGCTGCATCCCAGAGCAAAGACCAAGCAAGGGCTGGGAGTGTCAAGGCACTGGGGGCCCATTCTGCACCCTCACAGCCAGCAGTGAGACCCCCCCCAATGCATCCCACTGCATCAGCAGCAAAGCAGATGAGAAAAAGAGCAGGAAGAGGGCCAGGAAGCAGGCATGGGGCAGAAAACAGGGTTAGGGCCAGCAAATAGCTGGAAATTGGGAATAGAAGTGAGGAAGATGCTGGTTGGCGTTGGATAATGGCAGTAAGCACAAGGACCCAGCCCTGCAAGGGGCTGCAAAATGCATGAGGCGCAGTGGTGGCAGCCCTTGGGCCTCAGCATACTGGAAGGGTGGCAGAGATGTAGAGGCAGGAGAGCTGCCACCGCCTCCATGGGGCAGGGACACCGGCCCCGGGGTTTGCTGCAGAGGCTGTGCCATGCTGGCCATGGCTCTCAAGCACAGCAGAAGGGAGGAAGGATGCTGCTGCCGGTGCCAAGGACACGCTCGGGAGCGGGAACGGCAGATCTCTGGCGATGAAGATCAGCAGACCTAGGAAGCAGCCGTAGCCGCTGCTGCCAGCACAGAGGGAGACAGGCGAGCGGGTGGGTGGCAGGAACAGGAGCAGCACTGCCAAAACCGAGGGGGCCCGAGATACTGGAGTATGGATGCGGACAAGGGCCGGGGATGAGGGCAGCCGGCAGCTGGGTAGAGTGGCCAGCTGGAGAGAGCAGGCCTGATGTGGCTGACACCAAGATGTCGGGAGAGGATCCTCTGCTGCATCCCTGCTTCCCACTTCAGAAGTTTCCAGCCCTTTCTCTCTTGAAAAGTTTCCCACCTGGGTGCCCTTTCAAGCTCCCCTCATCCTCTGCCCACCCACTCGCTCCATCACAGCCCACACTACTCAGCCCTGCTGCTCCCAGCTCCGGTGATGGGGATCACCATGGCTGAGCTGGTGCCGGTGTCCCTGTCCCCTCTGCAGCCACCCCTGCATGCTGCAGCAGAGCCCGGGCAGGGGAGGGAGGCAGAGCTGCCGGCATTGCTGCAGAGTCAGGTTCCCCTGACCAGCTCCGAAGTTTTGCCTCTGGTGTAAAGCTCCAGGATTAGCAAACTCAGGCAGGCAGGAACCTGGAGCTGCGCTCCCCTGGGAGCACAGAGGAGCAAAGCCCAGCAGGGCTAAGCCCATGGCCCATGTGGACACATCCGAACATCCACAGCCATCCCGCGGTGCCCCCTAACACTGCTCCATCACTCCCGGGCCACCCCGGTTCCTACCTTCGCTGGTGGTGGCCGAGAGGCAGGCAGTCAAGGTGATGACGATGGAGAGCGAGGATGTCAGATCCCCCTGTGCCCATGCCATGGTCCGGCGGGGGCCACCAGGCGCAGGACGGGGACACCTGGGTTGTCCCAGCACCTCTGCGAGCGAGCTACTTGTGCCCAGAGCTACGGCACTGGCCGGCGAATGCAAAGGCACTTTGCACATTGCTCGCAGCCACACAGGCGGGCGGGCAGGGAGGGAGCAGCCTGCCCGTCACCGCTCACAAGCCAATGGGCTGGGTGGGCTCTGCAGCGAGCCCCCCTCTCCGCACCACACGCGCTCCCTGTACCCAGACACAGCACCTGGACTCGGGCTCCTACTCCCCGCTCTCCCCAAACCCCTCCGCCCTCGGGAAGCTCCAACAGTCCCCACTGCATCTTGTGCCCCCCATCCCGCTGCGCTGCTCCCACCGGCCCCGGTGAGAGACAAACTTGGAGCCCTGCGGGCAGCCCTGCACACGGTCGGGGTCAGGTGTGAAGGGGAGGGGGTTACCCGTCCTTTCTGTTGTGCAAGGAGAGGAAAACCCCTTTTAACTGCTCCTCTTGCATGTCTGAAGGAGACAGGTAGGACACCCCCATCCCGATGCTTTCCATGCCACATCGTTCTGGGAGAGACACTCCGCTCACAATTGACCTGTGGCAGTGGGAGCAGGGTACAGCACGGCCAGGGCTCACAACTCTGTTTATTGCCACAAATGTCACCTGACAGAGGGTCAACCCATTCCAAAGCAGTCAGGGAAAACAGCAGTTGTGCCAAGGCAGAAAGGCTGGGCACTGGGCAAGGGTGTCCTGTGACAGGGGCCTGGATCTACCTGGGAAACACAGAGCATCCTTCCCAAAGCCTCTGCATCCCTCCTGCTTGCAGCCACCAGAATTGCCGAGCCAGGTGAGAACCTTGCTCAGCATTAAAACACTCGACATCTGTCAACAGACCCCCTACAGCCACTACTGCCTCCCCATCTAAATGCTGAACAATCATTAATACCTGCCCGTGGTAACCACAGATGCTGACTCCCATCCACACCACGTGCAGTGACTCATTTGCTCCTTCATGCATTCATGGCCAGTGCATTGTGACTGCAGCTCTACCCTGCTCCAGGAACTACTCCTGCACAAGGCACACCGGACAGGAGAGGCATCTCTGCTGTCTGTCAGGCCATCCCTTGGAAAAAGCTCATCCCAGACTTGCTCAGGGGACAGGGAAGGGGTGTTGCATACCCTCTGTTCCCCTCTGTGTACCCTGTGTGTTCCCTGGAGATGCTAGACTCCATGCTGGCACACCTCACAGGGCTTTCTGCATGAAGGACTGAGAGGAGCTCCCTTCCTGACTCCTAGCATGTAGTGGCAACAATTCCTCATTCAGAACAGATGAGAACTGTACCTGCACGTGTCTGCACCACTCATCACCAGGACCTGGGAACAGCACAGTGTGTCGGGTCCCTCCAGGGGTAGGAGGGTATTTTTTATCCTACCTGCCTGGAATGCCACTGGTCCAGAGACAGTGCTGGAGAGATCCTGTCATCAGCAGTATCACAGGATGAGCTTGCAGAGTGGCTTAGGCAAGGACACAGCTGTGGCTCAGGAAGATGCCAAACGTTCCCAAGGCAGCTGGCAGAGGCTGAGCAGTGCTGTCAGGTGGGGGGTGCAGCTACACAGTGGCCTTTGCAGGGCACCTTGGAGCAAAGGGGTCAGGGCTGGTGGTCTCTAGAACTGCAGCAAGCCACCAGGAAGCCCTGGATGATGTCACAGTAGTTCCACTCCTGCAGCTGATGGGAAAGCAAATTTCCTGCCAGCTGTCACATTGCTACTCTGACCCAGCCATTTCCATTTGCTGAAAGGGCTTGTCACAGCTCAGTGTTGGATCCTTCAGCTCTCTGTCCCCCAGTGCCCAAGCAGAGTCAGGCATTCCAGAGGGACTCCTTTCACACTGCCACCATCATCTGCTTCCCTCTTGTGAAACTCCCCTGCAGAGCTACCTTCAGATTCAGAGAAGGCTCTGGGGAGATCTTCAACCCCCTTCCAGGGCCTATAGGGGCTCCAGGAGAGCTGGAGAGGGGCTTTGGACAAGGGATGGACTGACGAGATAAGGGGGAATGGCTTCACACTCATACAGAGCAGGGATAAATGGGATATTGGGAAGAAGTTCCTCCCTGTGAGGGTGATGAGACCCCCTGCACAGAGAAGGTTGCCCAGAGAAGCTGTGGCTGCCCCTGGATCCCAGGGAATGTTCAAGGCCAGGCTGCATAGGGCTTGGAGCAACGTGGTCTGTTGGATATGGGGTGGAATGAGACGGTCTTTAAGGTCCCTTCCAACACAAACAATTCCATGATTCTGTGATCTCAGTCCTAAACTCTGGAAAAAGCTCTGGGGAGGCAGAAGACAGCTTTGGCCTTCCAGCACTGAGTGATTCCACTCCCACTGCCATGCCCCTAACCCTGCAGACCTTCAGCACATCCCAACTACCTACAGGGGCTCTCCAGTCCCCTGGTGCCAGCCCCATGTGTGACTCAGGGTCCTGCAAAGATGCCAAGAGCCACCAGAAGTGAAGCACAGTCCTGTGCTAGCTGGGCACTGTTACTACACTCTAAAGCAGTTTTGCAGAAGCCAAGAATCCAGAAATGCCCCAAAATCCCTTTCAGGAAATGGGAAGCCTCTCAGATACTGTCAGCTGTGAGGAGAGAGAATGATGTGTAATGGGACGCCTGCAAGCAGTGATGGGTGCAGCAGGAAGTGGAGGCAGTGTGAACTCTGCACCATAACACTGCACACACACCGGGCACAGAAGGGCTGTGGGGGTAGGGGCAGACATTCTGGTTTCCCTAGACACTTGGTTTTGTGGTCAGGATGTGCCTTGAGTGCATATTCAGTGCATGTGCATTGAGGCTGGGCACTGTCAGGGGTGTTGGACACTTCTGGCATGCTCCTGGCTGGGAATGCAGACCCCTTCCATACTAGGATCCACACGGGGTGGTCACAAGGCATCCCAGGAACCCCAAACAGACCAGGAAACAGAACCATGGAGGCCATCACACCAGGTTCCCTGTCCCTGTCCCCACCTGCAGCCCTCCCCAGGCCTCAGCCATCTCTGGCCTGAGCCCAGCTGCCTCCCCCTTCTTGCTGCCTCTGCCCCTTGATTAGTCTCTTGCCACGTCCCTCAGCTGTGGTCCTGCACCTGGCTGTCACTGAGCTGGGGAGGATATTAAATAGATGCAGCAGAGAGAGGAGAGCTCAGCTCAGACAGAGAGATCAGCAAAGGAGGGAAGCAAGTCTGCATTTACCCCCTTTTAGTAGCACCCAGGTCACTGTGCAGGTAGCAGGGAGGCCACAGCTCTCTAATTCAGTAGCTCAGACCTGAATGGTTGCCCTGTGCATTCAGGGATTGCCCACTGCAGCCCTGAAAGAACAAATCTGTGTCTGGGCTGAGGAGGGCAACCCTGCCTCTGGTGTCCCAGCACTTCTCCAGCATGTCCAGGCACTTCTGCTCCTGCTTTAGGGTCAAGGCTGGTGGAAGCACCACAAGTGGCAGTCATTAAGGGAATGGCACCATCTCCACACCCATGTCACTCTATGTTGGGACACCAGGAAAGCCAGGACTCCCTGCTCCAGCCCCTGTGGAGAAGGAGATGCTCAGGGCAGGGACAGAGCCATGCTGCAGGTCTCCATAACCCCTGACACCTGTTCATCCCTGCTATACATCCCTTTCCAAGGAGGAGGGGACAGGATGAGACATGGGTGCCCTCTTCCCTGTCCCACTCCTCAGGTATCTGCAGGAGGAGGACAAGAACAAGCAGTGTATGTTCCTAAGCAACAGCAACACTGCACAGAGGTCCAGGATCCTCCCAGAAAAACACTGATCATTGTGGGCAGGGGGAAAGGACTCCACCCAAATAGCCTTAAACTATGCTCCATCCACATTTTGACCAGGCAACAGCCCTGAATCCAAGGAGCTTTAAAACCTGAGGTTTAAAAAGTCAGATTCCTCCTGCCTTCCCCCCTCTACCCTGAGCCCTCCATCCTGGCTCTACAGCAGAGCCCCAGAGGTCACAGGACAGGAGGAGGCTGTTGGACCCATGCAGTGGCTGTGGCAAAGTTTGCTGGGCATGCCTCTCCTCCTTGTCATTATCAGAAATGCTGTGTATTAATATCCTTTATATTAAAAAAAAGAATCTTATCATAATTTTTTCTCAGTGAAAGAGACAATTTGGAACTGGAATTGAGACAAACACAAGCCAGGAGAACTGGCTGCAGAAGGGGAGAGTTTAAGAAAGGTCTTTTAGTAATATCCATCGTTCCCTTATCAGTGAGGATATTAAATGTATTGAAATGCTAAACAGCTCTTTAAGGGCTGTCTCTGATTTTCATTAAACAAGCAGGGGATGAGCAGGAGGGAAGGGGATGCAGCACTGTTCTCTCTCTAAGAAATTCTGATTGCTGGATATTAACAGCATTAATGTCCTTTTATCCAAGAGCACCAGGGTTGCACTTGTCTTCTTCCTATTCTGTGTCTTGCTGAAGTGGAACTAAGTCTCTGCTGTCTAACCTGGGTGCACAGTGGCTTTGGGGCTGTTAGGGACCAGGGCTGTACAGGGATGCAAAGCAAGAGTCCTCTGCTGCCCAAAAGGAGATGTTAGCTCATGCCTTGGCAGGACAGTCTGGTCCTCAGAGGAGATGGGGATGAGCAGCAGAAGTTTAAACCAAGTGAAAATCATCCCAATAGCCCCAGGTCCAAGGTGGAAGCATATCCTGAGGGATGGTGGGGGAATGGGCTACACCCTTGAAATGTATCTGGCATTGAGTCCTGGTGATCTCCAAACATCTCCAAGCATGGAAAAAAATGTTTCTGTGCCCTGCCTGGGGAACACCTCTGCCCCACTCTGGGGGTTTACACATAGTGGTGTAATGACTTCAGAGACCATCCTTCAGCTCCCCAAATGGGGACATTGATATGGGAATGTTGTAGAAAAACCACCACAGCATGCAGTGCTACAGCAGGGGCTGACAGCAGGGCTGGGGCCACACAGGGCCCAGGTTTTGGAGGGTTTGGAGTGCTCTGCAGAGGGTCTCAAGCCTGTCTGCAGTGCTGGCATGGCCAGCTGAGCACTTGCAGGAGCTCCAGCCAACACTCCAGCTCTGACACCCAGCAGGGCTGTGACAGCCTCTGGATTTCTCTGCTGACAGCCCAAGCAAAGATGCTTTGCTGACAGAAGCAGCAGAGGTGCAACACAGTCAAGTCCATCCACTTCAAAGACACATCACAAAACAAAAGACATGAATTAGGTGCTAAAATGGCAAAAGATCCACAAGTACACCTCAGTGCTCTTAATACCTTTTCCAGTTTCTTACTCTGGTGTGCCCCTGGCTCTGCTCTGAATGGTCAGAGAGGCCAAAGGTTCTGCTGCTATAACCACCAGCCTCCAGAAGCTGGGGCTTGAAAGGACCTGAAAATAACAAGGCTGCCCACAGCGTTTGTGAGAGACAACAGCTGTGGAGGAAGGCAGGCAACCCCCATCCAGTGTACATGCATTTGGAAAAGAAAGGAACACAGGGACAGGCCCAGAGCTCTCTAGAGAAGGGCTAGTACAAACAAACAGAAATTAGCTGTAGCTAATAAAACAAGGGCTGCTACAAGCCCAGGTAATATAGCATGTGTTTAATCCCAGCCTCCAGAGCCCAGCAGCTCCGATATTGCCAAAGGGAATGTCTTTGTGGGCTAAGCAGTGGTTTGAAATGCTCAGACTTTGGGAAAACACAGGGTCCCTGCAGGACAGCTGAGTCTGTAACCCAGCTCACTCCCCCTCCCACACAGGACCCTGGATCACCCTGCTCTGGGCCATCCCTCAGGTGTCTTTGGACCTAGCTCATGCATCTTTCCTCCCAATTTATTCTACACTTTTCTTCACTCCCTTCTGTCCTTGCTCTTTCTTTTCTTGTGCATGGTTTGTTCTGTCCTGTCTCTGGGGCTTTATCCCACATGGACAGATGAACAGCTTTGTGCCTGCCAGATGGCTGTGGCACCTCCGTCCCCATCCCCTGCCACCCATCACCGCCTCCTTTGTTCACGGAGCTGGTCACTGCTTCCAAAGAATCCCAGAATAGTTTGGGTTGGGAGGGACCTTAAAGCTCATCTTGTTCCAATCCCCTGCCATGGGCAGGGATACCTTCCCCTAGACCAAGTTGCTCAGAGGCTGCTTTGTTCCCAGCTCAAGCTCCACTAGAAGCCTGCGCCACCAGGCTTCTCCAGCATCAATGAGACAAGACAGGTACTTGGTGCTTTCCAAGGCACCCAAACCCCCTGATATTTGTGCTATGGTTTACAAACCCTCCACAGGATCAAACGGGGCACTTCCATGGTTGTTTCTTCTTGTGGTTTCTCAACCAATATAATCAAGCCTGTCTTCAGACACTGTCATGAGATGGCAAGGCAAGCAGGACAACCACACCAGCCACCTCGAGAGTCTTGCAGCCTTGCCTTGGAAGTACATTACAGCAAGAGTCACCACCCTTTGGTATTCCCAGTCACTGCCATCCCGAGATACAGATCTCTGTTTGGCCCCAAATCACTGGTGTTAAGGGATAAAAGACACAAGAGAGGCAGAAAACACCTCCAGTCCCATCTCAGGCAACCTTTGCACAGCCAAGAGAATGCTCTGATGCTGTTGAAACTGTCAGCTTCACTTCAAGCACATTGTTTCTTCTGGAAGTAGAAATCTCAACGAGACTTAATTACAGATCTGAGCAGACCCAGACATAATCCTCTTGAAAGCTGACAATGAGATGCTGTCTAAAAATAATTTTGATGCTATAAAAATAACCAAACAAAGCTGCACTTAAAATGGAATGAGTAATGGCGGAACAATAGCAAAACATATGGGAACACCCATAGCCACTTCAGAGCCCAGGCAGGGTTTCCCTGTGCAGAGGGAGGTCCTGGTCAGGCCGGAGCTGCTCCCACTCCTGCTACCCAGGTACTACACTTTCCCAGAGCTCTGTCTGTGCTGTCTGCCACTTTAGGGAATTTGGAAAGAGGCCATCAGTGTGCAAAGGTGGGGGTGGCAATGGTAAAGGACAGTCAAAAGACATGATTTTTTCCTCTGGTTTTGGTTACATATCCTGGGATCCCCAGCTGCAGCTTCAGGTTTAATATTTGCTCTATGTGATGACAAAGTTCAGCTATAGCAGGGACCATGCCACCAGCTGGGCCTATTTATTACCCAGCACAGGTCTCTGTGTACGCAGTGTGGAGCCAGCCTGCTGCCCAGGAGCATTTCTTCATGTGGGATGTTGGATGCAGGAATGTTTAGGAAGAACTGGAGCTATGCACCCAGCCCTGGCTATTGCAGAAAATTATAAATAACCAGGTTACCTTGGGTAACCTTTCAGAACTGCAGCCTAATTTCTTCAAACATCCACCCTCCACCTTATGGCACTGAGATTTAACTCCCTGTGGGGTGTGAGGGGTCAGTGAAAAGCCCTTCATCTTTTCAAGGGTCAGAAGCAGATGAAAAAGCAAATTGAAATTTCATAAAGTGTATTTAATTAACACTGTTAAATGATTAACAGATTCACCTGGAAATTGTCCAGAATATAACCTGTGTTTAACAGAGGATGGAAAAAGGTCAGGGAGGACACAGGTATTTCACACAGAGAGGACTCAGGTCTGGGACTCAGATGTAGAAAAAACCCAGCCTTCAGCCTGGAGCTGAAGCTTTGCTGCCTCACAGAAGTACCACGTGTGACCACACTGTCGCTGTGACCAGAAGCAGAGGAAAAGCCACACGTCTCTTCTGGAGCCTTGCCTGCTCAGGCCAGCAGGAGGCTGTTTGTTGCTCCCAAAGGTCAGTGCAAGCAGTCCCAGCTGCAGAGAGGAGCCAGGAGCTATTGGACAGTCACTGAGAAGCCAAGGCTGGCAGCATCTGGCATCACCAGCTGCCTCCCCACAGCCCCCTCACTGCTGAACCTGCCACCATGCTACTGGGTCATATCATAGCTCCAGGATTAGAGAACAGCTTTGCCCCTGGAGAGACCTCAAGGGCTTGACCAAACTGTGTTGTACTGCTACCTTCTCAGCCAAAGACAGTGAGATCAGCAGCTGAGTCAGGAGCAAGGGGTCCATGGCCAGATTCTGGCAGCACTTTTCCCCATGCCATGTTTTCAAATATCATGAGATTTTCCTAGCCTGCAGCATAGGGGAATTTTATTGCTCCCCTGGCTTGGGGAATTTGGGCTAAATTGAAGTCAAGTGGCTTCAGATGAGAATGTCATCAAACTCCAGATATTGCAAGGCCTGAGATGAATGCCCAGGAATAGGCACAACAGACACTCCCCAGTCATCTTTCTCTTGCTCTGACTGACAGCAAGCTGTCTCTAATTTTTAAATATAAACATTTTTTCCCATTCTATCTTTGGAAGCAGTCTCTCCATAAGGCAAAGTAAACAGAGCTCCAAGCAGAGTTGATTTAGGCACTGCAGCTTCCCCATGGCTGTTTTCCTCTTCAGCACTCCATGCTGAGGACACTGCAGCAAAGCTCTTCACTCACTGCCAGCAGCCCTGTCACAGGCCCTGTTGTGCTGTGTGGGGTCCCATGGGGCACCAGGCACTGGCCTTGCCCTGCCTACAAGGCAAGACTGTCCTGTTTAGGCACCTCAGCCCACCAAGGCAATACCCCATGGCCCAAATCTTTTTTCTAAGCTCTCATAGAAAACACTTCTCAGCACAGTAATTCTCCTTCCCAACAGTGTGTCTGGGGTCTTGAGGTGCCCTAATGTAGGCAATAGGCTCCCTTTGAAGGGAGTTCTGCTGTCAGCTACACTTCTGACTGTGTCATGCCCTGAGTGTCTCTCATTCCAATCTAGCCACTGAAAGCTTTGCAGTAGACTCCATGCCCATGTTTCTGTATTCTGGCTATGCAGAAGGACATTCCCTAATGCATTTCATTCCTTTGGTCCTCCAGTTACAGCACTCAGGTGCTGATGTTAGCAGAAATAGGTTCTTATCTGGTCAGTGACACACTCAGCTGATGTTCACACATAGCAGAGACAAGTCTCTCCACCACTCAGAAGTAGCTCCTTTTGTAGAGATACTTTCAGTTTTGCTCTCAAATATCTGTATTCAAAGCAGAGCAAGTTGCCTTGACCTGGATATTTAAAGTCCATTTGCCTTCTGCAGCAGCCCTTTCCTTCACTGCTTTGAAGAACTCATCTGAGCTAATACCATGGGCAATTTCATCTTTATCCTCCCCATGCATCTGCTGGTGCTTACAGGCTCTTGCATTTGCTGCCTCTCCCAACCGTGAGCACTTTGTTTTCAGTGCTTATCAGAGCCTACGCAGCATTCAGGTGCTGCTCTGGTTTCATCCCTGCTCTCAGATCTGCTCTCATCTCTGTCATGGGTCACTGTGGTGGTGTCAAGTATTTTCAGTGGTTTATGAAGGTTCCTCACTGCTCACCCTTCAAAGGTGTCACTCTGGACAGGGTGACTTCTACCTAGCTAATTCCAATTGCTGTGCCCAGCATTAGCTCTGCAACCAGACCTTGCTCACTGCCTCTGCCTCCCTCTCCAGCCACACATCAGTCACCACCTCTTCTGAGACTCCCCTTTCTTTCAGTCCTCTTTGATTAAAGCATGTCTTTTATATGTTTCATTTTTTTCCCATGGTGTTCCCACATGCCTCAGGTTTCTGTGCCGCACTCCTGTAATTAGCTTCCTCAGCCTCAGTCAGCTGAACGATACTAGAGAAATCAAATGCTTCAGAACAAGCCAGTGTCAAAAATAAGGCCCTGACACCTTTGTTTTTACCACAACTTAACTAAATACTTCCAGTAGCTGTGAGAAAGTTGCTTGAAGCCCTCTTGCCATGCCAGAGAACTTCAGCATCCTCCCACAGACCCCAGGAGCCAGAAAAGCAGATCAGGAGAATAAATACTGCAGGCATACAGCAGCACAAGTGACCAGCAAAACTCACCTGTGCTGTGGGGCAGAAGCATCACACCTCCCTCTGCCCAAGAGGATCCAATCCCCACCTTTTTCTTCTCCAGAATGTGCTCCAGCCTTTCACAGATGGGGCATGGCTGGACCCCTTGGGCAGATGTGAGTCTTGAGCACAGAGCCTTGTGCAGCAGCTCACCCGTCTGCAGGGCTTGGAGAGACAGATTTTATCCCAACAAGGTCCCTAGAGGGTCAGATGTGGAAACCAAACTCAGATGACTACTTTGGAGTTAGGATCACACCTTAGAAAGAGGAGAATTTTCTGGCTTCTCTGCTTTTCCCAAGCTCCAGAAGACACCAGCTTGTCTTGGCATTATTGAAGGTGGGAAGGTGGGTTGCACCAACCAGGCTGGTTTTGTGGGGCCAAAATCCCATTAAAAATGTTCCCTCCAGAGCTGAGGCACATGAGAGTGAACTGTACCAGGCTCTACCCAGCCAAATAAAAATATTATCTCCCTGCTTGACTGGGAAGCTCAGTCACGCACACTAGACCATCCATAACATGATCAAGGCTGAAGATTTCCAGATCATATCTTTCCTCTACCCAGAAGAAAAGGGTGCTGCTCCTTATAAAATGGAATGAATAAAATAAAATTAATAGAATAGAATAATAATAGAATAAAATAAAAATAGAATAATAGAATAAAATAGAATAAAATGACTGAAGAAGAGAGAAGGGGACAGAGAGGGCAGAACTGCCTTTGTACAGCAGATAGAGACCTGGGTCCTATCTTTACTTTCCAGTTTACTCCCTAAGTCTTGCCTTGTCTTAAAGCCCAGGCAGCAGATGTCCAGGCCAGGCTACTACCTATCGAGTTCTTTCACATGCACATTACATGGAACGCCCTTGTCCTGCCCCATAGGGTTGGAAAATTATTTTATACACTCCCAAAGACACTGTGAATACTTCCCATGTAGCAGAAGAGAGGAGATGAGGACAACCTACGTCCAGGAGTGGCAGATGTCCTAAAGAATGGGCTCCAGCCTGGCACCAGGGTCTCCCATAGAGGGGACAATTTCCTCAGTGGACATGTCTGAGGAGACAAATGTAAACTTAAAGTTGAACATTTCTCTTCTCTAAATAATTTGGTGAATGTGGATGAGACATACATTTCAGCAAGGAAAAGTCTCCAAAATCAATGGGTGCTGTTAAGAACTGGCTCTGGTACTTTCTGCATGGCTCTGCTGGATCCACTGACCACATCTCCTTCCCTGCAGGAGAACTGATGCCCCAGTTATAATCCCAGGGCAGTGTGAGGGCACTGCAGTTGGTACTGCTGTGCATAGGAACAGCAACACAGAGCAAACAGCTTCAAACTGGAGTCAGAATTGTGATTTGAAATCAGAATTAATATCCTTGTAGCTTTGTTATCTTCAACCAGTCCCACTCTGGCACAAAGCCGTTGACCTTCCCACAAGGGCATTACCTGCTCCAGCAGGAGGTGGGGAGTAAGGACAGGGGCTGCTGGGGCTCTTTGCAGACACCTCCCAGATTTCTGAGCCCTGGGAAAGCAGAGCAGCACCCCTGCAGCTCAGAGCAGAGTGTTTTCAGAGAGCAAAGGTCCCTGGTGAGGGGATGAGGCGATGCTGGGAGAAGGAAGCTGCACATCAGGTCTCTGCAGGCTGGGTTTGCTCAGGGTCTGCCGATGTGCTTGAGCTCAGCTCTCAGCAGCCCCACAAACTCAGCCAGGTCAGACAGGAGTGTCAAGCACCACAGTGAGACACTGCAGCCCCACATGGCCCCTTGCTCTGGAATGGCTGTCAGACCTTCCCAGCACAGACCTGTCAAAGACAGCCCCCGGGGCTGGGCTGATGGATGGGCACTGCAGGGGTGTGGGGGACAGACCCCTGGGGTAAGTGCCAGTGCTGTGTGAGGGCTGCCAGTCTGCCCTGGGTGGGCCCAGGGTTAGGAACAGCCACCCAGTGCTGTCAGCAGCACATCAGGCTGCAGCACGGCTGACGGAAGCCACGTCTGGATATTCCTGCACTCAGTGAAAAACAAATTCCATCTGGTCCTGCAGAGGAATGAGGTGACTGCGTGGATTCACAGTCCAAACTTACCCAGGGTGTGATGTCACCTGCACACACTTGCCCTCCCACTGTCCTTTGCCTCCTCACACACGGTTCCTGAAGTCCAGCTCAGCACTCACCCAATGACAGGTTTGCTCTGGCTGTCAAGCTGGGAAGCTTTGGTGGAGTGCTCCCTAGAAGATGATAGGTCTCCAGCTTGTGTTAGGGGATATCCCTTGTGCTCCTTGCTGCTCCACCCAGCAATGAAGAAATTTAACTGGGTTTAAACTGAGAGAGGGAAGGGTTAGATTAGATAATGTGAAGAAATCCTTCTGTGTGAGGGTGGTGAGGCCCTGGAACAGGGTGCCTAGAGAAGCTGTAGCTGCCCCATTCCTGGAAGTGTCCAAGGCCAGGTTGGACAGGGCTTGGAGCAGCCTGGAATAGTGGAAGGTGTCCCTGCACAAGGCAGGGGATGGAATTGGATGGGTTTTTAGATCCCTTTCACTCCCAACCCAAACCATTCTGGAGTTCTATGATAATTACAAGGGATAATTTATTCATTACTGCTTAACCTGTTTGCTCTGTCTAAGCCTGTTCCCCCTGAGCTGGAAGACAGGGCCAGGGAGCAGAATGACACCCCCATAATAAAAGGGTTAATGGTCAGAAAACTACACCAGAGACAGACGTGTTTATGGAGTCAGATGTGATCTGAGGGACCTGGTGGAAGTGCTCACCACTTTCCATCATTTATCAGCAGTCCTGGCACACTTGGGAGGTCCCTGTTGTCCCAGATTGGCATTCCCTAGGCCTCAGCAGTGAGTCCAGTCCTGTCTTTACCAATGATTTGGATGAGAAGATGGAGTGTAGCCTCAGTAAGTTTACAGACAACACCAAGCTGGGTGGGAGTGTGGATCTGCTGAAGGGCAGGAAGGCTCTGCGAGGGGATCAGGACAGGCTGGATTGATGGACCAAGGCCAATTGCACAAGACCCAACAAGGCCAAGTGCCAGGTCCTGAACCTGGGTCACACCAAACCCAAGCAATGCTGCAGGCATGTGGAAAATTCTGTAAAGATGATGGGCAGAAAAGGACCTGGGGGTGCTGAACATGAGCCAGTGTGTTTCCAGGTGGGCAAGAGGCCAATGGCAAAGCAGGACCAGGCAGTGATTGTTCCTCTGTGCTGGGCACTGGTGAGACCCCACCTTGGATCCTGGGGTCAGTTCTGGGCTCCTCATGACAGGAAAGACATTGAGGGGCTGGAGTGTGTCCAGAGAAGGGAATGGAGCTGGGAAAGGGTCTGGGGCACCAGGAACAGCTGAGAGAACTCCTGGAGAAAAGGAGGCTCAGAGGGGACCTTCTGGCTCTGCACAACTCCCTGGCAGGAGGAGTTCAGGCTCTGCTCCCAGGGAATGAGGGACAGAACAAGATGAAATGGCCTCAACCTGTGCCAGGAGAGGTTTAGATTGGGTAGTAAGGAAAAATTTCTTTGCTGAGTGGGTGTTCACGTATTGGAACAGACTGCCATGGCAGGGGTGGAGTCACCATCCCTGGAACTGTTAAAAAATGTGTTCATGTGGTACTTGAGGACATGGTTTAATGGCAAACATGGTGGTGCTGGGTTGGTGGTTCAACTTAATGATCTTAAAAGTCTTTTCCAACCTAAACAATTCCATTATTCTGATTAGAAAACAAGGAACCAGCTGCCTGTCCTGGGTGGTCTCCCTTTTCCATCAGCAATGCCTACTGCTAAGCAGAAATGGAGCTGCAGGAGCACTGCCCTCGCAGTCCAGGGACGCAGGAATGAGGGAAGGAGTGACGGACACTGGATGACTCAAGAGTAGCCCACAGCAGGACTGTGCATCACAGAGGAGTATGAGATGAACCTAATTCATTGTGGAGGGATCAGAGAATCCCAGAATGGTCTGGGTTGGAAAGGACCTTAAAGCTCCTCTCATTCCACCCCCTGCCATGGGCAGAGACACCTTCCACTATCCCACATTGCTCCAACCTGGCCTTGGACACTGCCAGGAGTTACAGCTTCTCTGGGAAAGCTGTGCCAGGGCCTCATCACCCTCACAGGGAGGAATTTCCTCCTAATACCCAATCCAAAAACATCCTCAATTAGTTTAAAACTGTCCCCTCCTCGTGTTCTGTCACTGTCTGCCTGTGCAAAAAATCTATTTTCCTCATTTTTATAAACTCAGCTTATCAAAGCTGCAGCTGCTTTGGGATTAGCAAACAGGAGAGGCTGAGACAGACCCTCCCCATCAGCAACCTGGACAGTGGCTGGCACATGGGAGGTCCTGAGCAGCTGTGCCAGAGCAGGAAAGCCAGTATTGATGTAGCTGGCTGTGGCAACCACAGCCCATCTGAAATGGAATGGAATGGCATGGAATGGCATGGAATGGCATGGAATGGCATGGAATGGAATGGAATGGAATGGAATGGAATGGAATGGAATAGAATAGAATAGAATAGAATAGAATAGAATAGAATAGAATAGA
>JAGMWU010000036.1:958585-1056063 GCA_018697195.1 Certhia americana | reverse complement strand
GAATAGAATAGAATAGAATAGAATAGAATAGAATAGAATAGAATAGAATAGAATAGAATAGAATAGAATAGAATAGAATAACAGAATATCCTGAGGTGGGAGGGGTCCACAAGGCCCATGGGAATCTCCTGGCCCTGCACAGACAGCCCTTTCTCCCTCTCCATGAACAAGGAGCTGTTCCAAATCAGTGATGCCTGGGGTCAGTGCCAAGATTCCCTTCTTCTCCTCCTCCTCACCTCTTGTCCACTCACCTGCAGGGAAAGGAAGAGGAGGGATGTCTGGTTGCAGCAGAGCATCAAGAGCAGGGCTCAGGGCAGCTACCTGTGCCTGCAGCTTCCTGCCAGGCCACTGCAGTGGAGCCTGGCCTGCAGCAAGCTGCACACAGCTGCCTGCACTGCCAGGCCTCCTACTGGGCACCAATCTTCATCTCTTTGAAATCCACATTAAAATACATGAGCCACACTCTCTGGCCAGGGCTCCCAGCACTGGATAATTGCCTTTTAAGTGCTTTCTAAATGCAAACTGTACATCATTCTTACCACCACTGCCACCTCCTCTGCACCAAGTCTTTGATCTGCTCCATGTCATGACAATATTGCAATTACCCTGTCAGTGTCAGGAAGTGCAGGCACTCCTGTATGGAAAGTACAGGGATGTGATGGACACTAGAATCCTGCCCTCCCTCCCAGCCCTACAGAGAAGAGGCTGGCAAGAGTCCTTCACACTGGCTAAGACTCATTCTTTGCTGGACCCAGAGGAGCATGTGTGGGTCACCAGTGAGAGCATTGGGATAGATCCCCTCAGGTAAGGAGGTGACCTGCAGCAGGCTGAGGCTAGAAATGCAGTGTACCACTGATTATGAAATGGATCCCTGATGATGCAATGAATTCCCTTGCAACAATCTCTGTGTGCAACTTCCTGGCCGTGTGCTCTCCTTCCTCTGCAAGGCATCTGCGAAGTCCATGGCTTTTAAAACTCAACCAGATCCCTGCATATGTATCTTTTTCCTCAGGCTCATGAGTCCAAGATCTGCTGCATGATGAAGTGGCAAAAATCACTCAATTCACCCCAAAACCAGTCACAGAATAACAGAATCATTGCGGTTGGGAAAACCTTCTAAGATCATCAAGTCCAGCTGTTAACACAGCACTGCCAGATCCACCACTAACCTGTGTACCTAAGTGCCACATCTACACATTTTTTAACCTTTCCCAGAGACTTTTTCTGACTTTTTGCTTTGTGGGAAATGCTGAAGGAGAGAAAGAAAAAAAAAAAAAAAAGGGAAGGGAAAAGAAGACAGTACCATTCTGGACTGGTCCCTGGTGTTGATTTAAAGGCATTACTTTCAGCAAAGCTGAAATCTGACCCACCCACCTCATCCTGGAAGGACACAGCTCTGAAGACAGCAGCAGTCAGGCTTCCCCACAGCTCACTCCACATTCTATGCCAGCATCATTCCCAGGTGCTGGAGCACTGCTGGGGGAGACCTGCCCCTGCCACCACCTGCAGCTTCCCAGCCCTGTCATCCCCCCCACAGCCAGAGCGTGGGGCAGGGCAGATCCTTTGCACACAGGTGAGACAAGGCACTGCTGCTTAGCAGAGTGTGGCTCACAAAACCTTCAGGGATGCCATGTTGATGCAGTGAGGAGCCCTGAGGTCTTTTCCTTCCCCATCTGCTCCATCTCGCCCAAACAGGGATGAGGCTGGGACACAGGTGGTCCCCAGCAGGGGACACCAGCTGGGATGGAAACACTGTGGAAAGAACCTCCCGGTGGCAGCAGAGCCTTTTGGACTGTAACATCAGCAGACCCAGGAAAAACGGCCAAAATAATCCTAATGCAGCTCTGTGTGAGCAAGGTGCACCATATCACTATTCACAGCATCATGCTCCTGTTGTCACTGTCACCAGGCAGGATCAGGAGAACAGTGCTGTGGACTGCCTCCTCCACCAGCTTCCAGTATGCCCAGTGTGCCTGCCAGAGCCGTGCCCTGGGGACAGGGCACAGGGAGCTGGCAGCTCCCCTCTCCACAGGAAAAGGACAGAGCAACTCCTCATCTATGAGAAACCCCATGAGGAACATTTCTGTCTGACCCTGGAGAAAGGGGACAAAAGTGACATACTGTATTAATGCTGCTTTCCTTCCCCATTCACTCTGGATAGATAACTCCCTTCTGACTGTTCCTAAATCCTACAGGGACTCTCTGAATATCAATTTCCACATCACACACACCTCTGATCCTCCATGCAATGCAGCTTCCCCACAGCTGGCTCCCCGTCACCCACCACCTTTACTCTGGAGTACCCAACTACTTCTCAGGCAGTATTTCCCAATTTTTAGAGCTCCTTGCACAGTTGCACATGCACTGAGTGACCAGGACTCAGCAGAGAACTGTCTTTGAGCTCACCCCAACTTTCATTCACTGCCTGGGGGTACAACATGGCTAGGAATGTGCAGCTGGGACATGGGCACTGCAATCCCCGTAGAAGTGCCCACTGTGTCTTCAGTACACAGTCATTTCGGAAGGTATTTGGTTGAAATCTGCTGCATTTGATAACTGGCTGACTGATCTGCAATGTTCCAGGGCTCTATGGTCACCACAACAGTCTTTGTGCCTGTGAGTGGCCACAGCCACAGTCTGCTTGGTGTGACACCAGAGGAAAACACCATGCTAGGAGCTGCTGGGCATCTCTGCCATTTGGGGAAGCAGAGAGTGCAGAGCAAAAATCCTGCCTTGCTCAATACTGGTGGGAAGGTGGAGAGACATGGAGACGTTGCAGGCAGAAATGAGCTGGTATTTTGGCCTCTGCTTTCTGCTGCCTTGGATCCCACAGGTCACTTGAGCCCTGCTGCCCCAGATTCCACAGACAGATCACTTGAACCCTCAGAAAGATTTTTCCTGCATCCATTTGCAAGAAGAGCCCTTTCAGCTCCCCAGGCACCTCTTGTTTTGTTGAGGGTGGCTGGTGGATGCATCTCCCCCGTCCCATTCATTATTCTATCCATCTCCCTTTCATTCATCCCTTCTCAAACTAAATAGCTCCTTTCTCCTCTCTTCTCATGTGGAAATCGCTCTCCACCCATTATCATTTTCATGATTTCACTTTCTGCTGTATCCACTGTGATAAGACACAAGGACGCAGCAGTTCTCAGTGCATTTCTGGTTGCATGGAACATCTGCCTTCATGCTGGTGTGTCTTGTCTTAATGCATGTGGAAAAACTCATTTCCTCCCTTTTAGCGGTGACACCATCCCCTGGTGAGAGCTCATTGCTCTCTGTTCCCAGGCCCTGTCTCAGTGCAGGAGCATTTGAAACACATCTGAGGGTCTTGTTCCCAGTATCAGATGATCTTCCTCTCAGCTGCTGCATTTCTCTCATTCATTTCATTCTTTTCATCCTCTCATGCTGCTGTAGGAAGATGCACCATGTACCTCTCCCTGATTCCTCACCAATTTGCTCCTGGGATTCAGGAGCATGGCACCATGGCCATCCCTTTGGAGGGATGCAGCAGCTTGGAGGTGTTTCCAGCTGTGGGTCACAGCTCTCTGTGAGTCTGTCCCAGCCATCAGAGAACTGCCAGCACTGTGCAAACAGCAGCTGGCCAGGTCAGACACTCTGCTTTGGCTTGACCTCCCCGTTAGAGGCAACAGAGCAGAGCTGGGACCCAGTGCAGGCAGGACCTCTGCCACCTGGGCTGCAGCATCCCCAGCCACTGCCAGCCTGGCTATTCCCAGAGTCAGCTGCTCAGACAGCTGAACAAACACTTGGGCTGGTACATTCCTGATAAGGCCCTTTTTTATTCTGCAAAACAATGTTACACTTCTTATCTGACACAAATCTGCAATGTTGCTCCAGTAGCTCTCCAAAGCAGCAATTTAACCCCAGACACCTTGGTGTGAACTTGGGTAATTACAGCTGGAGCTGCCTCAAGCTCTTCGAGGGCTGTGGGTGTTACAGGTGCTCTGTCTCAGCAAGGTGAGCAGGATTAAAGACATCATCCTCCCAGGAGATGGTAGCTCAGTCCTGGAATATAAATCAGCCTCTTCTCCAGGCTGACACATCGTTTCCCTGACCCCCAGAGTGTCATGCAATGCTTTACACCAGTTCCCCAGTGACTAACCAAGGCATTAGCTATGACAGCTGGGCTTTGAGGTCTGCCCATTCATAGCCAAGTGGGTTTTAGGTGTGGTTTCCAGATGATGACCAGGTGTCACACCAAGCCTGACCAGCAATACCAGCAGAGCCTGGAATGGAGTGGCTCAGGGTGGCTTCTCCTGCCACTCCCCTACTCTCAGCAAAATCCAAGGTGAACCCTTTCCACCCTGTCCATTTCCTGTAGAGCCAGGCCAGGTAAGGAAAGGCCACCAACAACTGACCCAACACACAGAGGAAGTGCCAGCCTTGAGGGCAGCTGCCCTGCCTGAGTGCTTGCTGGGCTTAGGGAGCCTTTCTGAAGGGCAGATTTTACAGTGGGGAGCTTCCTTTCACTTCACAGGTGATCAGCCTAGTGCTCCTCCACAAGGTGGGAACAATCTTTGTGGTGTTTGTCCCCAGCTGTCCCAGGTGCCTGAGGCTACAACCACCACGGGCAAGTGACTGGGCTGGGCAGAGTGGGGAAGGGGAGCAAACTCACACCATGGTCCTTGGGGTGAGCCTAAGGGACAGTGACATCTGCAGGGACATCCACAGTAGCATTGTCCCATTTGGTCCCAGCTTGAGACTCTGGATGACTCTGCCCAGAGTCCCAAGGCCACGGAGGCACTAGCTGCTGGTAGGGGCAGCAGGGGACATGGCCAGGCTGGCAAAAAGGACAGAATGACCAAGAGGCTGCAGTGACATTTGCAGCCTGATCCCAGGAATGTTCTCAAATCCTGACACATCACATAGCCACCGTCTGGTGGCAGACCTTGCTGCTGGAGAGAAAATCCACTCATCCCCTGGGCTGTGGGAGAGAAATGGGAATTTCCCAGGGCTGAGGACAAAAGGATGTGTAAGGACTGGAGCATCAGCATTGTGCATAGGGCTGGGACAAATTTCAGGTCTGATCTCTGCATGTCTAATGGAAGAGAAGCCTCCCCACACAGGCTGTTCCACTGCAGCAGGGACAGGCTCAGATGCACGCTGAGGGAAGCACACAGATGCCAGCATAATTAGCCACAAAATAGACTTTTCAGTATCACACTATAACAAAGGGAAAAAAAAGCTCTGCGTGCTGATAATTCCTCAGTACGCCTTGGTGACAAGGAACTGGGACAGACCTGAGCTTCCACTGAGCCAGAGGAAAAGGTATTTTTAAAAAGCAGATTATCTGGTTAAACAGAGGGCAGGGGGCTGAGCCAGGAGATAATGGGGGTGTCTGTGACAGCTTTATTAGGAAGTGCCTAACGTTGGAGTGATTTCACAGAGGCTTTCAGAGCAGAGGCTAACTGAGTGCTGGATCCCCACAAGGGAGCCTTGGCAGCTCTGTCACATGAGGTTAGATGGCAACTGGCCCCAGCTCTGTGCATCAGGGGACAATGGGAGTGGCAGGGATGCGCTGTAGGAAGACACACAGGGGGTCCCCACCTGCTTGTCTTCCTGAGATACCACCTGAGGGTGGCACTGGGCGAGTGCTGTATCCCTGAGCCAGCAGCAGCAGAAGTTGCTCTGCTAAGCCAAAAGAAGGGAAAGCTCAGAAACACAGGGGAATGCCATTGCCTCCACCATCAGGACAGACAGTCCTGGTCCAAACACTCCCAGGCTCAGCAGGGGCAGGATGCAATCCTTCTTTGGCCTTACAGCTGCCACTCAGGACATGTTCACCTCCCTTTTGCAAGGTTTCCTTGTTGCTTCTGTCTCGTTCCTTGCTGTGTCATGTTCCCACATGATGCAAAGACCCCTCAAAGTTGGCATTGCATTTGTGCAGCTGAGCTCAGCCAAGGACAGAACTCAAGGGTGGTGGGGCACTGAGCAGGCTCCCCAGGGAATAATCGCAGTCCCAAAGCTGCCAGAGCTCCAGAAGCATTTGGAAAACACTCTCAGACAAGGGTGGGATTGTTGGGGTTGTCATACAGGGCCAGGATTTGGACTCAATGATCTTTCTGGGTGCCTTCCACCTCAGAATATTTCATTACTCCATGATTCTCATCGTCTCTCCAGCACCTTTTGCATCTTGAGCCTGCAGAGAGCTACTATCTCCAGCTCTCAGGGTCCTCTTGCCTGCCCTGGCAGCACACCATGTCCCACAGAGACACCTCCTGGCACTGACCCCTGTAGTGCTGGGCTCACAGAGGTTTAGGAATGCACAGCTCCAGAGTGCATGGGCAGTACATTGATGGGTTGGGTTCATGGGGATGAAGCTCATCTTTTCCTTCTCCAGATTCTTCTGTCAGGGCAAGGACCCAGTCTGGGTGTCAGCAGTGTGCACTAGCAGGATGCTCACCACTGAGAAACCCAAGCTGGGATCATCCCACTCCCAGGGACCAGCCAACAATGCAGGGTACCAGAGAAAAACAGGACTTTGCTAGCATGACTCCTGGCCTAGGTCTCTGAGAGCAGCTGTAACTGGGAACAGGGGCACTTGAACCTGTCTCCAATCCCAGATTTTACATGAGCTGAACAGGTCCTGCCACTTGCCCAGGGCTTACAGTGGGATTGACAGCTGCTCCCATGCTGCCTGGATGCCCTGGCTAGCCAGAGCTGCCCTGAGTGGCTGCCGTCATCTGGGTCAGGGCTTCCCTGTGAGAGAAGGGCAAGCTCAGATGCTGGGACTGACCTTGAACATGTCTGGCCATGGCTCTGTCCACAGGCATCAGACAGAGGATGTAAATCTGTATCCCTGGGAACAAAAGGCTGTGGCGCCTCTGCCCCCAAAGCTGCCAGCTCAGTGTGAGAGAACTCCTCAGGGCTCAGGGGAGCCAGCAATGAAGCTGTCTCTGACAAGGGAAGCTAAAGATGTAAGAGGCAGCATGAAATCACAGGTGACAACCATAACAGGCAGCTCCAGACATGCAAGGGGGAGCAGGAACTGTGCTGCATCCACCCGGGAAATGCAGACACCTTTGTAGTGAGTGGTGCATGGGGGCTACAGGACTGACAGAGGAGATGGAGACAGCCCTACAGCTGCCCCACTGCCTGGTGATGCTCTGTCATGTCTCACTGGTACAGGGACTGGGTGACGTGTTGTCCCAGTCCTGGCCATGATTCCAGCTGCTGGATCTTGCTGTCCAGTGCTGCAACCCTGAACAAAATGTATTTAACACAAAGGGGATCACAGCACCCTGGGTGCTCCACCTTGACTGGGCTGCCAGCCTGAGTGCCCAGCTAGGACAGAAAACACTTGCTAATTTCCTTGTTAAAGTACTTATGTTCCATTATCAGTTTAATCCAGAATGCCTGAGCCAGTGCACCATCTTGTCAAACCCTGGAGCTGCAGAACACCACACTGCCTGTGCAGGCAGGGTGATGCCTGTGATGTCAGGGATGCTGCCCAGCTGCTCCCATCACCTCCTCCTGCCACCAGCTCCACATTTCCCCTTTGTATGCCTTTGCACAAGGGCACCAGAATTTAGCCACCCTCTCTTTAAACTTTTCCCCTCTCTCTTTTCCCCCACTCTGTAACAAATCAGTGAAAAGAGGGAAGAGAAGAGGCTCCAATGACAGATGGAGCTGGCACTATCATCTCTCTTAACTGTCACGGAGAAAATCACACGGCAGCCACTGAAATTCAAATTAGAGTTTTGCTGAAGCTGCTAAAACTCATCAAAAGATATCTTTGAAGTCCACTGGCAGGCTGGTCATTTCTTTTAAATTAGTCCCTGTTGAAAATGAAATTGCAGGGAGTTGGTGTATTAGCATATTGGAGTGAGAGACAGCATAATGCTGCCTTTTCCAGGGAGCAGAGGCAGTTTGCTCCCGCACAAAGCCCACACTCAAACCGGGCTCTTACTGCATTAGTTTAAATAAGCCAGTCATTTCAAAGCTCCCATTAAGGGGGCCGGGCTGGCACTTGCAGGGAAGATGGTACAGACAGGTCAGTGCTGTCCCTGTGTCCGTGCCCTCAGAGCCGAGCTCCCGGCCAGAGCATCGCTGCCCAGGCAAATGAGGAGCTGCCTCGTTAGAGGAACCAAAGTGATGCCCCAGGGACTCCAGTCCCAGTCCAGCGACCAGCATTTCCCAGAGCTGATGTGGTGTACAGGACATGCAGCTCATCACAGCCCTCTGGGGGGGATACAGAGCCAGGAGCAGTCCCACAAAAGCAGGGATAGTCCCCGCCCCAGGCTTCTTCCACATTCTGCTTTATTCCAGCACCTTCCAGACCGACTGGAGTCAGCATCCTGCTGTCCCAGAGCTAGCTAAGCCCCAAGGAAGGGCCCTGGAGAACCCCAGACCATCCTTGGAAAGCTGCAGAAGCACCAGCAGGAGCCCCAGGCAGATCTCCTCTGAAAATTTGGCCCTGAAAAAGAGAATTAGTTCCAGCAGTGGCTTCTCCTCACCTGAATCTCAGGTGCCTTGCATCCCAAAGGTACCCATCAGAGGTGAGTGCAGGCATTTAATTTTCCTCTCTCTAAATTAATGCCAGAAGCTGGGATGCTGTAGGCTCCAACTACTTTGCTTTCCCTCAGCAGCTCTTTATCCTCCACAGGCACCAGCAGTGCCAACAAGAGTGTCCCTGGGGTAAGGGCAGCAGCCTCCTGCCCACCTGGGCCAGATACCTTCACTGCTCACCTCAGCACCAAACCCTGCTGAGCTCTTTTTTGCTGCCACTGGAATGCTTGGCTCAGAGACAGCGGCTGCAGCAGGAGCAGGGGAGGCAGTGCAGGGCCTCTGTTCCCTGTTCCCAAACACAGGAGCATCCCTACTTTCAGCTGCTCTGGGCGACAGGAGCAGCAGCTGGTGCCTCGCCCCACGCACCCCTGCCTCCTGTTCTGGCAAACAGGGCCTGACCCAACAATCCAGAGGCATTAACAGGGAGCAGAGAGGATAGCAGGGAAGGGCAGAACCCAGAGCCCGCAGGGTTAATGAAGTTAATGACCTGCTGTCATTAATTCTCATTGAGTGCTCCACTTCCTCTTAGGGAGAAAGGCTTTAAATGTTACCGTTTTCTGCTGTAACAACCCAAGAGGTGGTGAAGAACAGAGCAGCTCTTTAGTCTCAAGCCTTGGTCAGGTTTCCAGCCCATGGGCATTGCAAGAGCTGACAGGGTCCCACCAGCCTTGGGTGTCAGCTCCAAAATATCACTTTTCTGAGCTCAGAGAGCCTTTTGTGTGGTGGGAGGCCCTTCTCAGGTATTTCCCAAGGGTTTTGAAAAGCACCTAAGAAGGACAGGATTGTTTCCCATAGGATCAGAGGAGAAGTGAGCTGGAGGAGAGGAGTAGGCAACTCACGTCCCAGACACAGACACGAATCAGTCCAGGGACCAGCATGATGGCACAACATCCAACAAGGCTCCCATTTGAAGTTATCTTGACTTCTCCTTTTAAATTTCCTTGTTTTACCTGTTGGTAAGCTAAAAAGGCAGGAAAGTGATAGGAGATTTATTTCATGCCATTGATTAGATTAAACCAGTTTTAAAAACTACTAATGATAATCTTGCATATCACTTTTTAACTTATTAAAAGGAGACTGTGATATTAAATCTCCTAAAACATTTACACCTAAGGCTCAAAAAGCCATTAAAAAAGTTGCTGAAGCTCTTCAGCAAAAAAACAAGCACACCGTTATATAATATCACAACCATTCTTTCTTGCAGTGTTAAAAAAAACCCATGCAATTGTATGGTCTTATGTTTCAATGAGACACTTAAAAAAAAAAACCCAAAACACTTTGCTAATAATAGAATAGATTTTTTTGCCTTATAGATCTCAAAAAACAATCTTTACAACATTAGAAATAACAGCTCAGATCATAATCAAATCCAGAGCGAGATTATTAACAATAGCAAGCAAAAATTTTGCAGTAGTTTACCTGCCCTTAAAAAAAATATTTCAATTAGGCACTGCAAAAATCAGAAGATTGGCAAATTGCATTACTAAATTTTTCAAGTGTTTATTCCATTCACATTCCAAGTCAGAGACTCTTACAAGCAAAATAAAGCTTTAAAAAAAAAGCCCATGTTAAGTAAAATACCTTTAGATGCAAAAACAGTATTTATTGATAGCTCATAGAAAACACACAAATCAGTAATAACATGGCAAAGCCAAACAACTAAAACATAGAAATCAGACATTCAAACAGTAAAAGACTCTCCTCAAATTATCAAATTATCTGCAGTAGTTAAAACATTTAGCTATCTCAAAAGCCTTTCAATTTAATTACAGATTCTGCTTATGCAGCCAACGTAGTTAAAAGAATAGAAAGATCAGTCTTAAAGGATGACAATAATAATAGTAATAATAATAATAATAATAACAATAATAACAATAATAACAACAATAATAATAATAATAATAATAATAATAATAATAATAATAATAATAATAATAATAATAATAATCTGTATCGTTACCTTTCATGTTTACGTAAAATTTTGCAGCAAAAAAATAACAAATACTTTATTTTCCATATTAGAGTACATTCTTCACTTCCAGAATTCTTAGCAGAAAGAAACGCAAAAGCAAATAAATTAACCTTTAATTATAACCATTACAAGTACTTTACCAAACATTTTTAAACAAGCAAAACTGAATCATGCATTTTTTTATCAAAATGCACAGGCACTTATACAAATGTTTTATATCTCCAAAAATCAAACAAAAGCAATCATAAATGCTTGCCCTGACTATCAGCTTGTGCAACCTCCTGTATCCACAGGAGCTATCAATCCAGGAGGATTGCAGACCCTGCAATGATAGCAAAAAAATACCACAAAATATCCATCTTTTAAAAAATTAAAAAATATCCATATATCAGTAAACGCCTTTTCAGGTGTAATTTCTCCTCGCTTACAAGAGAAACAGTCAAGCATGCTTGTCATCACTTTTTACAAGCATTAGCTTCACTAAGTGTGCCTCAAAAAATAAAAACAGACAATAGTCCAACCTACACAAAAAAAAAAAAAAAAAGTAACCACATTTTTAATAAATCAGAGTGTTCATCACATCACACCTTTAACATTCCAAACTCTCCTACAAGTCAAGTAATCATTAAAAGAAAACATCATACCCTAAATTCACCTTTAGATAAACAGAAAAGCGGGGAGGCAGAGGCAATACCTCAGATGCATTTAAATAAAGCCTTATATGTTCTAAATTTTTAATAGCTCTTTTGCAAAACTAGATCCACCAGTAATTAGTCATTTTTCTAATAGTACACAGGCAAAATTGAAAGAAAATTCTTTAGTTTTTATCAGAAATCCAGAGAAAGGACAAATTGGAGGTTCATTTTCACTAATAACCTGGGGCAAAGCATATGCTTGTATTTCCACAGGTTCAGGACCAAAATGGGTTCCAGTGAAGAATGTGAAGCTGTATTGAGCACAGAAACACACTGACGACTCCAAGAGCAGAGAAGTGAGCACGCAGACATGAACAGCAAAGAGACTACAGCTGAAGACAAACACCTTTTGCTTCACATACAACAACTGTACACATGGAGTTGAATCTGATGTCATGCTTATGTCTTATTGCTTTGTTTGCCTTCAGCAATGTGATTTTACCTCTTGACCAGCCAAACCCCAATGTTTGGGTAACTTTAGCCAATGCATCAGGCTTGGATACCATATGTCTAACCCATTCAAGCCCAGAAAAGCCATTTTCAACTTGTTTAGTCAGTTCACCAGTAGATACTTGGCAGATACCAAAACCCATTCCTTCACACCTTTCATGATTCGTTACAAATCCCTCTGATGGATAAGGTGTTTAAATCAAATTCCTTCTTGAAGCTTCATTTAAACTCCAAGAACTACTAATTCTTGGTTCTGTAAAAATAGATCTTTGCATGAAATTCAGCATTTTTAGGCTTAAACAAAAAAAAGACAAAACTTCAGATGTCACTCCCTATCACCCTGTGTACAAAGATACAAATTCTCAGTGTAATTATACCTCAGTTATGTTTTCAGCACCTGGTCGTACCCCTTTACAATTAGCACAGGGGATTTTTCATCTGTGAAGATAAAGCTCAGCCAACCATTCCATCAAACACCAAAGGCGGTCCATATAGCATTAAAAAGCCTATTTTGCTAACACCTAGCATAGATATAATTAAAAACCATAAACTCAGAGGAAGAAGACTTATCCATCAGTATAAATCAAACTGTAAAGATTATTTTGAAACCTAAGTCTTTGAAAAAAGATTTTCAGCATCTATATTTTTACCCCAACTTGTCTCACATTAACCCTAAAGCGATTGGATCAGTTAGATTACTGGTTAAGTAAACAGACCAATGCTACTTCTCTTGCATTAAACAGTTTGTTAGCTGATACCAAAGAGGTAAGACATGCAACTCTGCAAAACAGAGCAGCAATAGATTTTCCATTACTAGTGCTTGGACATGAGTGTGAAAATTTTGATGAAATGTGTTGCATGAACCTGTCTGAGTACTCAGAGTCCATTCATAAGAGCATACAGCAATGGAAGAAAAGTGTAGCTAAGATCGAAGTTAATAATAGGACATGGTTGAATAATCTACTCGATAAATTAAACCTTGCACTGTGGTGGAAAGACATTTTAAAGATAGGCCTGTATATATGGATTGTCATCATAATTATAATTATAGCAGTACTTTATCTGCTCCGGTGTATACAAAAGATGATTAACAAAACCATCAAAAGGGTGTTCTTGGTGCAATGATTCAGGGAAATGTTGGAATCCACACTGCAGAGAGCTCTCAGAACATTGCACCTGCAGGTCAAAGCTTAGAATTATATACAGGGTTTGATCTGAGACCTTGGAAAAGGCTCCCAAATTTAGATACTAGAAGCAAAAATGTAAATTTGTAGTTTAAGTTGAAACATGTTAAGCTAAGTACTGGAAAGTTTGAAGTTTAAAGTTTAAGATCTAGAAGTAGTTATAAAGATAATAAGAAATTTTAAAGTGTAGTATTGTAAGTCTGTGTGTCATTAGATGATTGGTTGCGGCAAAATGTATAAAACAAAATAATTAACTGTTGGGTTAAAAACATAAATATTCTTGGTGGCAGTATTTTATTGGTTAATTAATCCTTAAAAGGTCTTGTAACTAGAAGTCTTGTAACATTCTGAACCATGCAGTGAAGATGTGAGCCAAATTATCCTTCTTGCCTATGTAAAAGACAATGAAAAATAAATTACACCACCTAAACCAATTCAGAAGTCCCATATCTAATTCATAAAATTCCCAATACAAGATGAACCCATCTCCTTGCCCTCAGCACCAGCAGTGTCCAAGAGGTATGAGCAGAACCCCTTGTGTGTGACAGAAGGGACATGAGATGTCAGCCAATGTGCCATCCCCAGCAGCAGTGACAACAAACTGGCTTTAACACCCATTGGGAAGCACTGGGGATTCCAGGGTCATAAATTACTAAGAAACTAATTTACTAGATACTTTTAAGTATTTATGAGCACTTCAGAAAGACAGAAAAAAAGGAGCTAAAGTCAAGAGAAAAGTGTGGCATCAAGCTACACTTTTTCTCTGAGAGTAATCTTAGAAACACAAAAACACCACAAAAATAGAAACAAGTAAAGAACGGTGGCGAGGCCAGCTAGTCTCTTGCTTTTTAGCATCAAAAGAAAACAGCAAGCTGTCACTTACTGCAGAGAGAATTCACCAACACCACTAAGCTCAGCCCTAAAGGACCCATCACCATCTGCTCATATGCCCCAGGAATCCTGAACCTCACCTCTCCTTGCCCTGCTGGGAGTCAGGCTGCTGCTGTCCCACCCCTGCTGTTTCTGCAATTTTGCTTTAAGTTTCTCCACGCCGTGACCTGCACCCTCCTGCCTTGCTGAGACATTCTGCAGTTCCAGCTACCACCAGGGAACTTCTAACACATCTTGTCCACCACCCTGAAAGTTTTACTTATTCCTGATGGCTGTGACAGTAACTGCACCAAAAGAAAAAAGTGACTGCAGCTGAGAAGACTCTTACTGGGTCTCTGGTTCTGTTTGTTGTTAGTGCCACAGCTGTGACAGTAACTGCACCAAAAGAAAAGAAAACTATGACATCAACAACATATTCAGAATCATTAATTCATCAACAGTAATTCATCATTCAGTCCTAAATTGAGATAATGTTTTTCATATGCATCTATGCATATATGACAATAAAGCAAAATAAAAGCAAGAAAGAAAGAACTTACAATTAATAACAGACATAATTTGAAATTGTTAGTCACTCCTCTGTGCTACCTATGGAAGAGAAAACAGCAAATATTGTTGTGAATGAGTATGTTAATTGACCAATGTAGAATATTTATACCCATAGAATTTTTGATGAAATTAAGGATCTAATAAACTGCCTCCTCACATATTTTTATATAACTTATTATCTTATATTCTTAAACAGTTGCTTACCAAATTCTTCATCATAATTGTTTCAGTCCCATCTTATCTCTATAATAAAAGAACTGTATCTTGTAATTTAAATGAGCATATTTCAACAGATCCTAAACTTAACATCACCTAAATGTAACAAAAAGTACACCTAACAAAACTTACAGTTAACATTACTGAAACTGAACAGGAATTAATCTTAACAGAACTTAAATTTAACAGAGCTTAAATTAACAGATTTAAACTGAAGAACAAACACTTAAACTTTACAATGCTTAAACTTGACAGAAATTCAACTAAACAGAACTTAAATTTAACAGAACCTAAACTTAGCAGAACTTAAATGTAACCAAACTTCAAATTAACAGAATGTAAACCTAACATCACTTAAAATTTAACAGAACTTAAAAACAACACTTAAATTTGACAGAACTGAACCTTAACATCACTTAAACTGTGCAGAACCAAAACATGACAGATCTGAAAATTAACATTACAATTTAACAAAACTAGTCAGAGTTGACAATGTTCCTTTGGAAGTTTCAGATACAACAGAAGTTAACTCATTTTTACTCCATTGCAAGAAAGCTAGCAAAAATTTGTCATACAACATTCAAACATCAATGAACAATATGCAGGCAAACAACTGATTTGTAACTGAAATAGCAGCAACATGGATTTACTGGAGAGGTTATAAAGGTGTGTCAAACACATTTTGATTTTATATAATTTAGTTTTGAGAACAGCTCATGGTAAGTGCAAATATTATTGAAAATACCTGTTCATAGTCAGGACATTTCTGATGCAAGTTTGCCAGGGTTTATTCAAGGGCAGCTTTACTCAGAAAAATGACAACAGTGTACATCTTGGCAAAGTGCACTTCAAACCTGCTCATGGTAAGATTGATTTTTGAGATTGTCTGTACAAAACATTTGAGCTTGGACTATTAAAGGTAATGAGATATAAATATTTAGGGATAAAACATCAAGGACCTAGTTATATAATACTGCCATGAGTTTTGCACATGTTAGGTTAGGTCAGTGGGTATGTGAGACTGACATGTAACTAAACTGTGATACATTATCAGTGAGTTTTAACAGAGTTCTGGTAATGATGTCTGTGTTCTGGGGTTTGAATGTGCAGCATCACCTGTTAACTGAATGACAAACTCTCCTGTTCCAGTCTCTGCAGGTCTCTGATATCATATCATAACACAGTAGCCTAAGTCTTTGTAAGCAGGTGGGCATGCAGTAATAAGTGACAGTTCTGTGTTTCAATGTGTCCTCTTGCCATTCTGACAGTGAGGTGCCACAGCATCAGCACTCCATGTAGGCTACAAAACTGCTGTGTGCCCTGAGTTATGGTTCTGGGGTCAGAAGAGCAGGCCAAGACAGGAGCTTCAGGGATGCTGTGTTCCCCAGGGTGGTGCTCCTGGGGCACTCCTTGCTGCACTGAGACAGAAAATCAAGAAGGAACAGCCTCTGACCAGGGGAAAGCCTCTTCCTCAAAGGGAGAGATGGAGACAGAATGAGGTAGAGGGTGAACAAAAGTAATGGTACCAGTTCTGCAGACTGGGAGGAATAGCTGCAGATTGCACTCACTGCATCTCGTAGTGCAAATCCCAAACCAGGGACAACACGTAACAGAAACACACTCCTGCCATTGCAGCCACACGATGTGAGCAGATAGCAGCAGCACCACCATCAAGAGCAGCCTGACAAGGAGCAGCCTGAGAAGAGGCTGCAAATAGTGCCTGAGAGCCCTTCTGTGGCTCTTAGGAAGGATAAATTTGGCATTACTGACCAAAGATCCCCAGCTTTTCCCCTGCTGTGGGATGGTACAGGCCATCGTGGAGATCCTCTAAGGGGTCTGCAGCTGCAGACCTGCATCAGCAGGGGTGGTTGAGAGAAAATAGACTTAGATGGGACAGGAAAACTGCACCTACATGAAAAGTCTGGAATGGACTCACCCCAGAGCCTATTAGCAGCCAGAAGCAAAATGTATTTATTCTGATTAAATTGCAGAAAATAGTTTAAATGCAACAGAGGTCCTTTGCACAGTCCAAAACATAAAAAACAGTTTTGGACACCAGGTTTCCCAGCCACCTTCTGCTGGAGAAGCAGAGGAATCTTTCAGATGCAGAGGATCCTGAACTGCAGGGAAAGGGCCCTGGGAGCATGTGATGCTGGATCTCAGCCCCTCTGGGCTGTCTGCAGAAGCAGGGAAGAGGGAGAGTAACGTGTAATTAGCAGATTAACTTTGTGCCAGAGCAGAAAAGCCCCTGAAACAGCTGCTGGGCCACAGCTGGAGCAAAGAGCCTGCCCTGAGCAAGACAGACCTTGCTGCCACGCAACAGGCATCATTTGATGCTTGCTGGCTGGGTACCACATCTCCCCCCCATCATTTCAAGAGACAAAAAGAGGAAATGGTTTCTTCCTCCTGAAAGATAAATGCCTCCAGATTGTAGCCACTCGACAGGTCCACTGAAATTCATCAGTTCTGACTTGAAATGAAAGCTGTAATAAATCTCCCTGTTGAATAGGAGATCAAAGGCAGATCATTAGAACTCTTGGATTACCCAGTGAGAGTGCACTTCCATCAGCCACTGTGCTGCCAGTCCCCTGTGTCCAGAATGACCCCTTTGACAGTGAAGCTTTGACTCTAAAGAAAAGGACAGTTTTCCTATGAGAAGGTCTGGGTTGTGCCCCTCTCCTCTGCCCACCTGATCCCTGACTGCTGTCAGACTGTTCTGTGTGGCTCGTGCCATGTCCCTGGCAGCCACAAGAACAGAGTGGGACATTGCTCCACCCCACAGGCACAGCAGAAGAATTTAGTGTTGGCCCAACCCTCAGGGAAAGCCCTTCCCCACATCAAAAACCTCTTGCATCTTCTTTCCAGGGAAGGAAGTCCTCCCCAAGATTTGGGAACTATCCCAGCTCAGCTGCTTTCCTTCAATTAAAGACAGACCTCAAAACTGAAAGGTAGAGCCCTGCAACCCTTCAGTGGGACCAGGTGTTCATGTCACTCCTATCATCTACAGGATGTTGTATTGTTTCCACTCTGTTCTGTGGATTCCTAGCAGGAATCAGGAGCAATCTCTATCTCAGCTTCTCAAAACATATTTGTTGGCAGCAGCCTATGATATAGTCACAATGACTCCACAGGGAAAATGTTCCCATTTCCCAAATCTGTGGGGGTTAACCCCTTCTCTCTGCTTGGTCCATGAGATCCCAAACTCATCCAGTCCCCTGGGTTTCCTACTTTCTCATTTCAACCTCAGTGGCCATGTTCACACATCCAAGCTGGCATCTGCATGTGGGTGCAGGGGCAGGTTGTGCAGGAAGAGCATAAGGTAAGGAGGCTTCAAGCTGCAGGAGGTGGCATCCTATCAGCAATACAGCTGCTGGTCCACCCTTCCGAGCTCCTTGGTCCTGCCAGGGAGGATCTTCTCCCAGCACAATGCTGATCTGGTGAGACAGTTGTGCCTAAGCCAGCTGGACGGTGTTGGAGAACGAATTCTCTAAATAGTTTCATTTCTCTAACAGCATAAGGCAAGTAGGCCTTTTCCAATGCCCTGGCCTGTGGATTGCTAGATTTTCACAAGAACAAGCTGGAAAACATCATCTGACATCCCTGGCTCAGCACAGTTGGGGCACAGACTTTGCTCCAGGTGCAGTAGAGCTGACTCTGGGCTGTGGGCTGCATGCCCAGCAGTGTCTGAGGACAGTGAGGGGACCAGACCCTGCAGAAGCCACAGAAACTTTATCTCCATAAAAAACGTGTTGCACGTGACAGAGTGAATTTCATCCCTGGAGAGATTTTTTTTCCCCCTGAGACCAGGTTTGCTGAGCTTAGGTCTGAAATGAGAGACCATAATAAGTCCATTAGCTTCAGAGGAGTTATCCTGAACACACAGTTTGGCCTGTGATCCCTCATTTTACAAAGGGCTAAACACAGAGGATATAGCAGTGAACGTGAGAGAACCTCTGCCATTTTTGCATGGCTGATCTGAAAATCAGTGCTGGGGTGAGAGTAGGGTTATGTGGGACTTATTTCACTGCCTGAAACATGTGATTAACAAGGCTGGTTAATCAAGCTTCTCATGTTGCAGCTGCTCTTCTGTTCTGCAAGATGGGGCAGGGAGTGTCTTACACCAAAGGCTGGCTGGGGACATGGAGTATGATGTGTGTTGGGGGTGCCCCATGATATGGAGAGTCCTGCAGTTGGGTGTTCTGTTATACATGCAACCACACAAGGTATCCTCAGTTGCAGGTATCCCAGAGAATAGAAAGTCCTGAGGACACAGGTATTGATACAAGATATTGAGCACCCTGAGAAGAGACACTTTGGGTGAATTTTTACTGGGTACCAGCCTGGCTGGCTGCAGGGAAATGTCTGCAGCTGGGCAGAAAGAAACAAAAAAAGCCCCTACAGTGGGGCTCCAATAATGAAGAAATAACCCTGCTATTTGTAGCTGGGCCCAGAGTTTTGGAAGCCCATCTTGTGGCTTTTGAAGTGCAAACCAGCACAACACCCCCCATTACCCAGTTTACCCTGGGAACAGCCCCAGCCCTTTATGTCACCTCCAGCACAGAAGGTTTCCTGGACCCCCGAGCACAGACCCTGCCAGACACTCGTGCAGATGAAACTGCTGAGCAAGATCAAACACAAACCATTCCCCAGGCTCCCCCCCTGCCTGCTCCAGCTGCCTGATAATCCCTCTGACTGAAAGGGAACCTGAACCCTGAGTGGTTTCATGCACTGGGAAATGGAGCTGAGCCCCTCTTTGTGCTGGGATAATGGTCCCAGTGCCCTCCATCCCCACACTGCCCTGATCCCCACCTGGCACTGACCAGCCGGGAAGATGAGCTCAGGAGCTGTCACCACTCTGAGCTTCAAGCCAGCATAAACCAAACTTTTTGTTTAAGGTAGTAGTAAAAATAAATAAATAAGGCAGCATGTCTTTGATCTTGAATGAAGCTTTTATCACAGTGCCTTCAGTCCCAGCAAGCGAAGGGGATTATCTTTCTCTCGCACAAAAGCTCACCTCCCAGTGCAGGTCATGGGAGGAAGATTTCACTGGAGTGGGAGGCATTTTCTCCAGGGCATTCACCTCAAGTCTGGCAGGCAGCTGCTCCCAGGGAAACCTTTTTATAAGCTAACCTACTGCCTCAAATCACATGCAAAGGGAGCAAAAATAAGAACCTGTCCAAAAGAAAGAAGCAGACGCAAACTCCCTGGCAATCTCTGCCAGCATCATTTAGCAGCAAAGACCTCAGCTCAGCTTCCTGCCAGCTCTCCTAATTCCCAGTGAACAGCCAGGACTCAGGGAAGTCACTTGAGGCTGTGTCCTGGCCCAAATCCAGCTTGCCCGCAGCCAGAGTAGAGACTGGATTTAGCCTTGTACAGGGTCTTGTCAGGACCTGACCAAGGGTGTCCCCAGATGCTGCTCTCCATATCAGAAGGCTGGATCCAGGAGGGTCATCCCTTTACCCACAACAGGGTGATGACAGAGGTGTTTGCTGTCTGCAATGGGGCTCATTACCTGTGTTCTGGGCAGCCTCCCTGCCCTCAGCTTCCTACACATCAGTGAAGTCCACCAGGCAGTGCTAGATAATGGGATTTAGCAAGAGTGCCTCAAAACTGCTGCCTGTTCCCAGGATCTGGCAAGAGCTGGGGGCATGACCCAGCATCCCCAGCACGCTGTGACATGCCCATGGGGGCACACTGGTATGGCAGGGTTTCCTGAGGTGCAGCACCCATCTCCACTCTCCTACAGCCATCAGGAGCAGGGTGCTGCTGGCCACCTGGTGAAGGAAGGGTGGAAAGAGGCCAAGTTCTCCCTCTCCCAGGACACTAATGGAAGTGACAAATATGCTTTGACATCAATTATGTTGCTTTCTTGTTCAGCCAAGAAGTAATTAACTTAAGTGAAGCAATTAGGTAAACTTATCAAGTGAAGTTTGCAGTACCTTAAACAAACAGCTAATCAGGCTGGGAAGGAGTGGAGATAAAAGGGGATAGGATGAAACTCCCAAAAGGGGCCTGGGGGTCCCCAGGGGCTGAGACTACTGCAGGCATCAGTTCAAGGGGGAAATTCTGCAATGGGGATGTCTGGAGTGAAACATTCCTCCTCCCATCTGTACCTCTGAAATTGTCCCCCCTGCTCTTCTCAGGATGCAGGCAAGAGGAAAAGACACAGACTCAGGGGTTTGCTAAGAGCACTGGTAAGAGATGAAGTGATCGATGGGGACCCCCACTGTGTACAAGAGACTGTACAAGCAGGTCTCAGAGCATTTGCTGATAATAACAGGTGAATGAAGCAGAGGATGGACAGAGACACTGAGTGATGGTTTCCCTGCAGGGACAGCAAAGACACAAGTGACTGTGTCTCATCCTCAGCCCTCTCCACTAGAGGAGCAAAAAGGGCTGGTGTGTTCTGCTGGGACAGACACTCACAGGACACTGTCCCACAGGCATAGATAGAAGCACCATGGCCCAGAAATACTCCTGGAAGCCCCTGTGCTCCCAGGAGCCCATCACTTTATGAAAGACTTAAAACTCTGAAAAAGGTCCCTCAAGAATGACAGAGAGTCAGCACAGCCACACCGGGCATCAGCCCCAAGTCATGTGTGGAAATGGATGATGTGTCCTCCAGCCAGTGCCACCCCCTCAGGCAGCTGCTGTCACCACACTGCTCTGGGGCATGGTCACTGCTCAAAGACACTTCCAGATTATTTTCTCCACGGTGCACCCAGGCCACTGTCCCACCTTTCAAGCTAATGAACTACTAAATTTTAAGAGCTAATTTCCAGATTTCAGAAGAATCCATGGCACAATCCGCTTTTAAAGGTAGATAAGGTGCCAAATCAAAATGCAATACTATAAATCATTAATGCACCCCTGTGTTGCAATGAAGCTGGAATATTTTCATCATTGAATTATTAAGTCAATACTCACAAATCTCAGCTGTCATTAGAAGATTCACATGCCTCTGTGTGCCCTGCTGGAGAGGAAATTTTGCAAGTGGACTGGATTTGCCCAGAGAAAGTGCCGGCAGGAGCACCACAGCAGAGGTGGGACTCGTGTGGGTGGGTTTTGCAGCTCAGTTTTTGTGAGCAGCAGTGACTCAGCAGGCTGCTCTGAGCAGCATGATGGACTTTTTCCAAGGGCATGTAGTGATAAGACAAGGGGGGATAGCTTTAAACTGAGAGACAAGATTTAGATTAACTATTAGGAAGAAATTCTTCCCTGGGAGGCTGATGAGGCCCTGGCATAGGTTACCAGAGCAGCTGTGACTGCCCCATTCCTGCAAGTGTCCAAAGCCAGATTGGACGCAGCTTAGAACAATGTGGGATAGTGGAAGCTGAATGTATGGGGTGGAATGGGATGAGCTTTAAGGTCCTTCCAGCCCAAACCTCTTTGTGATTCTGTGATTGCTAAAAGAAAGAAACTCGAGCTAACCTGTGACGTGGTTCCTGGTAGGAATAACAGTGGCTGAAGCATTTACAGCTTGAAAGAGCACTGGGGGTTTGAAGTGAACACTACCAGGCTGTTCACCTTAGTACCAGAAGAGTTTTGTCCACTCCCATTGAGGACAGCCCAGAATGGGAATGTCCTGAATCCAGGACCAGACACCATCCTAGAGCTGGAAAAGTCCTGGAGACAACAATGTGGAGAGAACTAGAAAGGGCAGATCTGGAAGCTGGTGAACAGAAGGCAGAAGGGCAAAGTTAGAACAGCTCTGTGAATGCTGGGACATACCTGCAGGCAACAAGAGTGTCCCTGGCACAGATGGAGGATGTGGCTCAGAGCTGCAGCAACTGCATCCGTGGGAGGAGGGTTGGCCCTGCCAGGGAGAAGGGAAAGAGGCATCAGGCACTACTGAGTAACACCAACTTCCTCAAAGAAAGAAAGGAAACCCCTGGAAGGACATCCTCAGGATGGCAAACAGCCACAACCAACACGGAGGCTGAGCACAGAAGTGCTGATATCTCTGCCACACCCAGTTAGGATGTTCACAGTGATGCACTACTCAGGGGTGTGGTCCCACCACTTCTAGGATCCCTCCTGGGGTTTTGCACTGTGACAACAAGCCTGAGGCCCCCAACACTGCAATGAGGCTGCCATCCAGCTGGATGTCTGAATACTCATGGAATCTGCATGGTCAAATGAACATCACCAGGACAAGAGGGACAGAGGGACAGAGAGAGAGAGGCCCAGGACAGAGGGACACATTGTTTGATACCTCCAGAGCTGGGTCCAAATCACATCAAGACAGAGCTAGTGGGACCTGTGGGAAGAGGAATAGGTGAAAAATTGCTTCTTTGTTTCATCATAAAAGGAGAAGCAGTCGTAACAGTGCTCTCACAGGGCATTGCAGTGGGTACAGAGCTATCAAATGGTCACTGAACCACAGGAAACCTCCCTGGCTCTGCAGAGAGCAGACCAAAACACTGCACACTCTGGATAAGTGGCATAACTTTGAGTCAGATATTCCACCCTCAGGAACCTGGTGAGACAAATTGTTCCCCTTGAGTTGTCCTGCTCCAACCTGTCTTGACACTAGGATTGCACTGGAGCCCACACTTTAAAGTCTTTTGGGCTTGGTCCATTTTTTCCCTAGCTGAAGAATGGAAGCAGCATTCTCGAGTTCAGGGTTTGCTTAGACTGGAGAGGGACATTTTCAGGGGCATGTAGTGACAGGACAAGAGGAAATGGCCTTACAGTGAACAAGGGCAGTTTAGATTGGATATTAGGAAGAAATTCTTCCCTGTGAGGGTGGGGAGGCCTTGGCACAGGCTGCCCAGAGAAGCTGGGGCTGCTCCATCCCTGTTGGATGGGGCTTGGAGCAACCTGGGATGGTGGAAGATAGTCCTTGGCAGGGAGTGGAACTGGGTGGGCTTTAGGTCCTTTCAAATCCAAAACATTGTAAACTTCTATGATAGTTCTCTGTTCCAGTTAGAGAAACAGAGCTAAAGCCATGGATTCAATCCTCAGGGGAAAAATTGAGAAGAACTGTCAAAAATTTGAAATCACGAAATCACAAAGTAAGTGGAGGTTGGACAGAAGTTCTAAAAATCATATAGTTCCCCATAACCCCCTGCTCATTGCTGTTCCTTTTTCTCCCAATTTCAGTAAGCCCGCGTCAATGGTACACTGGTGGAGCTGATCACATCTCTGGGTACAACAGCACAGCAGGACACGCAGCTAGCATCCTTCTATAGGGGACATCAACAGCAACACTGCCCATCAGATATCACTTCTGATTCACTCTTTTTGATGTCCTGATTTAACAGCTGGAGCTTCCTGGAACTGCTCCCCTAGATAAGAGGGGCCTGGAGCAACTCCTGTGAACCAATCCCTAAATTAATTCCAACCTGGACAACACATAGGCTTTGCAGCATTGTAACAGGGTTTGGCCCTCTAACAGTGATAGCCAAAATACTTAACTAAAATCTGAGGGGATACAGTGCTCCAAAGGGATTTCTTTCCCCCCTCAAGCTGCTGCAGAAGTGTTCATGTGGGTGGCAGAGGATTTTCACCTGTAGTGCATGAGTTTGGTAACCTCTGAAGAGGGGACCCTGAGTGAGTTGGACCAGCAAATGGCAAACCCCATTTCCTCATCGATTTTCTTGAAGGATGCTCTGGAGGTAGCTGAGTGTATGTATTTGAGTGAGCAAGGGATATTAGAGACTCATGGCTGTGAGATTATAACCAACACCAAAGGTTGTTCTCTCCTAAACCCCTCTTTTAAGACATTAACAACTTTTTAAAACCCCAACTCTTTGTGCTGGGGATGTCTTAAGCTTCATCACCTTTCAGGTGAAAGGTTTTATTGGGGAAACCTGAGCCAAAATCTCTGTGACTGTGTTCTGCATTATCTGAGCTTGTATTAAAAAAAAAAAAAAAAAAAAAAAAAAAAAGTGAGGCAGGGGAAGCACTCCCTGGTAATACTGTTTGTCATAATCCTCTTTCATCATCCTGTTCAGCAACAGCTGCTTGGGTCTGCCCCTGCTCTTCCTCTGAGAACAGGTTTATGCGTGCACCTTCCTGCTCCCCGTTTCCCACTGGAGCCATCCAGTGCCCTGATCCTGTACATAAGATGCCCTCCTAGACCTTCCTCTGGGCAGGCAGCTGGGAAACTCCTGCCCCTCTTCACCTCCCTGCTGCCTCCAGGGCAGAGAGACCAGGCTGGTTCCCTGTTCTCAGTGCTAACAGGGCCATTAGCAATGCCAGGACAAGGCAGGAAGAAAAGAGGCTCAGCAGACAGTGGAATCATGTGGGCTGTGACTCCACAGGGTTGTGAGGGGAAACCTCGTAATGGACACGCCTGTCCAGCACACCCAGTAAAGAGCATGGAGCAGGACTCAGCAGGAGAGTTCCCTGAGGTCAGGAAGGGACCTGGCACAGTGGGCAGAGCCAGGAGAAAATGAGCAGAGACCTGCCCCAAACACAGAAGAGCAGAGGGTGGGGTCAGCTCCCTTCAGAGCAGGGAGGGGGACTGAGCCAGCCCTGATCCCTGCCCCAAATTAAACAGCTGCTGAAGGTGAAATTGCCAAAGGCTTGTTCAGGATCCCCAGAGCTCCAGCAGCGGGGTTTCCTCCAAGGCACTGCCATCAGTGCCATCAGTGCCATCAGTGCTGGGACTCAGCAGGACACAGGGCCAAACCAGCAGAGGTACTCTGAGGATCAGAGATCACTGGAGATGCCAATGTTTGAACCCTCAGGGCCCAGCCAGTGTCCCAGAGGGATGAGAAGATGCTACAACCCCTGCTGAAGCCTATCACCAGCTTGGGGCTCCATTCATCCCCCTGAGCTTCAGCCATTGATTCCAGCTGCTTTTGAATTCTTTTTGCTTCCCATCATGGCAGACAGAAGTTCCATCTTTCAACCAACACCAGTTAGTAGTCCCCCCTCAAATTACAGGTCTGAGTAATCCCCCCCAGTCTATGGAAAGGGATTGTTCCCAACAGGAGACCTCTCCCTGCAAGCACCTGGCCTGAGCACAGCCCCAGGAATGAGCTTGTGACACAGAAAAAGAAAATTGCGTTCGATCGCTCTGGCAAGACAAGCTGCCTGCTCCCTCAGGGGAAAGGGGAGTGCAGGATCCCTGTCGGTGTCAAAACCCAAAACAGGGTTTTGGAAAGGGGAGAGAATCCGTGGAAGGTCAGGGACAGGAGCACAGCAGTCAGCAGAGTATGAGGCTGTCCCACATCCCAGCATAGGCCATCACTGACACATGGAGGAGTGCAGGGACCTGAGCACCCCAGCGCTTCCCAGAGCTGCTCCAATATGCTCAAAGTAATCTCTGGAGCATCTGCAATTCTTTGCCAAGTGCTGAATCATCTTCCTGCAATGCTTGCATTAGGAATGCAGGAGTGGTAGAGCCCTTTGCAGAGCCAGAAAGGCAGGGACATGTCCTGGCATCAAGCAAGGAGAGTATCAGCAAGAATGTGCTCTCTGTGTTACCTGCTCTGCTGGCCCTCCAAAGTGCCAACACTTGGCAAACTCCTGAGAGGGACAAGAGTCCGGACACATGGAAAGGCTGAGGGTTTGGTACCTCACCAAACCATCACCTCAACCTTCACCTTGAAATGAGACACTGTAAACCCCCAAAGCAAGTCCTCATCCTGTCCTCATCCTCCACTAGAGCTGTAGAAAGACCCAACCTCACTTGTGCAAAGCTCCTGGAATCCCAAATCCAATCCCCTATCACAGGTTCCCATCAGCTCCATCAGCTCCTGGCCAGCTGTACCACCAATGATCTGAACCAGACCATCAGGGGAACAGCAATGCCTCTCCTTTAAAACAGAAAAAAAACTCTCAAAAAATGGATGAGTAAGAGGGGTGCATTTATTTAGACTTTGACAGAAACTTTGATAGAATACTACACTGGGGGATTTGAAATCTTTCAGAAATCCTGGTTACACACAAGGACACAAGAATTCGTGTGTGTTTAATAGATCTACTGAGATATGGCAGATAGAAAAGGATTATCTGGGTTAGTCTGTGTGAGAGGCTGGAGGGAGCTGCAGAGGAAATTCAGTGCTCACTGGCTGTGCAGCAAAGGGAATGCAGTGTTGATAAATGGGAGTTCACACTCACCATGGGGATCATCAGACCTGCTCCTGAATATCACCAAACTCACCATCACTGATAACCCTGCTGGAGAAAGCTCTACATCTACCAGATATTGTGGTGTGTTTTCTTTTAAAAGTTAAAATTTTTATTCTGTGATGGTTCATTTCCATTATCCCTTACTTAATTGGTTTTGCCCTAGTTGTACCCTCCCCTTGTAGAAAGTTCTTCATTCCTCCCACCCCTGCTGCCAATCGCCCAGAGGACCAACCCCTTCCACCAGCCCCTCCCTTGTCTGTCATTATGACCCTGCCCCTCGTTCTGGAACTTTCTTTGTCCATCGTCTAAACCTGGATACCCCCTGGTTTGTTTAAATTGTACCCCTCCCATGAAGTCCCTCCTTGGTTGGCACATTGTAAACCCCACATTGCTCTCCTCCCCATTCTTTCCCTTTTTAGCTTCTGAGACGTCCCCTGTTTAAAACCCCCTGCATACTCTTGCTCTGGGTCTTTCTGTCCCTTGCCCTCCCACAGAATAAACAGCCTTGGGAACCATAGGAAAGACCCTTCCCTGGTGATTCCTCTGGTCTCTGGTGCTGACACACCTTGTGCTGTAGAGAACAGCCATGCTGCTCGGTGGCCCTGCTCTGCCAGACCCATCTTGGGCAGAGTGGCCACACTTGGTGCAGTCCAGGAAAGAGCCCATGGGCTGATTTCTTCCTCTGGCACTGCATCAACCAGACAGCTCCATAATAACAGCTTTACATGCTCAGAGACAAGAGAAACAACTTCAGGTCTGAAGTACAATGTACTAAACCAAGGTGATGTTAGTATGGCATTAAGGATCAACTGATGGGGCAGCTCCACTCTAAGCAATGTCTCACTGGACCCTCTGAGCTGGAAAAAAATAAAAAGAACACAAGTTGGATACAAAGGGAACAACCCCCACACTTGTAATTGCTCTGGGTTCCTTCCAGCCATCCCACCCATCTTCTACCCAGCACAGAGCCCTCCTTGTCACTCCACAGAAGGCCAGAATGGGAACTATTTACCTGCAGCTGTGGACTTTCCAGATGTGCCTCGACATGTCTCTGCAGAGAGCAGAGCATGGGCAGACACATGTTGAGAGGTGCCACCTCTGCAGCATGAGCTTTGGGAAGAAGGTCTGGGTGATGGCTGACCAGGGGAAGGTGGGTGGAAGGCTGGGTTGAGCCAGCGGGGGGACCTAGTCCAGGTGAAGGACAGCAAAGTGGAGGGACAAGGGTGGCTAGCAAGGGCTGGAGTTTAACTCTTCCCTTCCAAAGGGGTGGCCAGAAGGCCAAGGTCCTCAAGTAGGTGACACATGGCCTCGACCACCTTGGGAAGAGAAAGCCAAATTCACGTGTCAGGGAAAGACATCATCACATCTGTCAGCAGGTTCAGCACAGGTGGGGGGGCACAGAATATCTCCCCAGATAGCCTGAAACCTGAGGCAGGGCTCTGCTTACCTTATTTCAGCCAACAAGAAGTCTCCAGTGGGTGGAAAACCTGTGAGCTGAGACAATTCTGCACAGTCTCAAACTAGATCTAATCTATTCAGACAGACTCATTTGCTGGCAGCTCCTTTGTGCTGCTAGTGAGGATGCACACCCCACCCATACTGGCCCGCCCTCCCCATCAGCAAGAGGCTCTGGGGGCAGTGGGAAAGGGTCTTAGAGGCAGAGAGTAGAGCTTTCCATATGCTGCAGAGCTCTAAGCATTCCTGACCCACGGGATGTAGGAACATCTGCCAATAAACTTGACCCTGAGCTCCCTGGGAGCAAGACACGAACTGACCACTCCCATTAGAAGTAGAAAGGTCACTGTCTGGACTGCCCACAATACTGGAGCATCTCCAGGGTGTCCAAGATAAGGAAATAAGGCCAATCTAAGCATTTGCCCTCTGCACAGATGGGCTCTGACTTGTGTTGTGCTCTTCAGCACTTGCCAGAGATGGCAGTGAGCACCAGCACAGGGGCAAAGGCTGCCACCAGTTCACTCTTCAGCCATGCCAAGCAGTGTGAGCTCCTTCACTCTTGCAATCTATGGCAGATTTTCTACCTCTTTGACTCGTACTGGAAGTTGATTCCTGCACAGCCTCCAGTTTGTATTTACATGTCACCTGCTGCTGTGGGTGAGCAGCTGTAGGCAATGACATGTCATTGCAGCAATGTTCAGGGAATGCCTTTTGACCTGCTAAAAGCAGCTCCTGGAGACTGCAAACATGGCTCAGGGCTCTGCACACCTCCAGTTCTGACCAGCAGCCCTCAGGATGCAGTCACACACCTGACCAGTTCCCTCCTGTCCCCAATGCAGCCAGCATTGCTTCTTCCCAGCTACATGGCCCTGACATTTAGCAGTGCTGAGCTGCTCAACTGTGCCCATTGCTGGGCAGTTCAGATCCTATTGCTCCTTACTGCTCCTTCAGCCTCTGTCTCAGCAAGGGCTTTCTGTTTCCTTGCAGGTCACAGAAACCAGTGCCATGGCCTGCCCCATGGGGGTGTCCCAGCCCCACTCCCATTGCAGATGAGAGCTCTGTACTGAGCTTACAGAGAATCCATGTGCCTGCTATTACATGGACCAAGAACTACAATTTATCAGGCTTGCTTAACATGATTACAAGTCTGTGTAGATTTCCTTCTTTGAGTGGTCATAAATGGTGCAGGGGAAGAAAAGCAAGAGCTTCTGCTTCCAATAAAAGGAATTGCTGTGTTAACACAGGAAATCACAAATTGTGCTGACTTACCGAAGGGGGCCCCTTGCAGCTGATGGTACTGGGGGCTCAGACACAAAAATTGGAGAGGCAGCTGAGCATCCATCAGCCAGCTCCTCCCCAGGATAGAAAGTTACCGAGCCCATCTCCTGGGGTCATACCTCAGACCTCACTGTCAGCAGCAAACTGCCAAAATTTGGGAGAGTCCCTCTGGCTGCTGAAGCAGCTCATGACTGTGCTGTGGAAGGACACACAGGTTTGCTGAGCTGGATGGAGGACACCGGAGATACCACTTCCCTTTTCCAGTGCTCAAATTCACTGGGGATATGTTGGCAGCCTGCCAGAGCAATAATAAAATTTGCCAGGACATCAGCGTCAGCTGGGGCTGCCAGGGCTTGTCCAAATCACAAGGAGGGTTTTCAGACTACTGGTATCCATTCTTCTCCTGCTCTCCCCCATAGGAGGCTTCAAGAAACATCCAAAGTGCCTCGGTGCTCCCACCACTGCCATCCCTCACTTCTGGGCAAGCAGCAGATCTTTGCACCTAATTACAGACAGGTTGGATTTAAAAATAATAAAAACCTTAACCTCAAAACAAAGCCTAGAGCACTGAATTTGCATATACTGTGTTAAAATAACACCTGGGGACTGTGTAATGACACATTGAAATGTCAAGTGAGGGCTGCTCAGGGCCACTACTCTACTTTGAGCACTGTGCCTTCTTCTAAAGGATCCCACAGCAACAGGACAGACACCGGGTCAAAAATGGGAGCTGTGCAGAAAAGAGACATTTCCTAATGGTCACAGGCTCAGTCCTGCACCCCAAAATGCCATGAGATTGTGCTGGTTTTGGCTGGGGTGGAGGTAACTGTCCTCAGAGTGGCTGATGTGGAGCTGTGTCTTGAATTTGTGCTAAACACAGGGTTAATAATACAGAGATGTTTTTGTTATTGCTGAATAATGGGGCTTACACAGGGCCAAGGCCTTTTCCTAAGGCCATGCTGGGGAAGAAGTTGGGGGTGCATGGGAGGTCAGAAGGAGGCACAGTCAGGACAGGTGACTCAAACTGACCAAAGGGATATTCCAGACCACATGACATCATGCTCAGTATATAAAGGTGGAGGGAAGGAGGGGGAAGGGGGGCGCATTTGGAGTGATGGTGCTTGTTTTCCCAAGTGGCTGTTCCATAGGATGGGGCCCTGCTCTCCTGGAGGTGTTGAATGCATGCTTATGGAAAGCAGTGAATTAATTCTGTTTTTCTTTGCTTGGGTGTGTGGCTTTTGGTTTCTCTATTGAACTGTCTTTATCTCAACCCATGAGTTCTCCAGCTTTTACCCTTCCAATTCTCTCTCTGATCCCATGTTGTGGTTTGAATGACAGGTGTGTGATGAGGAAGGCAGGAGCCTCCCTTTGAATGGAGAATACAAATCCCCCTCCCTCCAAATTATTGTAACTTTGAAATTAAGGGGCTCTCAGATGAAGATATGGGAATAGAAATAACAGTTCTTTATTAGGGGAACTAAAATAAACAATAAAAGAAAAACACAAGCAGTAAGACAAACAAATAAACAAACAAATCCCATTGACAGAGTCAGGATCCCAGCTGTGCCCTGTGTGTCAGGGTGTTGGTGGCAGTGCCATCCCATGGTGGCTGCAGTCCTAGCGGCAGATGTGGCTCTGGTGAAGTGATGCTCCTGGAGAAAAGTTTTTGCTGAAGGTCCAGTGATGAGAGATGGGGCCTGGTCTTCCTCTGGGAATCCAGTGGAAAAGGCTGCTTGGTGTTCCAACTCCCAGATTTTTATCCAGGTAGGAATGCTTGGCTCCTCCCCCTGGTTGGAGCATTTCCCAGTGGGATGATGGAATTCTCTCAGTGACACTTACTGGCCCATCAGCAGAAGATCTCTCCCTGGAGGGAGGCTGGGTTGTGGAAGAGATAAGGAAACTGCCCCAGCAGGTTTATTGAGAGCTGGCCATGGACAGACAATTACAGCACCCCACACACCCCAGTTTCAACAGATAGTGATAAAAAACAGTTTTGGTTACATTTTGCACTGGAACCCATGACATCCCACTGGTGGGGGAGTGAGCAAGTGGCTGTGAGGGGTTTGGCTGCTGGCTGGGGTTAAACCAGAACAGAGATGTATAAATCATAGAATTATAGGATGGTTTGAGTTGGAAAGGACCTTGAAGCTCATGCAGTCCCACCCCCTGCTATAGGCAGGGACATTTTTCACTAGACCAGCTTGCTCCAAGCACAGTCCAACCTGGCCTTGGACACTTCCTGGGATGGAGCAACCACAGCTTCTTGGGGTAACCTGAGCCAGGGCTTCCCCACCCTCACAGGGAAGAAATCCTTCCTAATATCCATTCGAAATCTACCTTCTTTCAGCTTAAAGCTATTCCCCTTTGTCTTGTCACTCCACCACTTGATCTAACATCCTCCATGGGATGTCCCTTCCCAATTTGTTACAGGCACTCTGCCACTTCCCCAGAAGCATCTGGCAGCTGCAACAGGAGTACACAGTGAAGGGCAAGATGGTCTCATGGTCCAGCCTGACCTTACAACAGCTTCTCTGCTTCCTTAGAGGATGGCACCAAGGTCAAGAGGGGCACAGGACACTCCCCAAAACTCCATGGGTCACCCAGCATCCAGGCCAAGACTTGAAAAAATCATGTTTTCAAAAATGAAGGATTTTTCCTTCCAGAGAATTGCTTCACATGAAACACCGCAGCTACATCTCTCTTTCTCCATATACAGAGAAAAAAAAACAAAAAAAATTGCAGCATAACAAGAAATCACCAGCAGTCAGTATCTCCAGTGTAGTACGCACCAGACCAGCGTGATCTGGTTCATTTCCCTCCCAGGTAAAACATAGGTGTTGCTAATGCTGCAGTTAGCTCTGCTGTGCGTATCTCATCCATCAAGAAGGAACTGGAATGAGAGGATGTGAGTTATTATCTCCTCATAATGATCTGGGAGATGCTCAATGGGCTCTGTAAAGCTGCAAAACTGCAAAGCTTAATTGGTGAGTGCTGCTGGCAGGACTCTGCTGAGGATATGTCCACACAGGATCTTGCTGTGTAGAAAGTCAGGAAAGGTGGCCCCAAACAGGAGAGGTGAGCCTGAACCACCCCTGGTGTAACACCTATACTGTCCTCTTTCAGCTGTGACAACACTTCAGCAACGAGGACCAAAGGGATCACAGCCAAGGGCCCCACGCTCCTGTTCTGCCCTAGGACAGGGCTACAAATGAGGCAACTTCTCCTCAAGCCCTGCTGAACCTTTTTCTTCCCACCAGTTTTTCAGGAACAAAGAGAGATCAGCTTCACCATGGTGCTCCCTGCAGATATTGGCCCCTACATAAAAGCCAGGACACCTGTAAAGCACTGTCTGGACAATCCATTTCCCATGCCAGAGCACTGCCACATGATTCCACTTATGCAGGATTTCCACAGCTTCCAGCCCCACAAAGTCAGAAAATGGGGAACAGCTTCCAGTTTCACCAGCCTGTGGGACAAAATCCACTGCTTTCCTCCCAACACATCTGTTCTGAGACCACCAAGACACAGTGGCATGTTCTGTCATTGTCCCCTTTGCTCACCCAAAGTGCCCTGCACCGTGTCCAGGCAGGCATGAGATGGGCTCCAGCAGTTCCCCCTCTGACCCCTCTCCTCCTGGCCAAGGGGCATCCCAGGGTTTTCATCTCTTCAACTCTGTAACAGGTGCATTTCACTCTCTCCACAGGTGGCCAAGGCCCAGTTTCAGGCTCTTTAAGCAGTCATATTCAGGGCTTGGAGCTGACCTGTCCAGGGCCTGGAGTTTTCCTTCAGCCTGGCAGTGGCTCAAGGTTTCTGCACAGCTGGCAGCCCAGGAGCTGGGGAAGGCCTGGGAAGGTTCAGAGGAGCTTTCACAAAGGTGCTGAGGCACCTGGGTACTAGCACCAATCCTCAAAGCCTTGAGCACCATCTCCTGGTCATTCATGGATTTAGTGGCAACTTTTATTTAGAAGCAACTACTTTGCCTCCTCCACGACACCATCCCCACAAAGCTTGAGGGGACAAACCTCACGTGGGAGCCCTTCGAGGTGTGCAGTGCTTCAGCAGGGTCACTCATACCCTTGCTGCCACACACACAAAATGCCACGAGCTCCCCCAGCCCCTCTCCTGAGAGTCCTGCTCTCTTCTTCCTTCCAACTTTAAACAAGAACAAACTCTCATACTAGCACAGCCACACTGGCATTCTCCTGTGTCACTATCTCTGCCTGGTGGCACTGAACAGCCAGTGCAAGCTTCTGGAAAGCTCCAGTCTGTTCCCCTCCTGCACTGCTGTGGCTCTGGGCAGCAGGATACAACAGGCACTGCTCACTGCATGTTCCCAGGCTCTGGGATCCAGAGGGATCACTGCTCTGTGTGTAAATATCACAGCAGCAGAGTTCAACCTTTTGGCATGAGTAAAAGGAAGATAAATGCTACCAGTCCACTCAGAGCCATAGGAACCCTGCATCTATCTAATTGCACTTCATAATGGATTCAGCAAGCCATTAATTATCAGATTATATTTTAGGAAGCTGCAGATAAAAAAGCTGTATGAAATTTAGTCTTAAAGGAACCAGTGTCCACAATGAAGCTGTTGCATCATGCCAGCACCGGAGAAGCAAACTTTACAGTAGGTACTGAGTGCTTTTCACGAGGCCGTGTCCTTTGTACTAGGGGAAGGTTCATATGCAGTGACAGCAGCTATGCCACACTCCAACACCTCCATTAGTGCCATGGCACAAGGGACAGGCAAACAGGCACAACTCTTTCCCTCTTTTCAGCATGTCCCTGGTGAATGAGAGGGTGGTGGAAGATCTCAGGGCTGTTTGCTCACAGTGAGGATGGATATGCCCAGATGTGCCAGGGACACTCCTTCCTAACAGATTCACAGCACAAACGTGGATGGGATCAGCCCTGTGTGGCACAAGGTGCCATCCAAACAGTGCTGAAGTCATTTAGCACAACTCCTAGGAAGTCTCTACTGGATAAGAGAGCCCCAAAGGTCAGCAACTCAGCTCTGTGTTGGAAGAGCTCTCCAGCTGCACAACAATAGAGGTGAAAGCAGAAGGAACAAAGCAGCCCCTTACACCTTGCAGAAGAGGATACCTGTGAGCACATCACTGATTCAGCCATAAAAATCTCCAACCTAAACTCTGAGGACAGCTTTTTTTTGTTTCCTCTATCTATTAGCCCCAGCTTTGTGCTGTACCAGTCCTCTGCTCACCACAGTGGAGGACCACACCTGATTCCCATCCTTTCCTCTGATAGTTTATTTCTCATGTGTTGGGGGAGACAACTTCTACCAGCAGCTGACTGCAGGGAGTATTCCCAGACAGTGAATGTCTGTGAACCTCTCCTGTCCATGGTCATGCTGTGCTTGAGGAATTGCTTTCCTAAAGAAGCCCCAAATCTCCCAGGTGGAGCAGCACATTGAGCTCCTGAACAAGCCTAGAGGATACCAGATGCCAGGCACAGGCACCCTCCCCTGTCCCTCACTTGATTTCTTCACAAATCAGACTGTCATCAAACAAGTTCTCCATAGTCACTGTCACGAGCTCAGAGCCAGCTTGGCTCACTTGGGATTTGGGGAATGTCACAGGTTTGGCATCATCAAAAGAGATTAGATTAGAGCTCTGCTGCTCCTTGCTCCGATGTCTGAGTCACCTGTGTGGAAGGAGGATGACCCAAGGGTCAGACTCATACAGCACCACTTTCCCCAGGATCCCTTTGCTGCTTACACCTTTCCCAGCCCAGCTCAGGTAATAACACTGAGCTTCACACCACAGGTCTGCAATAACAACAGGCATGAGTCTAATAGGAAACACAAACCACACACACCAGTGATGCAAAAGAAGACAGGAGAGTAATTTAAATATTTCTCTGCACAAATTGCTATAATTTAGCTCCACAAGCAGTTGTGGACAGTAAAGACTGTGATTATCCACTGGAGGAATGCCATCCCAGGGAATCTTGCACACTGGGCTCCCTCATCCAAGGAACTCTTGTTGACTGATGGATTAGATATTGAAGAGGAGGAGGCTGGGTTCAAACCTAGCACTGGGCCTCTAACAAAACAGCTGCAGGTTCATGGGGTGTCATGGAGATGTTAACAACCAGGCACCTCCACACACGCTGCTAATCCTCCTCCTCAGCTCCTTAATGTCATGATGGAGCTGCCTCCCCTCCAGCAAACCAGTCTCATGCCAGCACAGAAATCCCAGAGCACTGTGGGCTGGGAGCTTGCATCATAGACCCCTCCAAGAATGGGAAATCAGGGAGCAGAAGGGGCAACAGGGCCCACAGGGTAGATTTGTGAAGGTGGTGGGAGAGGAGGATGGATGAACAATGTGACACAGAGCAGTCCTTACCTGCACAATCTGGGCAGTGGTGGATTGGCAGAAGGCCACTTTGGGATGCTCAGTGCTGAGGTGCCCCTCCAGCATGCCCTGGGAGGGGAAAAGCTCCCAGAGAGCTCCCAGATGAAAGTGCTGTCTGTCTATGTGAAGTGGCTCTGCAGAGCCCCCAGGCAGTGGAAGGCCATGGAGCAGTACAAGCAGTAGAATGGTTGGGAACCTGAGGGAAAAGCACTGTCCAAGTCTGGCCCGAGATAGCCAGGGCCAGCCTGAGGGCACAGGGAGCTGCAATGGCCAGGACACTAACACAATCCCTTTGAAAGGGAACAGATAATCTTGCTATGACCCTTTTTAGTCTTCTGCTCAGGGCCCTGAGGTATTTTAAAACACTCATTATATTAACTTCTTACAAAGTGTAAATGCCTTCCCGAATCCCTCTAACCATCATCTCAGAAAGCACAAGATGGAAAATTCACCCAGGATCTTAATCTACTGAAAAGACACACAGGAAATGTATATATGGAAGAAATCAAAATACAAACAGATATCTTTGTCTTCATTGCTACAATGAGAACCTGGGAACTGTGTGGACATGGAAACTGGCAGAAACTTCTCCTTTTGCCAATGTACAGAAAAACTCAGCCTGTGCTTGAAAAACTTCATCTCTGCCTTCCTCACTATGGGGAGAGTTTGGCATAGTGTTCCCTCACACAGCAACATTGTCCCAGATTTCCAACCAGCTAAAGATCAGATGACATATTCCAATGGACCTGGCAATCTTAAGACACTAAGTGGTGATCCATAATCTGCAAACACATCAAGGGAGAACAGCAGACTGGAAGACTGGTTCCCAGTCTGTCCTGTTCTGTCAAAGTCACTTTGACTTGTGACCTCTAAGATTTCTTTCCACATCCCTTCAACTGACCCTCTCAGTTTTTCTAAGTGAAGAATGATTTTTCAATCTACCAGTGCAATGGTAACTACTTTTTTTAAAAAACAAGACCACGGAAAGGAAAAGCCTTTTTCATAGAGCTCTTGAAACATTTCTGAGATTTGAAAGTAAGACCAATCGTGACAAATGTGATCTCCTTAAATGACTGTAGAGAGCCCTGGAAAGCAGACGGCTATAGAGGAGGTAATGGAGTTGGCTGAAAGAGCCAAACGCCATCCTTGCATGCACCAGATGCCAAGAGTGACACTGAGAGCATTGTCACTACAGCAGGGTTTAAAGGAGAAGCCAAGAGATCCCACATTGTACCATCCATTACTTGCAGTGCTGAGCATGGTTGGGGATGGATGCAGTTTCTTCCACAGGGATGCTCTGTGCTTTCCAAGTGCTTCGGTTCACCTAACTTTATTACCAGAAATTTTTGAGTTTTATTTGCAGTAGTGATACAAAAAATGCTGTTTTCAAGTGGAAGTGCAAAACTGAATGCAGCAGTTTGAAAAATCTTCATGCAGAACATCCATTCTCAGAAACATAAAGTCTCCTCAGTTTTAACTGGAAGCTCACACCCCTCAGACATGAGGACTGCAGTTATCACTCATATCTCATGCCAAAAGCCAAAAGGTTCATAAAGTCTGCAATATGTGGGCCTGGTAAGCAGTGATGTCAGAGCTGAGTAGACTGGCCTTGAAATTCAGATACGGAAGTTCAGTGCAAAGATCTGTAGGATGCCAGAAAGAAGTGCATACCTGGCAATGCTCCTCTGGACACTACATGCAGAACAGATGTTTATGCCAAGTAAATAATGTTTTCCAGGGCTTCTCTTTTTGATGATGCTTCTTACTTGATTTCATCTCAACCTTGGCTTGAAGCCCTAAAAAGCCACTCAGTGGCAGCAGTCTGCTCTCTTTGATATTGCTGCCAGAGTGGCAGCAGCTGCCAGAGCAGTCAGGCTCACTCCCCAGGTCCCTCTGCTACACAAGCCAAGGTGTCCAGGAGTTCACACGGGCTGTGCACTCACAGACATGTAACTGTTGGCTCATGTGTTCCAGAGACATCAGGGCATCAGCCCTGCACATCCCATGGACACACAGAGTCAGGGGGAGGGGGACAAGTGCCTGCAGCATCAGAAGGTGTCAGAATCAACGGCAGATAAGAAAGAATTACCCTTTCTCTAGAAATTAAAGCCATGGCCAGGTGAAAATACCAGCTGGATTGGTGGCAGGTCTTGGTAGAGCTAGAAGAACGGACATAGATCTGAACTGGGAATGAATATTGGATTTGCAGTGTAGGACCTCTCTCAGGAGGCCACTGAGGCAAGGAATAGGAGTGGAGCATGTGCTGTCATCCTCAAAGTCCTGCAACTACAGGAGTCATCGAGTGTAGCATACAGGTAAAACTTTACAAAATAAGAGCCTTGTTACCCTTGTAAAATCATGGCTCAGGCCTGCTACTTCAGCTAAACAGAAAAGGACTGTGGGAAAGTGACTCAGCTGAATTGGAGGTAGAAGAACAAGTTACATGACCATTACATGCTCACATTGTGGTTTATGGTGATTGGTTGAATTACATTTGTTATACTTCAATGGAATGTAACTGATAAAGGGCTAACTGTTTAAAAAGGCCTGGGTTTTCCAGTAAAATAGTTCTCCTTTGCACCTGCCTGGGGACTCTGTGTCACTTTGTTTCATACAATCAGATCCTTGGTTTCTTCTTCCTGTGCCCTGCTCCCAGTCACCCACTCCCACCTTCTACCCCAGCAGGATTTCCTCACTGCTCAAGACCACAGGCAGGCCAACAAGCCCAGGGTTCAGAGGGTGACCTGTCCCCAGCACATGAAACGACGGCAAGTGTCAAAGCCATGAGGCTTGTGTTCATTCATAAAGACTAACAGCCTTGACCCAAATTTGTAGATAAAGTAATCAAACCTTCTATCCCTAAAAAAACCCCAACACATTAATAGCAGCCTACCTTTAACTCCCCAACAATCTGATGGCATTTCCATACTGTTTGTCAGCTAAGCAGCTCTGGCACCGTGAGAAAATAGGAATGGATTGAGCCTGCACTTGGGTAAAAACCACAGAGTGCACATTCCAGGGGACTCTGCAGTCCAAAGAATCTGGATATGCTGGGAAACAGATGAAAATGTATGTAAGCAAAGAGAATAAGCAAGTCACATTTGCATCCTTTCCAGGAGAACCTGCAATTACCTTCCTGACCCTCTGGTATCCTTGTTATGAAAGTACCAAATTCAATTAAACATTTTTTCTTCAAACGATGGATGCAAAGTTACAACTGGGCTCAGATGGAAAGCCTCTCATAGCTCAAGACAGGACTCACTCATAGTTATTGCTCTGCATTTGTTCTAGAGTTCACAAATTGCTATCTGCCACGTGTATTGTCCACAACTTTGCCAAACTGATACAGCATGTAACATTGTCCTACTGCTGTCGGAACCTCACAGGGGCATATTTATCTGTAAAGTGCATACAACGGAGCACGGCCAAATTAAAGCATTCTAAGAAAATTAATTCAGAAAATAGTCTGGGACTACAAACTGCATCATCACAGTCATCTTTGCACAAGAGGAATGTGCTCTGTCTTGACCTTTTTTCCACATACCTAATGTGAATCTGCCTTCTGTCAGCTTAAGGTCATTAGCTCTGGTCTTGTCACTGCTTGCTCTTGAAAAAAGTCCCTCTCCAGCCTTCCTTTAGGCCCTCATTTATATAAAACATCCAGTAAAATATCCAGCACACTCTCACTTTGCCAAAGGGTGAATCCAACTTTGGATGGCTTCCCCAACTTGAGCAATGTTCCTTGATCTCAGTGCACACTGGGACCTGTCCAGCCTTTGAGCCTCAAGCCATGCCTGCTCTGAACATCCCATCATACCTATTTATTTCACTGCTTCCCTGAGCCCTGCCTCCCCCAAAACCAAGCCCTTCATGTCCTCCCTCTGCTGGATGGCTTCCAAAATCAGCTTAGCATGCCACAGGATGATCTCAATGGCTGTGCTCTCACTGGTTGCCACTGAAGGTGAAAATAAAAAGCAAAGGTATTAAAAACACAAACCCGAGTAGAAGTTGGAGCTGTGCTGTGTGGCAGCTGAATTAGCTGGGATAGATCAAAGCTTGGCCCAGGTTCCCTACGTGGAGGAATAAACCTGAAACCTTGGGAGGCGGGGTGCTGGGAAGAGTTCTAATTCCCTGTTAGTTCAAGACCTTAGACTTACAAGGTCAGGCCCCTGCCCTACAGCCATGATTGGTCACCTACCCCAGGTAAACCCTATAAATTGCCAGGTTAGCCATGCCCCCTGGTCTTTTGGAAGCTAGTCCTCAGACCACGTGGTCTTTGGATGCAGGTCTCAAGCCATGCCATCTTTAGATGCTGCCTTCTGACCACATGGTCACTCCTGATGCATTAAAGGATATTTTGTGCTCTCCACTGTACCTATCCCATTTATTAGCCACACTCAGACCCGGCATGAACTGGACAAAAGGTCACAGAAACACACTGCAACAGAGCTGTTAACAGGAGTGACTTCTTCATGGCATAAAAACCAGCAAACTACTACATTCAAGCTTTGGTTGTACTAATTGCAGCACTGACATCCAGCATGAGGCCCTTGCAGACCTCCTTCTCACTGCTTGTCCAACTTTGGGTAAGAAGATCAGGTTTTCCAAGGTATGTTGCTGAAAGAGACAGTGACAACTTCAAAAGGCAAGGCATGATTCTCCCAAGATTCAGGACTTCTTCTCTCCCTAGTTATAGAGATTCCAACTTCTGCAGCAAACAGGAATTCCTAAGCACAATTTGCCTCATCTGAGGACAGCCACATGAAAACTGGCTGGATGCACCAGGGACCAGAGGTGCTGTTTTTTCCAGGTAGAGCAGAGAGGGGATGGGGGAGTTCATATGGAGTCACCTGGCTGCAAGTGAACCCCAGCTCTGTGCCCACAGGGGCAGCACACACAGCCAGGGTCTGGTGCACAGACCACCAATCTGACCACTCCTCACACCTGTGTGAGTTTGACAGTTTAGAGGTACAAGCACAGTTTAGGTTTTAAAGCAAGAAAACTGAAAGCCAAGGCTATGGGGAGGACAGGATGGTGGCTACAGAGAGACCTCTGATGAACCCTGGGCTCTCAGGCTGATGTGTCACCAGCAGCTTGCTACCAAAGAATGGTGGCCAGCTCTCAAAGGTTTGCTCATTATAAAACATGTGTGCACAGAGCCACAAGCAAAGCAGCTGTGCTTGCCAAAGTGCTTTTCCAGCTATAACTGTTTCACCAAGGACATGGGTATTGAGAGCCACTGGAAGATAAGAGGTTACTGGCCAGGGAGGGATGAGGAGTTAGAAAGCAGCTGCTGCCAGCAGTAGGAGAAACTCAGGGTAAGAGTAGGAGGACACTTGTGTGGAAGAAAAATTCTGAGTGGGCTTGTTTCTGGACATCCTTCATGAACAGTTTTGGGGATGCAGATTCCTGCACAGCCATCAGCAGCTGCCAAACGGCAGAGACAGACAAGGACTGCTGCTCCAGCACTGCCAAGACAAAGGAGGCAAAACCACTACCTCCTGCTCACAACCATCACCTTGGAGAGGCCCTCAGGGAGGCACTAACAGGGACCCTGTATCACACTTAGACACAGAACCCCCAGAACTATAGAATATTCTGACTTGAAAGGAACAAGGGCACAACCGAGTCTCACCAGCCTGCCCTTGCTCCTACCTGCTGCAAACCTGGATCACTGAAGCAGTTACCACTTAGAACCTAAACACTTCAGCCATTCCCTCAGCTTGCTGTGAACAAGCATCTCCCCTCAGAGCCCAAATCAGCCACCACTCTTAGTTGCTAATCTTCAGCTTCATATACACTACCCTGCCTCACTCCCACTATAGAATACTAAGGAATCATTAAACCAAATCTTGCTGGAGGTCTGCCCCAAACCCAGAATGGCATCAAGTCCTTAGGAATTCCAGTATTTCCCCCCAGATGAAGATGAAAACCCTGTATCTGCTTGTACATGTGCAGGAGCCTGTTCATCTCTCTCTCTGCAGGAGTCAGGCTCCATGCAGCAGAGATGCCCTGCAGTGTAGCACCTGTCTGTCTGTCAGGAGCTCCACTAAGTTCTCTTGGTATTGTCACAATAGTTTAGCCCTGTAATCCTCTGGGCTTCATTTGCCTGAGTTCAGTGAATGGAAAAAGGAACAGCTCAGCTTGCATCATCTTCACAAAGGGCATCAAAGGTTGGGGAGACAGAAAAAGCTCAGGCACCCAGTCCTCCCTGGCTCACTAATGCTTAGGGCCTTATGCTCAGCACACCCAAATTCACATTCAAGCACAGGATGAACATGACAAATCACAACTTCTCTAAAGCAGAGATAATACAGAATATCTTCTACCTCCACGTGCAAACAGAAATGATCTTTGGCACCCAAATGTCTCCTGACAGCCCAGTCTGAGCCCAGAGGAAGAAAGTCTCAGTGTTCAGCAGATGAGCATTTTGTCTTGCCCATGAAGGCAACACCTCCAGCACCTCAAGATGTTTACCAGCCTCTTCTGATATCCTAGAATCACAAAGACTTCATCACTGACTCTTAACTAGAGTTACATTGTATGTGGTCTGTAAGTCAATGTTTGATCCACTCCACTGAGAAGGAGCTCTGAAATGCCCTGGCTCATGTACCTCTTCTGCCCTTGGTATGACTAACAAACACACCAACATTTTACACTCACGTGGTCCAAGGTAAGCAAGAACCCAGTGGGATGAGTTGGCTGAGTTGCCCTTGGTGAAAATTTTGAAGGCACACAAGTCAGACTTGAAATTGCAGAGCAGCTGTAGCATCTTCTTCTCCCTCTTACACCAAAAAAAAAATGCAACTTCAACCTCATTCGTTTCTCCTATCTAATTCTAAGCTGGATCTACTAAGTTTGCCTGGATGAATCAGAAAACGATGACTCCAGAGTAAAACCCCAACCTTTTAAAGATACCCAAGCAGCAGGACATGATAGACTAAGTCAGGAAAAGGAACAGTGTTTATTCAGGATAACGAAAAGACTTGGGCAGAATCTACTGTGTCCCAAAAATAATCTAGGATTGTACTTTGTCACTTGACTACTTGATAAATAAAACTGGAAATTAGCAAATACATTAATCTGAGAAGGATTTTTTCACCATTGCAGTTACTAAGTTGAAGAAGATGCACAGTTATACTTCAGTGGGAGTCACCAAACACAAAACGTGTAGTTCAGCCCAGACATCCATGCATGATTTTTGTGCTTGTGTCTTTTATTCTTTCTCATTCAGTACCAACCAGAACAATCCATCATTCTCACAGCAGTACCTGGGAGAAAAGCAGGAAGCACAGCTTGGGAGAAAAAGGTAAAGTCTCTGGGAACCAGAAAATACACGGTGCTGTGTAAGAAGAGAAAACTCTCCAGGATGGGAAGGGAAGCATGGCTGGCTAGGGGGAATATTCAGTGTAAGATTCTGAGCTACTATGAACAAAGCTCCGTGAACAAAGACTTCTTGGAGACATGAATCTGATCCCCAGCAAAGCCAAGGGAAATTCACAGACAAAATATTTTCCTTCTTCTCTCATCAGAATGTACCTGATTTTATGACACAAAATTGAGTTGTTATGAATGTACTCGCTGCTCTGCCGCCAAAATGATCTCAAGAATCAGCTCATGCCTTGTACCACAGTGTAGGACCTCCTGCTCCCTTTAGTTGGACAACATGGGACACCAAAGGTACCAGCAGTTAATCCACCCATTGCTAGCAGACTCAAATCATCCCCTCCCTCTTCATTTTCATCATAAGAAATATTTGTGCTCTGCTTGTTCTGCAATTTGAGGAAATTCAGTTCTGTGTAATTAAGGAATGCCCCTCCTTGGAATGGGTATTACCACGAGATAATTAACCATGCTGGGACTCTGGTATTTCAAGAAAGCAATCGTGCTTAACAAATGACAAAGCCAAGTGCCTGTTGGGAATGTTTGCTACAGAGGAAATTATCAGCATTATGAGCACAGTTTTGATTTCTATTAAATCCTCATTTACATTTCAGTGCATGTTAATTTAGTTTTAAACTTTATGTGACTTGAGAGCCTCTTGATCTGAATTGTTCAGGGTGTGCCTAAACCCAGCTAAACTTGGAAGGTTGTCCCACCAGGCAAAAGATGGGGGATTCTGAGTCCCTGAGCCATCACAGGTAGGCAGCAAACAATAAAATCCCAATAAGGGGAGTGGCCTGGCCATCCAACAGAATGATGTTTAATGCGGACACAGTGTAGGGTTCCCATCAGCACACTCTGCTCCACACAGGAGACCATGAATCAGTGAACAACAGAAGCAGAAATGCTACCTGGATTGAGCAAAGAAGCACAGCCCAAATAAATTTCCCCCCCATCTCCCTCAACCACAAGGAATTCCAAGTAAGACACTATATTTAATGTCAAGACATCTCCAGCTTAGGGGAATTTTTAGATATTTGTTTTCAAAGGCAGCCACTACCATACAGTAAAGTCACCAATGGAAGTTCAGTTTACTCATACCTTTACTGTCAGTGATGTTTGCTTTTGCTACCAAGTTGTCTTGGAGTGTCTTTGACACCAAAGCTGGAGTCCAGGGAAGGATGCTTTCACAGCCCTCAGAAGTTTCCACTTTTAGGGTTTTCTCTTCATCCACCTTCCTGAGCAGATTGTCTATGGCTTCCCTCTGAGTGCTACCTTCAAAGCAATCCAAAACTACCTGTAACAAAGAAACAGACAAAAAACTGTGACAGCTCCCTACAAACACTAGGATCTGAACAGATATCAGGAAAACAGGAACAATCTCAAAATAGTGCACTAGATCCCTACCCACTGCTTACACAATTAAACTGGAAGGGGTTGTAGGGTGGCAGATACAGGAACACCAAAATATGGCCAAGGTTTAACAGACATTGAAGCCCAAAAACAAATCTGGTGGGTTCTTCCACCAACTCCAGCGCTTGGAAGTGGCTGACAAGCAAAAACTACTTTTTCAAAGAAAACAGAAGTAGACTTTAAAAGAGTGTACAAAACAACATTTCATGTAATATTTTTACTGGATGCTTTCAAAACTGACAGTCTCATTTCTGTTGTCTCTTCAATTTTTCTGCTTGCCACCAAAAAACTGATGGTCAGAACAAAATACTTGTATTATTTAAATAAGCACCCCATAACTGAATTATTATTTCTGTGACAAGGCCATGTGAAACATCTCTTATGTGAGATGCAACCACGGTAGTTTGGAAAAGCTCTAGGATGCCAGTAAAACACCTAAAAGGCTCCTACAAGAGAGAGGCACTTGGCAAATACAGGCTGACCTCCTTTCCACCAACACTGTGCTCCTGAGCAGAACCTCTGCAGGGCATCAGCCCAGTTCCCTGATGACAATAAGCATTACACAGTCCTAGCAATAAAATTATTTAGATCTGTCCTAAAACTAGTTACATTTTTGCTCCCTTTCCCTTGGCTGGTAAGCTCTTCCATAGCCTCATTCCCCTGCTGATTCTTCTAATTTTCAGCTGAAATGTATTAATGGCCAGTGTATGTCTGTTTGTTCACGTGCTAACATTATCTTTTAGCTTTTAAACTCTCTGAGGCGTTTACCCTACCCTTCCTCTCTGATTTCATTATAAGAGAATGAACATATTCCCTCTCAGTCTTCATTTCCCTTGTCTAACTAAGGAAGCTCCTCTTATAAAACAGCTTCTACACTCCCCAGGACTTCCCACTGCAGATTTGTCAAGTTCTGATATAAATTCACCTTTTTTGAACCAGACTGGAACAGAAATTTTGGATGAGGTCTTATCTTTTATTTCTCATGACTGCACCCAATGCACACCCTTTACTTCATACCACATCAGTCAATTCTCACTACTCAGGTCTCCACTGATGGAACTCAGACAGACTCACAGAATCATTTAGGCTGTAAAAGCCCTCTAGGATCATCAAGATCACCCATTAACCAGCACCACCACCATGTTCACCATTAACCCATGTCCTCAAGTACCACATCCACACATCTTTTAAATCTCTCTGGGGATGGTGATTCCACCACTGCCTTGGGCAGCCTATGCCACTGTTTGATAACCTTCACAGTGAAGAAATCTTTCCTAATATCCAATGTAAATCTCTCCTGGAACAACTTGAGGCTATTTAATCTTATCCTGTTACTTGTTACATGGGAGAAGAATCCAACTCCCACTTGGCTTGGACCTCCTTTCAGGGAGTTATTGAGAGTAAGAAGGTCCCTCCTGAGCCTCCTTTTCTCCATGCTGTGCTGCCCCAGCTCCCTCAGCTGTTGGGAAGGAAGAAACAGGAAAGTCCTATAAATCTGACTATTTATCCAAAGATGCTAAGAATGCAGAAACTGGAAGAGACATTGAAATGAAAGCAGTGTTTGTCTGAGTGTTTATAGAACAGGTTTGACTGACCAAAGGTCTTTCTCTCTTTGTTAAGAATGTGATTTACTAACAAACATACCAAAACCAGAACAGACCCTTCTTCCTTGGCCTAACAGGAAGGGACACCTGATAAGATTTAGAGATTAGAAAGTAATAAAACATGGTAATGTAGTGATTCCTATAGGATGTATGTAAATGTAGAAAATTTGTATTCAGTACTAGATTGGTTAATGAGAAAGTAAAATATTCAACAGAGAAAGAGATGTAAGTCATTGTAAAAGGAGAGCTCACTCTCTTATGCTCTCTTACGCTCTCTTTCTCTTACGCTCTCCTATACTCTCCCTCTCTTACCCTCTTAACTCTCCTGCTCTTACTCTCTCTTGCTCTTATCCTCTTGTGCTCTCTTGCCTTGTGCTCTCTCCTGCTCCTGTGTCCTCTAGCCTGCTCTGAGGTAACCCTGAGCAGGGCTCTTTTCACCCACACCCAATGTAATAAACTTCTAAACTTAACCATAGAGATCTCGGCTGAGTACTGTCCCAGACCATTCTGGCACTGAACTGTTTCCTACACTCAGCCATTCCTTGTGCTCCTTCTCTGGGCACTTCAGCTCTCTTGTCATGAGGGGTCCAAAACTGAACACAGTTAATTCTTCTCTCTCTTGCAGATCCTCCTCTGGTGTGGACAAAAGATTTTGATTGTGCTCATCATCAAGCTTTGCGAAACAAGCCTTAGTATTTTTGTGTCCATAACATCAGTGTTAATATTAAGTACCAAGAATCCCCCACTGGTAGCCTTGCTCCAAGTTGTGAGTCCTGCCTTCAGCACAACCTGCACTTGTCTCCCAAAAAAATGCATCCTTTTTAGTATCACTATTTCTCCTAGTTTAACAACTTCCTCACATGAAATTCAAATGCGTTGCTTTAGCTCTAGATCAAGGCAGGAAAAAAACCCATTTCTATCTCATCAAATAAAGAATGCAGGTCAAGCAGAAGCAATTTAGTGAACCTCTGAGAGGGACCAAATTGATTTTCATTTATGCCTCAACATATTTTATGTTCTAATAGGGGCTGTACATGTGTTTGCAACCCAGTCCCCAGGAAAGCTTCGCCTGGCAGCCAATCAAGGCAGAGAAAGCCTCCAGGATCAGACTGTGACTGACCCCTGCCAATTGCCAGTGGGGCAAATGCCTGGGTGCCCACAAAGAATGCCCACAAAACGAGGCTGTGGGTGGAACCTTAGCACATAAAGCAGCTAACTGCAACACAACAGGGGCAATTTTCTTTGGGTACCTTGGAGGAACGGGGGGATTGCCTGTAGGGTCCGCTCAGCCTGTCTCCCTCCTTCTCGCCTTTTCCTCCCTGTTGTGATGAATAAAATTTCCTGCTTCTTCTCCTTCAGTAAGAGTTAGTTGTTAATGTAACGGTTGCCTTTTATCAATCATTGCTAAATGTTAATTCTCCAGTTGTTCCCCTTTACCCTAGTCGGCGTTTGCCAGTTCCATGTTTGTATCCCCATTTATCCAGAATCCTCCCCATCAGAAGCTGCATTTGTTGCGCCCAAACCCACCAACCAGAATGTGATAAAAAAGAGTAGAAACAGCAACACCAACCTGAGAAAACTGCAAGGAATCATACACCAACTAGAACTGAGTTTGGCCGTGTCGCCCTAACTGGCAGTACTCAGTCAGAGGGACACCCCTAGACCAACGAGCCCAATTGTCTTCTGGTGCTCCCGTGAGGACAGAAGCCCCAGCTCTGCCTGTGTTCCTGTGGACAAAGCTGCCCTCCACCTCCTGTGTGCCACTTCTGGGAGCATCGGTGGTGTGTGCGCAACCTGCCGGCCGCCACCCAGAGCTGATCATTAATAAAGGCATTAAAAGGAGAAAAAGCTCCTGCCCTTTTCCTCCCTCTGGTCCTGCTTCACCGTTCCCGAAAAAACAGCTTGTCATTGCGACGACCTCGTGCTGTGCTGCCTCCCCAGTGAAGCAGGTGCCCATGCAGCCAGCTGCCCCTCCTGCCTCCCGGGCACAGCCGCCAGCCCGCACCCGGCCCAGCCCGCACCCAACCCCGCAACCATCCTAGCCCGCACCCTGCCTGAACACCCAGCCCGCACCCTGCCTGAACCCAGCCCAGCCCGCACCCAACCCCGCACCCAGCCTGAACACTGCCTGAATCCAGCCTGAACCCAGCCCGCACCCTGCCTGCACACCCAGCCCAGCCCGTACCCAGCACAGCCTGCACACCCAGCCCGAACCCAGCCTGAACCCAGCCCGCACCCAGCCCGCAGCCATCTTTCCCAACTCCCCCTTTTATAGCAGGACAACTCCCTCTACTGCATTTTTTTTTCTTTTTTACTTCCTTTTTAGGTTTTTTTTTTCCTTACAAGTTTCACCTCTATGTGCTCTCCAGCCTGCCCCAATACCTTCCTGTGCACCCACAGAGCTCAGATCACTGCCTTTCTCTCCTGAATGTCAGATCCTGCATATCAACTGTCAGGACCACTCTCAGCTTGGAGAACAATAAGGAGCCTTCTGTCACTTGCATGGCACGGGTGTCAGCTCTTCCCATCTGTTCACAGAATAGTTATGGTCGGAAGCGACCTCTGGAGATGATTTAGTTCAACCTCCCTGCCATGGCAGGATCACCCAGAGCAGGTGACACAGGAACTTGTCCAGGGGGTTTGGATTGCCTCCAGAGAGGGACACTCCATACTCTCCCTGGGCAACCTGTTTCAGTTGTCTGCCACCCTCAATGAAAATAAGTTCTCCCTCATGGTGAGGTGGAGATTATTATGTTTTATTTTATTGCCATTGCTACGTGTTCCATTACTGAGCACCACTGGACAGAGACTGGCACCATCCTCTTGGCACATCTTTGAGATGTTTGTGTACATTAATGATCCATTCTCAGTCTTTTCCACACTATCCAAGCCCAGCTCCCACAGCTTCTCCTCATAAGAGAAATGCTCCAGGCCACTCATCACCTTTGTGGCTTCTGCTCTAGAGTAGCCCTTGTCCTTCTAGGGCAGAACTGGACACAGCACTCCAGGTGTTCTTCACCCGGGACAAGTGGAGGGGCAGGATGACCTTCCTTGACCTGCTGGCCAGAGTTTTCCCAATTCCCTCCAGAATCCCACTGCCCTTCCTGGCTGCAAGGACACACTGTCAGCTCACAGACACCTTGTCACCTACCAAGATTCCCAGGGCCTTTTCAGCAGAGCTGCTCTTTAGTAATTCAGCCATCAAGCTGCTCTAGTACTGGGGATTATCCCTTCCCATATGCAGGACCCTAAAATTGGCCTTACTGAACCTCATTTGGTTTCTCTTCAGCCTATCAAGGTCCTGCTGAATGGCAGCTCAGCCTTCAGGTACCTCAGTCACTCCCTCCAGTTCTGTATCATCACCAAACCTGCTCAGGGCCCTTCAGCCAAACCTTCTTCTTCTATACCTTCATCCAGGGCATTGATAAATAAGTTGGATAAATACTGATCCCTGGGGAATGCCACTGACTACAGGTCCCCAGCTGGATGCTATTCCACTGTTCACAACCCTCTGCCATTCAGCCAGTTCTTGATCAATCTCACTGTCCATTTATCTAACCCACATTTCCTGAGGATCCTACGAGGATGCTGCAGGAGACAGTATAACTTTGATGAAATTGAGGTAGACACCATCCACCGCTCTCCCCTCGTCAATCCATCCTGCTGTGACATCACAGAAGGCTTTCAGATTGGTTCTGATTATTGAGGGATGTCATTTGAGGTGATTTTCCTTCAGCTGCAGGAAACTTCTGTTTCTGTGTTTCTCCTGGATCAGGCTCCAGGCTAAGCCATGAATTTGCAGGTCATCTCCCCTCCTTATTCTTTTTCTTGGTCAGACAATATCTTCTGTGATGCCCAGCAGCCTCAGATGCCAGAAGCCTCTCCACAGCTCTACAGTACATTTGTTTGCCTGTCAGGTATTTCAGACATTCCCGGAACATCCTACAGCTCTTCCTCAGGTTACTCACTCACTCAGGTCTGAAACCTCTCATGTAAGATCTTCTCTCATTCAGGATGCAAACTTCAGACACTTCCCCTACCTTTAACATAAAAGAAACTAATCCAACAGCTTCTCCTGTGCTCTAATGAGCACCTGACCTCCTTAATTAATTTCTCTCTTTTCTAAAGATCTTTCCTTTTATATCCCAAACTCTGTTAGTGAACCTGCTATGTATTCTCCCTTTCAATTCACACCACCCTGCCTCTAGATCCCTTAGTCCGAAGTCCTCTTCTGAAAAAACACAAAGAGAGGGACAAGAGCAGCATCATTTGGGGAGCTCCTGCTGTAACCTACCACTGCTCCCAGGCAGAAGAGAAGTCCCTGGCAATGGAAGATGCAGTGGTGACATTTTAAGACTTATTCTGACACCACCAGGTGAGACAATTAGAAAACATCCCCAAATTCTGCTTGTAGTAGGATTTTTCCATTCCCAGTGTACCCAGTTAAGATTCTTGCAGTGGCCAACAAGCTTCTTATACTATCCCTGCTACCTGTCTGAGCTCTGAAGCAGCTTGCTTTGAGCATCAAGGTCTGCAGGCATTGGATTCAACGGGGAAAGAAACCACACAGCTCAGAATACCCAGGTGCCTTCTAGAAGAGAGCCTGAACAGAAGGAAATGGCTGATGTTTCTACTACCTACTCTGATTTTCTGGGTTTTATGCAGGAGAAGTTACCCACCCTTCCTCTGTATCCACTTTATTTCTCGTAAATAAGAACCTGTATCCAAATCCTCCAGCCCTTTCCAATCACAGAAAGACCAAAAAAGCCACAGAAGTTAAGCACTCAAAAAAGAGAAAGGCTAGATTCAAAAGTTACCCAGAAAAAATAGAGATTTATAAAGACGCTTCACAAAACATCATGTGCTGGTTTTCCAGCAAAGAAAATCAAACTTACTCCACTGCACAGCTCAGACCAGGCATAGAAAGAACCCAGCTGCAAAGAAAAAAGGCTGTTCCATGAGAAACTCATGCTTGTCTTGCTAAGTGTGTAGCTAATAAGGCAGTGACAGTGTGAAGAAAAAGGAAAGGCTCATCTTTATGAACCTTTGGAAAACCAGACCCCATCCCTGTCAGCCCAGAGCTCCAGTGCAACACTGGATGAACCAGGAAAGATGAAACCTTCAGAGGTGGCTGCTAATTCCACATTTGTTTTCCTCATCCTACACCTGAGACACCGGGGATCCCACCTGCACACATGCCATGGGCCCATCATTTTAATCAGTTTAACTTCTGGAATAATTAAACACTTTCCCACATGTCTGGGGAAAGGGTGTGGAATTAAACAAACCCTCCCAAGGTCAGTCTACACTTAGCAATTTCTCTCTTGTTTTCTTGTGCCACAGCAGGACAGAGCTCTCTGTCACACACTGGAGTCCTCCCCAAACAGATCTGTCATTAGATGGAAACCGTGAGCTGAAACAAGAGTATGAAGGGATCCCATAGAGAGGAGCAGGGTTTGGGGGCTCTGCAGCAAATGGAGCACACAGTGACTGGTGAGGATGAAAAGAAATACTGTTCCTCCACCAAAGGAGGTAGGAGCTCTGCAGTACATGATGATACAGTTACAGGCTGTATTCTGTGCCCAAGGAGCAGAACTATGATGGTAGAATGGTTTTGGTTTATTATTGGGGGATTGTGTTTGGTTTTTTCAATGTGAAGGGGGATAAAAAATTGCTGAATTTTAACCACCCAATTCTGTGAAGAGAAAGAGAGGAGGAGAGCAGGGAAAAGGTGAAGCCTTTAAAAGAAAAGCTGCACTGTGAGATGAACAGGTATATATGAAAATCCTAATAGCCCCACTGCTGATGAAGATTCAGCTCCAGACCCCCCACACAGGTCTCTGCTGACAGCCACAATGCCCCCAGCAGAAGCCAAGCCCTTTGCTGTACTCAGACCCTGCTCTCTCCTCTCACATCTCCACTCCAGATTCAGCTATGTGCTTCCAGAGGCAAAAATTCATCAGGCACCAGTCACACCTTCAGCCTACAAGGACAGGAGAGATGCCTCTGTTTACAGATACATTTTAGGTATCCTATTCCAGTCTGTGTCTGTTCTTGGGGATGCTCCACGCTGGATGTGGTGAGGGACCATGAGACCTTAATTGAGGGTCTTATGAGCTGGCCAGTTCTCAGCCTGCCTGTTGTGGCTCTGGTCAGGCTTACTCAGACAGAAAGCAGAGATCATTCATGTCACTGAGCACAACTTTCCACTCCCTATAGTCCTGTGTCAGGGGAGCTCAATGATGAGACAAACTAGGACAGGAGGGCAAGCTGTGTCCTGATCACAGCATGTGAGGGCACCCTGTCTCCAGCTGCACAAGGTACAGCCAGCTCCCCTCAAAGACAAAGGAAAGCAGGCTATAAACTGCATTTGGTCCTTTATGACTTCTGCAAATCAGCATACAGAGGGCAGCTGCTTACAGAAAAGGAAAGCAAAACAGTCCTCTCTGTAACACATAAAAACTAAAACCAAATTATTTCATGGATGTGCTAGTCTTGAAGGCAACAGTAGTAAGAGCTGCAAAAATGACATAAAGCTGAGAGACAGCTGAAAGGAAAGCTGATGACAAGGAACTGACAAACAGGTAGCAGAGAGGTATTAGTGGTTCTGCTCAAACTCCCCTATAGAGCCTTGTCCTTGTTCCCAAAAACGTTTTTTTCAGGTTAATGAGGAGCACCAGGCACCCTCTCTGGCCCAGGCTCCCCTCGCAGGGGTAGTCTGACACTGATCCTGGTCTCCAGGTTGCCTTCACTGCTCAGTTTTCAGTATTCCTACAGTCCAGCAGAGAAGGACCTGAGACCACACACCTGTGTAGTCAATGCTGTGCAGAAGGCAGGTGGCAGTGCCTGGTGAGGCTTGCCCATCACCTGATAAACCATGTGTATGATGCTACCTTGTAGACACACATACCTCATCCTGCCCACACAATCTGCTTATTTCAGATTTTTTACCCACTTCTCCCAGTCAGGAATCCCTCTTCTACTGTCTCCAAAACTCTGTGATGGGGCTCAGCTGTGTCACACTCTGGATCAGCTCCTCCCTGCAGCACAGTAAGTGAGCAGTCAGCGTCTCTTCCTCAGCTGTGCTCTCTGGGGGGAAAGAGATTCAGAAACACAAGAGAAGAAATAAGTCAGTCTGAAGAAACTGACAGGTTCCTGAAGCAAGGGAGACTCTCTGAAAGATCTAAGTGAATAGCAAAGTTCATCCCAAGCACAAGCAGCAGAGGAAAAACACTTAACTATTCTCTTTAAACTCTGTGAAAGGAAAATGTCTCATTTATCCAACAGAGCACAAAGCCATAAAGCAAGCTGGAGGTTAACACCAGGTTTGAAAGGCCTGGTAAAAAAAGAAGTAAAAAAAGAAGTTTCCAATCCCAGGCCTCAGCTGTGCTCACACTGGCTGCCAGCCACTCCAGGCAGCAGTGGGGAGAGCCCTGCACAGCTACACTGAAAGAGGATGGATGACTAAATCCATGAATGGTTCCAAGCACTACTGACTTGCTGTTCTTCTGTACAACCTTTACACCATTCATCCTATATTGCATTACACCTGTGTGCCCTCTCTACCCTTCTGTGTTTAGTCAATCCACCTCAGCATTCCATGACTCTTTTCCTTTAACACTCTTCACCTGTCCTACACAGCCGTAGCCCAGTAGGGATGAGGCTCAGCCACTGCCCCATTCCCAATCACCACAAACTGTGTGCCTACACTACCCCTCCTGCTACAGGCAGAAATGCTATGGGTCTTGGCAAGCACATGATAAACCTCCCACATTTGGATACAGGGTTTCCCTGGAAGGTTGCCCACTTACTTTGCCAGAGGTTGCACCCAATTTCCTACTCGCTTGCTGTGGGGCTTCTCTGCTGCCCTGTTTGCCCTGCCCAGCAAAGCCACTCTCAGCTCAGGATTCATGTCTTGAAACAGCTTCAGAAAAGACATGAAGGTCTGAGTGTCCAGGAGCCAAACGTCCTGAGTGTCACTATCCGGGGTGTGAGAATCCTTCACTTTGCTCAGCAGCTTCTTGAACATTGACTGTTCCTCTGCCTTGGTCAGACAGGCAGCCAGAGCCTACAGCAGAAAAGAAATGCAGGAAGGTTTAGAGAACAGAGTTGACTGCCATACATAGACAGACACAACAAGCAGAACCCTGGAGTTTAGGTCAGGGGACAAAAAATTAAACAGAACAAAAAAATAACCACACAGACACACTCCACTCATCTCCAGCCTGTGGCCACCCTGGGAAGAAGGGCAACAAGCCCTGCTGCCAGCCCTTATCCATACAGCAAATCCCACAAACTGGAGCTGGTTCCAGCACCAAACATTTCTTCATGTCCAACTAGTCAATGACCACTAACTGTGAAAGACCTGATAAGAGTGAATTTAACACTGCTACTTTGGAAGGCAAAGCTACAGCGAGAGATACTGGATCTCAGAACAAGGAGGGATCACTTGCACAGAAAACGGAGCATTTCAAGTGGAACTTTCAGGAATCTCCATTCTCATTTACAATGGAATTCTGTCTCCCAGGGAAAAATCTGGAGAGGAGGCACACAAACTCTGAGTGCCGTGGGCTCTCAGCACATGTGGCAATCAAAACCAGCGCTCCAAAATCTACTTCAGTGACCTGAAACAGCAACCAGAGGCAGATGTGCCTGTGCAGTTACAGAAATAAAAGGCAAAGAAATAAGCTGGAACTCTTACTCCCACTTCCCCAGAGTCCTTTAATGCTGTAAATATTGCCCCTGAAGACACATGCTCTCCAGCTCTCCAGGAGAGATGCCAACCTTTCAGAGCAGAAGGCCTTTATTGGAGACTCCAAGGATTTGATAAAGGTACCTTTGAAGTGGGAAGTTCAGCTCTGCTCCAGGGAGAATGGCCATTTTCTGCTGTCATTGTCATTTTTATTCCAATGATAAAAAGCCTGTAAGCAACTGCTTGGGGCCACACCAGGGGCCGGTGGACTGGTTTTTCCCCAGCAGGTGTAAATGCTCACACATTCGGGCAGTGTGGCAGTGCAATGACCTATTGCAACGACTCCGCAGAGGGGAAACTGCAGCAGTGCCAGCTCTTCCTACTCACGGCAGTTTGCCTGCAGAATAGAGAGTGTTCCACAGGAAGGGCTCTGGGGTAAAGAAAGTACAGATGTGCTGAAGAACAAATGTAAAGGTATTTTTTTAATGCAAACATTAATTTGTAGTGAGACTTGATAACCAGATCACGTTTGTTCTCAAGGTTTGTGGACCTGGCCCCTTCCAGATCAAAATGAGTATGTAAAACACAAAATATCTCCATTCTCACTACCCTAAAGGTACTCAGATCCTGCCAAAGCCATGTTTGCATTAATACTTGAGGATGAAAAGTAACTTGTATTGTTGCAGTGTATTTTTCAATATTTGGGTTTTTAATTAAAATCAGCACAGCACTGCTACCCAGAGCCCTAGGTAACATCCCTTCTTCAGTGCACAGATTTGGTTAATAGAAATGAGTTTTCAGTAACAGAAATATTCTGCTATTTATAGGCTCTTTCCAGAAGACATTTCCTTGGATGCATTGCTCAGTATGAACAACAGCCTTTTAGCATTGTTGTGAAAGAGCACACAGTATAGTTCAGACTTACTTTGAAGCACTAACAATTCCCAAAGATCCTGGAAAAAAATGGGGTAATACTGGTAACAGCAGGAATCCCAGCTTCCACTTAGTCATAATGTGGGTGTCTGCACATTACAGCCTAATCCACCAGGTTTTCACTGCCTAGGACACTGCAAAACCCCTCTGGGCTAAGTTGGCACAAATGAGCACACATCCAGCTTCCATGTGGGAGGAAGAGATTGCCTCTCTGCACCAGGAAACTGCATCACCAAGACCTGGCTTAAGCATGGTCAGACATGTGCCACCAAACAGATAGGATGGCATCAGGATATTAGTTCTGGTGGCCAAAACACTCCCACCTCAGCACCATGGAACACATCACACACCATGGAACAGCCTTCCCAGTTCATCTGAAACATCCCCATGTCCACAGCAGCCCTATGGCAAGCTTCGAACAGGAACCTCTGCAGGTTAAGGATCCAGCAAGTAGGTCTTCTGTCTCCATAGCAGCTCCACATCTTCCATATTTTTCCAGAGAAGACCTCAACCACATGCACAAGTAATGTACATCCCCCTGAGCAATGTGCAGTGGCCCATAACTGAGACTAAAGAGGGATGTGAGGAGAGACAGTGCAGTCATTAGCCCAGCTGGCCATGAACTATTTTCTGCAGGTGGATGAGCACGGTTATGGCTTTTCATGCCTTATCCATGCTCCTGCTCCCACCATGAGAGCACATCCCAGGAAAAAGCTACTTTATTGACTATTTCTGAGTGATCTTCTTTAAGCATCAGCTTTAGAGTGAATGCCACCATCCAGAGGGTGGTGGGTAGGGATGGATCTGCAAGAGACAGATTGGGAAGCACCTGCTCAGAGTGGCAGAAAAAGCTGACTCCCTTCAGACCTCAGGGACACTCGGGTACACTGCAGGAGGCCGGGCACTCTGGGGAAACTTCCACAGCCACAATCATGCACACTGCTTTGGCTTTTGATGTACAGAAGGTGAAGAAAATATAAAAAAAGCAATTGGAAACCTGCCTGGTTAGGGACTGTTTCACTGCTGACTTTTCCGTGTCTCCGTGGTTATCCAACCTTTGGAAGCTGAGCAGTGCTGTTCCACAGGCTGCTGCTGCTGCTGGCAGGGTCAGTGGCATGGACAGCCCCAGCACTGGCTCCACACACCTCACACACCCTCAGAGAAGCTTCTTGGCTGTGACCCCACCATTAAGCCAATCAACCATCAATCAACTTTTGTATTGTGCATACAATAATCAGAGAAAAACTATGTTCATGTTTTTCCTTCAGAAACCTAAAGGGATTTTTTTTCAAGCCTGCATCTGTGCATGACTAACGAGGGAGACCCCAGGAAGGCTCTGTGGAAACACTGACCCCCTGTTTGATCCACACAACAAGAATAAAAGCTCAGCCCAAACTTCTATAAAAATATACCAGAACAGAGGAAAAAACTGTTTTCTAGCTCTGTCACAAAAAAACACCCCCAAAACCTCACAAGCTCTCTCTCTCTCCTAATCAGGATGCAGAAGGTAACAGGAAACTTCTTTCTTCTGCCCCATCCAGAAATCCCTGCAGCTGCAAATGAAGGGCAACAATGACTGGATGGGCCCACAGGCAATGGAAATGATCCAAAAACACAGTGACATTTATTCTACGTGGGAGAATCAACACTCCCCCACTTCATCTGAACCTGGTAGCAGACGGAACAAATGAGCTGTGCAATAATTTGAATTGAGTTTCTCTAAGAGAGCACAGGAAGATAAGACTTGACATCGACAAAGCTCTTCTACGCTTCCCTAAATTACTGCAATTTCAGTCTTGTTCTCATTTCCAAGCAGGTTTCATCCAAGCCAAAACCAAATTAGATAGGAATAGTTTATGTGAAATATACAGAGAAACTATAAAACAGAAACAACCCCAAAAATCACATTTCCCTAAACTGAAAATCTGCATTTTTCAGTCTGAGGAGCAGAACAGAACATCAAACTCAGAGAGAAGCAATAGTTCTCACAGAAATCAGCCCTGCACCACAAACCTTGCTGTGGAAAAACCCCACAACCAAATGAGTCGCCACTGGAGGTAGGAGGAATTAGGCAGGAACAGTAGAGGGGAGCAGACTGGAGTGCTGCACAGAACAAGGTACCATGCAGGGATGAGTTCACCAGCAAAGAAAAAGAAATAGACAGGCATCCAAGGCCAAATGAAACCACCATGAACACCAGGACAGCCTTGGTTCCAATAGGCAGGCTGGTAAAACTCCCCTAAACTCCTATGCTGCCCAGGCTTTACTGCCCAAAACAACTGGTGCTTTCCTAGAGAGATCAGCTGCTCCCAAAGGCTCCCAAGAGAATACTCCTGAGGAATGGGACATCTCCACTGCAGCAAGGCAAGCACACCCAGCAAGAATGCTTTCTACAAAGAAACAGTGTCTCACCGGTTTCCAGACATATTTTTATTTACCCCGAGGCACTCGAGACTTCAAATAGAACACAAAGGACTGGGAAAAAATGAGAGGAAAAAAAATCCATTGACATCTACCACTGGCACAACCTCAGCCTGAGTTACACATCCCAGTTCAGCTCTTTGGAGATGAACTTGCACTTCAAGCATGACTTTAAAAATGCACCACTGTGTTTCCCCCGCAAAGGAAACACCAGGTTCTTGTGGGGAAAAGCTGCTCTGCATGCTGGAAACAGACTCAGTGCTAAGGCCCACAGGTCCTGCTGGTCCCAGAGGGGAGCTCAGAGAGGGACAGATCTGGCTGAGCCCTTGCTTATAAAACAGGCTGCAGCCTGTTCTCCCACTGCCCTGGGGCTGACACTTTTCATGCTTGTCACAGTTGAAAAGTGAGTTTTCAGGAAGGCTTAAAGAAAATCCATTTCTCATTTATTCAGCATTTATTTATGGCCGCAGAAAACTTGTCCAGCTACCACTCAGCAGTCAGACACCCAAACTGGGTCTGAGCTCCACAACATCTTCCTTGGCTCCTGTTGTAACAGCTCATGTGGGAGCACAAAAGGCCAGGAACGGATCTGTAAACCTTCCCTACTGTGTCTGAAGGCTGAAGGAACACGAAACAGCAGCGACTGCAAAGCAGTAGCAAATGGATTGTTGGGCAGTGCAGAAGCTGCAGCTCACCTGCCCAGGCACTCCAAATCCCTTCTGGCAGCAATGATCCACACTACACAGCACCAACCCCAGCTCAGCTCCATTGGTAAAAGTGCCCAACAGGTGAAACCTTAAACAAACATACAAAAATCTAATCCTTCTCTGAGCAGGGCACTCAGAGCTGCTTGTCTGCCCAGCCAGGCTTGTGCTTGCTACTGCAAATATGAATTAGGACCCGTATCTCTCTCCTAAAGCCCTCAATATGTTATACTCCACAACATCAGGAGAACCAGCTGCTAAGGGAATATGAGCTTCCCTCCACGAACATTTAAGGGCTCAGCAGAAAACAATCCTGCACTCCCCAATTCATAGGAATTCTCCTCCCTGCTGTCACAGGTTGGGTTTTTTCTGAAAAAGATGTGGTCTTTTATAAGCAGAATGCCACAATGGTCAAAATGTACCACGTCCCGTGATAACACTGCTACTGGAGGGACTTGGATCTAGACAGCTTCCAGCCAGCAACTACATAAGAGCATGGCAGCCCTTACAGAACAGTACTGCTCAGCTTCCAAAGGCTGAATAATCAGGAAGCCACGGAAGAGCCAGCAGTGAAACAGTAATACTTGATCCCTTCAGAAAGGCATGCAGAGCAGTTCATGCAGCTTGGTATGAAAAATTCTCTACCAGAAATGGCTGGCCTGAGGACAGCAAGCACAGTCCCATCCTTGCTCTACACTGGCCACAGCTTTTCTGCAGACCCTGCCACTGCACAGCAGTGTGCAGCCAGCACAGAGTGCCCACCTAGACTCACCACAATCATTCACCAGCTCTGTGTCCTCTTGCTCCACTGTCACACCAGTACATCACATTCTGTTTCTGTGTTGCCCTGGAGCTGGGACAATGGGTGGTATATGGCTACCACAGCTCAGAGCCCAGAGAACCCTTCAGTATATGCCCAGAAGCAGACTCAGTTACCCTCTCCAACAGGAACTGAGCATTTTTTACCAACTCCAACTGCTCCTAAAGCAGCACACTGGCAGGAAAAGCATCATGGGGCTGCACCCAGCTCTCCCTGCCACGCCCTGTCCCACTCCTCCCTCAGCAGCTCATCCATACAGAAAGCAGCAGATGCTTCACAGCAGGACAGCACCAAAGGCTTGGGAAATCTATTCTGGGATCAAAAACGTCAGTCATTTACAAGTTGATACAATTCCTGAAGCAAATGCCATTAACAGGAGGAGAGAAATCTGTGCTGGAGCTCTCCTACAACACAAGGATGTACTCAGGGCAGAACATATTTCTTTACCTGCACTTACAGATGCTTCTCTGTAGGGTGCTGCTCAGGTGAGCACATGTTGCCCTTCAAACAACCAGGCACCAGTTTCCCATGAAACAATTTCCTAAACAAGGCACAAACTATTACAGCCCTTAGCAGGGTGAAGAACAAACTTGTGTGATTTATGCAAGTAAACACACCTACCTCCTTTTGAGAGGCATGAATTTCTCCGCACTCTTCGAGTCTTTTCAGCACAGCCCAGGCATCAGAAAGAGCCTCAGGGAAAACACTTTCATAACGAACAAAGAAATCCAGTTTATAGCTTTTGCTCTCTGCTGCTGTGTGAGAGAAACAAGATGAGCTATTTGCTAATTGAATGGATTCACAGAAAGCATGATCTGATTGAAAGGCATCAGTTTGTAACCAGCACATTTGCTATAATAAGAAAACTGTGACTTATAAATCCCTTCTGAAGACATCACACAGCCCAGAAGGAAAACCAACAGTTTATTTAACACCAGTTATAAATGGAACATTTATTTTAAACCTAGTATGGCCTCTGTTTTCCTCCCATGCTGAACAGGAGTTTAAAGGATAAGGCAGCATTAGCAACTCTGTTTACTTGCTGTTAGATTGTCTAATCAGCCCCACGTCCTGCAGTAACACAGATCCCATGATCTGTCCATGGCAATCACATGCCTAGGCAAAACAAGTTTTGTTCACTAGTTTTGGTAAAGCAATGAGCATGAAGCAAGTAAAAAAAGCCAAAGGAAGAAAATCTCTGCAGAACAGGGGGATATGTTGCTGTAGCTCCCAACCCAGGGCGAACTAAAAAGACTAAACACAGAGTAAAAATACCCCAGAACAGGAAAACAGAAAAATGTGAGCCAACATGTTGCAAATAAGAGGCAGTGCTGTGCCCAGACCCTTGAGGTCTCACCTAAATCCACTGATCACCCTTTCCTCTCTGGAGGCTCAGCAAGCTCCTCTTCCATACAGCCACTCCACTCAGTATCAGCAGGGCCAGAGCTTGAATCCTCCTGGAGGGACCTGGAGTAACTTGACATCGTGTCCTGATGAATCCAAGTATGATTCACAGGAAGTTCCTGGCCAGGAGGAGAAACACCTCCTTCCATTTCTGCTTCTACAGGGACAGGTAAAGGAGAAAATCTCGGAGTGAGGATGAGAAATGTTTTTTCTTCATCAGGTTTCCCACTGGGGCAAGTAATTAGCTTTAGCTTGGTTTTCAGATGAAACTGTTGCCTTGCTGGAGACTCCTCTCACTACCTGTTCCTGAGCAGAACAACTTATGAGATCCCTGAGGAGGTTTTTGTAACTAACAGCCACATCAAACATGTGCAGACTATCTGCCACGGAGAGAATTTTGGTGAAATTGTGTTTCCCCAGTGGGAGTTTGCCACTGTATATCATCTCAAGTAAGAGTGCAAACTCCTCAGGTGTTACCACAGAAGCACTGATGGGAGATGATGTCTGTGCTGCCCAGCAGGGATTTAAACTGCAGTAACCAAAACCACCTTGTGCACTCTAAAATCCACATTCCCAATGAAGATAGTACAGTCACAGAAGTGCTGCTCCTTGCAGAGCATACAACTGGAGCAGCAACTTCCAGCCATAACTTGGAAGCTTCAGGGCACCTACTGGCCTCCTCTTGCCCTGGTATCCACACTCCTTTCACAAAGCCCAGATAATGAAAAGGAAATGGATCCTGCTAGCATTCCTCTCTACAAGACAGAAAGAAAGAGTAAGATAATTACTTTTCAGTTTACTCATTTTAGTAGTTTACTGTGCTTCAGTTCTTTGGTTACAGCAAGAAAATTCTGAACTCACCCTCATCAAATTCAGCAACTTAAGTCTGAGACCTGAAGAGTCTAGACAGTGTCCATACCTAAATGAGCAGATATGGACTAAGTACTGAGTCCCAAGAGCTATAAAAAGGGAGCAGAGCCTCCCTGATGTGCCACACATCTCACAGAGGTGTGAGTGCCCATCAGATGAGGCACTGCAGTGCCAGGCTGAGCCTGCAGCCAGGGGCTGGAGCTGATGCTTAATTCAGCAGCTGGTTTCTGAAAGGGCAGGTAAGGAAGCAGGGCATGAAAACCTGTTCAGAGCATCTACCAAACACAGAGGAGAATCTGAGGTGTTAGTTTGGGCCTGCAGAGCACTAAGTGAATAGGGACTAGTTAGTTTTCTCCCTCAAATCACTGGTAAGATGAGCAGAGCCATGTGAACATTAGAGACAGGTCTGCCTGCAGCCCAGGGCCTTCAGCACCCCCTTCTCAGCACACCATGGTCTCAGCTCATTATGAGTCTTTTCCCCTCAAATGTAATTTTAGACAGAAATTCATAACCCTAGTCCCATCTACTAGACTCTCCCTTTAACTTCTGCCCTTCCCCACCCCATTACAGGAGGGAGAACAGATAGAACATCTGCTAACAGAATTTTTATCAGTGGGACACCTGGAGTTTTTATTTAAGATAGACAAGATAAAGATGTTACTGCTTTTTCCACACATTAGGATGCCTGACACTGGCGTGGGCAGCAAAACAGCATGAGCATTAGAGAAAGAGCACCTGGATTGACATGAATTATATGACCTTCAATGCTTAACTTTATCTTTGCACTCAGCTTCCTGCTCCCTTGTGGAGAACAGGAGTAGTATCAGCCTATCACCAGGGTACAAGGTTTCACAAACCAATGCACATACACCAATCTTGAAACTCTGCTTCACATGAAATCAGGCTCAGAGCAACTCCTAGCTTGTACCAAATCACATCACAAGCAGACACTGGGTGCAGGCTGAGCTGGTATCTTGTTTCTTCAAGGCACCAACCTCTCTGGAGCTCAGCTTTTGTGGGAAGCAGGACTTCCTGTCCCCAGCTGTCCTTCTGCGTGGCACTGCCTGTGGTGGCTGTGGGGAGACAGAAGAATAGAAGAGATCACCTCATCCCAGAGCTACAGAAGGCAGAACAACAGGTTGGTGGATCCCAGATATGCAGGAGAGCTCTCCTGTGCAGCCAAGAACTCCCTCAGGCTTTTGAGATGAAGTGCTAGGAAACTTGTTTTTCAAGCACCAGGAGAAGATCATAGATGGTATTGACATCACCTCAAAGCAGAGGTGTTACACTCCTCAGTACTTCTGAAGCAAGAGCACAGGGTTGCTGGGTCCTTCTCTGGAAGGCAGAAAAACTTGAGTGGGCTGATAACCCACCCTCCAGTCCCCCAGAGCCAGAGCTTCTCCAGGCACATCACTACCAAAGGCTGGCTGACCTGCAGCTCACCTTTTCGAGTAACAGATCCACCCTCTCCCCCATGCACAGGGCCAGCTTCCTGCACTTCCATCACACAGGCTCTGCTCTCCTCCCACACCGTTGTAAATCACAAGGAACCAAGCTGCCATCAGCAGAGTTGCTGCTGGCCGTGGGAGAAGAGACAGACTCTTTTGCCAGACTCTATGTAATAGCAGTTTTATTCCACCCACTCCTTCCCTGAAGCTGAAGGACTCCCAGTATCTGAGTTGAAATTGGCTCTGCTGGTTGAATAATAAAAGCTGTGACTCTTCCTACAAAAGGATAAGCAGATAAGCAGGAAACATCGATGTCCTGGAAGAGACATCTTTTCCATGAATAGTCCCTGCATGAAACCTACTGCTTGCACCATGGCAAGCTGAAGGAAGCAGCAGCACTGCCTGTCCCCTCTATTCCTGGCAGGAATTTGCTCATGAGAGCTCAAAACAGCGAAGCTCTAAGCAGCCTATTAGCATGTCCCCTTCTTCATTACAGCAACTCAGAGCACTAGAAGACATGTCCTGAGTAATTAGCACAGACATATTTGTTTAAATACATTTCATTTATTTAATTACAGGGACCCAAACCATCCAGTACAGCCAAAGAGAACAGGTATTTATAGCAAGTGGTGTTGGCCAAGACCGGCCTCAAGGCAATTGCAACCTCCTCAGAGGACACTTCAGGCTCTTATTCAAAGCCTAGAGCCAGAAGGGACCACCATCAGCAATCCCACTGCTCATCTATCACTGCCTCCCAGATTTCCAGGATCAGTAACTTGGTTTGGCTAAGGTCTCTGTTCCACTAAGGAGCCCAGTCAAAATAACTGATTTTTAGGTGGAGCACCCTCCACTGCCACACTGTTAAATGACACCTCATTTCTTACCTGAGTTTGTGTGACTGTCTCCCAGACATCCTCTAGATGACTTTTTGGGAGCTCTGGCTGGGGGACTGGGCAGAACTGGGAATCTCTCTCTGAGAGCAGGTAACTGATACTGCAGCAGTGATGAGTGCTGACAGAGCCTGGTTGTCTGCCTCTGCCAACACCACTGGGAGGAAAAAGCCAATTGTCACTTCTTCAGCTTAAAGATGCTTCTCTGACTCCTGTTGGGAGTCAGGCCCACTGGTAACTTCAAACTTAAGGTAAAACATGGTTTAAGCAGACTGTTCCTGGGACGTCTGACACCTGAGCCACATGAGAACTGCCCTCTTCCAAAATACCACTCCCTGGTGCCAGAAAAGGAACAAAGGACACAGGGCATTTGTCCACCTGAGCTGCACAACAAACAGGCCTTGCAAGATTAATCCTTTGAGGGAACACCTTAAGCCAAGAAAGTCAGCTTTCTAGGGGAAGCACCAATGTGGCTTAGGAGTTTTCCTTCCACTGACTTGCCATGAAACTGCGAGATCAATCCATTTAAGCCAAATTTTCAACAGTGCCTGCAATTTCTAAGGCTCTACTTGGCAACATGTTGATAAACATGTCGCCCTTAGGCAGCAGTTGTCATCTGCAACTGCTCTCAAGACACCCACTTCAACAAAGATGACCCTTTTCTTCTGAACCTCCAAAGCATAGGAGGTCCAGAACACGTCTGCAGAAAACATCACCCTCCACTGTACAACTTCAGCTCTTTAATGCCTTTTCTCTGCTTTCTTTCCTCCCATATCTCCACGGTTTGAGGCTATCGTGTTGTTTTCTTTAAGCTACATTAGAACAGGAAAAAGATCTCTTGATAGCAACAACCTTTCTTGGGTGAAGTTGAAAGAAGAATGAAGGAGGAAAGGGGGTACCCAGCTCTATACACAGAGCTGAAAAGTGTGCCCAAATTAAATCGCTTTTGTCATTATTCATATAATTACTTCCATCTAGATCCAACAGACTCAAAAGCCATGCACATCACCAGGTTCATCAAAAGATAATTGAAATTTAGGACAAAGCACTTTAGTGATCAGACTCTGCAGAGACAGGTGCTCCAAAGGTGCAAGAATGAGACCATCCCTTCCTCACAGTTCCTGCTACCACAGTACCCACACCTTTGGAAGATCCACCACAAGGCACAGAAAGAATTGTAATGCCTCTAAGGTTTAAGCAAAAGGATTCTGTATATCCCTTGCCATGAAATTAAGGACTTTTACAAGGTGTGGTCAAGACAGCTGCTGCTATTAATAACATAACAACAAAAGCTCTTCCTGTATCCACCTCAGTGGCTAGCTTGAGGATGCATTCCATACCTGAAATTCTCACCACAGATAAACACGAAGCAGGCTTTTTGTAGCATAATAAATAAATAAATAAATAAATAAATAAAACCCTAACAACTATTACCTCGCTGCCAAAAGGTGAAACCCACCAAGCATAGTGGTTCTTTCTGGCACAGACCCACAGCCTACTGCTCTGCTGCAGCCATGCAGAGACAGGGAACTTGCAGTGCTCACATGGATAATGAAGTTGTGTAAAATCACCCTGCACACCTGGTACAAAACTACAATAAACGAAGTCCTATGCAAGCTCAAAAAGCTAAAACTAAGATTGGGGGGGGTGGGGGGTGGGGGGAAGTGGACAGAAAGAGAGAAGCAAAATGGAATGTGAAAAACACAATTCAGTTTCCTGGTAAAATTTTAGAAGTTTAATAGAAGATAATAAGAGACAATAAAGCAAGGGTTTCTTACTGCCGGGTGCTTGGCATTCAGCCAAGAGCACACCTGCTGTATCTGAGACACCCCCCTTAAATATACCAGCCTCTTGCATATTCACAGATCTACAAACATATTCAAACTTTCAAAGAATTTATTTCCATGTTTCTAGGAACTGTTTTACATGGCCACTCCTTGGTCCCGCCTTTTTAGAGCATGCGTGTTTCTTGGTTGTGGTTTTAATTAATTCTTCTTATCAGTCTTAATTTGGGCCTTGGTCCATAATATCTACAGGTGGTCAGTGCTGGTATATCAGTAGCAGATGTGTTCATATCAGCAGCAGGTGCCTTCCCTGGGTGTTATCCCAACCAGGCAGACAGTTCACTTACTACAAAGTCACTTTTTCAACTTACTTCACTCCTAAAGAAAACTACCTTTAAAACCATATCCACACCACACATATAGCACCCACCCAAATATTTGTGAGAAACCAAATACTGTAATATCTATTTATAACAGGAAGAATCCAACTTCTTTGTCCTCAGTTAATACCACTTCTGTTGAAGCTGGTCAGAGGTGCTCACAGGAGCACCCCACAACCCTCCTGTTCCCCACACTCAGCTCTCTGCTTGGAGAACTAAAATCCAAAGTGGTTGCCAGCCCAGGAAGGCTCCCTGCCCTGTGAGAGGAGCTCCCCCAATCCCAGCCCATATGCGCTCAATCAAAGGCTCGTTTCACAATCCTCACAGAAACCAGTGAACGAAGTAGGACAGAAAGCTGGAATACATCTCCTGTGTTGCTCATCCCTGCAGTCCCTTGGGCATGACAGTGGCCTCTGAGTGAGGGGCAATGTTCTGTTTTTAGCTCTGGGGAGTTAAGGGCAGTGACAGCCTTAAATCACAATCTGAATACTTTCTGCGCCTGTTTACCAGTTTCCTGTTTTCTTGTTACCAAGATGATGATCTTACACTGAGGGTTATTGGAAAGCCAGAAAATCAAGGACTGCAATTCAATTTTCTTACCTCTCCCACAAAAAGTAATTCAGCCTTTGAAGTGCTGAAAGAGGCTGAGGGGTCATTACTTGTCCCTGGGGTGCTTCAAAAGGACAGAGCAGGCAGCTTTCCCAGAGGATAATGTGAAATCCAGCACAAGGAACCAGGGCACACCAATTTGTTTTTCAATCTATTTTGCTGCAATTCAGAGCATCAGCGCAGACTGGTAACAGAGGAAAATAAGCAACACTGACTAAATTCAGCACTCCACAGTCTCTAAAGGCAGCAGAATGTACCACTCAAACCCCACACATTTTGGCTGGCTGGCTGCATTGATGCTCTGAATAGAAATACAACAGATTAAAAAACAAACAGCTCTGCTACAACTCTTAATGGTAAATTTTCTTCAAAGCAAGAGTTGCCCCAAAAAGCAAGCAAAATCATGCAGGGGAAAACCTGCACAAACCCAAAGAAACAGTCAAATTTTGCTCCAGTCACTGCTCAGCCATGTGCTCAAGAACACTGAAAATGCTAATTATAGCAGGTTCCCCTGATATCCCCAAAAAATGAAAGCTGGGTATCTGAACTGCGTTTTGTGTTACATCACAGAGGACAGTGTGTTGCAATTTCTTAGTGACTTTAAAAAAAAAAACCAAAACTGCACTATTTTGACCAATTTTTGCGACCCATTTTGCATCAGCAGAAGTACAGGAGCCATTTGTCCCTGTTATAGATAGGTAATACGATGGATTGGCTCTCGCAAATGAGGGATGAAAATCATGTATGTTAAGAGAGATTTTATTGCTGCATGGTTATGTTGTCGTGATTTTCTTGTTTAGATAACCTATGCTCACCCTGTGAAATACGAAGTTATAGTTCGTGTCAGGTAAATAAAAATAATCAGTGCAATTGTGATTGTGAAACGTGTGGAATAGTCATGAGACAGTTATAAAGATGAGTTATAATAAACATGGAAAGCAAAGCATGGAAGAAGGCCCTTTGAATTAATCTTTTGTTCACAATTTACTATGACAGATCTTCAGTTGTAAGAATGGGTGAATTATAACTTTAGATATTGCTTTTCTCTTAACAAATACTTTCTACTTGTAATTAAGCCTTAAGCTGTTTTAGAATATTGCTTTGTACTAAAGATTCTTTCAACTGTAGTTTTACAACGTGTAAAAGATTTAAACAAAAGAAGGAAGTGAGCCTATCTCACAATATCTAACAAAACAGTGAAGAAAACAACCTGAGAAAGGAAGATGGACATCACCTCACTGATGAATGGTTCCAAAATAAGGAAGCTAGACATCACAATTCGGGATTAATAGTCCTAGAAAATAGAAACTGGACCTCAACATCTGGACAAACACATCTCAGAGCATATATTCTGGGAGAAATGGATCACAATGGAATATAGAAATTATGAAGACACCAGCTATCAATATCATTGATTTTACATCCTGAAGTTTGCATCCTGGGAAGAATGGATCACAATGGAGTATAGAGATTGTGAAGGAACTAGCTACTTGAAGTACAGAATTGTGACACAAAAACTGGAATTAGAAACTGCTGAGAAAGCCTATGGATATACATATAAATACCAGCAGGCCTCAGCATTTGGTGCAGTTAGAGAGATCCCACTGCTGCATCCAGCGCTGCTTTGCTTATATTTTACCATATTAATTAATAAGTTGAATTACTCCTTGATCTATTGACAAGTCAATCTGTTCGTTTCTCCCAACGCCATAGTCCCCTTTCCCCTCAGCGTTGTGAGGGGAGGGCGTGCCCCTTCCAGGGGGCGGGGCATGACGGCACACGCCCGCCAATCACATTGCAAGAATGCAGCTTCCACCAATGGGAGGTGGGGAAGAGTTGATGGACAGGCTTTGGGAGGGGCCAGGGATGGCCGATGCAACACCCGCCCCACAGGGTACGAAATGAGGAGCAGCCATTTTGTAAACGAGCTCATGGTGGCTGGTCGTGTGCTCCCAGCGCACTCTTCCTTTTTCCTTATTCAGACTTTCTGTTGTATTTTGTTAAGTGAGAGTCGTTTCTCACAGTTCCCACAGCCAAGGGCAGACATGGCTCTACACAGCCCTAAGGCGCCTTGATGGAAAGGCCTTTAAAGTTACACTTCTGAGGCGTCGGTACCCCAAAATGGGTCTGATTGCTTCAGACTTCTTAGTAAATCCACAGAATTACTGGTGTTATAAATGCATATGTTAGTATTGGCATTTCGCAAGTATTAAGATGAATGCTATATGTACAATGGCTTTTTGCTGTAGGTTTAGAATTTAGGTGTGGTGTGCCTGAATAGACAGGCTAACTTACAAGAGGGGCCCAAGCTACTCTCAGTTTTCGCCACCTGTGGAAAAAGAGACCGAAGCCCAAATCAAATATGATAAGAAGAAATTAAAACTGAAGAACACATGCTCTAAAAAGGCGGACCCAAGGAGTGGCCATGTAAAACAGTTCCTAGAAACATGGAAATAAGTTCTTTGGAAAGTTTGAATATGCATGTAAATCAGTGAATATACAACAGGCTGGTATATTTAAGGGGGTGTCTTGGACACAGCAGGTGTGTTCTTGGCAAAGCACCAAGGCACCCGGCCGTTGTAACCTTTGCTTTATTGTCTGTCTCTTATTGTCTTTTATTAAACCCTTTAAATTTTACCGGGAAAATGAACTGTGTTTTTCACACTGGGAACTGAGTCTATCAAGACTGAGAGCTGAGAGCTGAGTCTATCAAGACACCTGGACTTCTACCACTGTCACCTCATTTTCAGAGAGGCACCTCCTCAGCCCCAAAACTCCATCGAGACAAAAGGACTTTGAATAACTCTTCAAACATGAGTGCTGCTGCTCCAAAACAGCAGAGGAAGATTGTAAAAGCCAAGTAGGCCTGTAAAGAATAAAACCCCAAAGACATGAACTCTTGATTAAGGTGTTATTAAGCTCTTAATTAAAGTGTTAGTTTGCTATTGAATGTTAAATGTTAAAATTCTAAAACTTACCTTCTGTTATCATTGTTAAGTATTAATATCCTTTGATAAGTTAAAACGTGTTCTTCCGATCCTGCATTTGTATTCCTTCCCATCACTTACCCTGTGTCCATGACCCATTCCGTTGGGGACCACTTCCGCTGCTCCCAAAAGAACTTACACACAAACCACATGCAAATGAGGGGGCTTTGGTGCAATTCAGACCCCCAAAACAACAAACCAGTATATAACAAAAGAGTAAAAACTGTAACCGTAGCCCAGCAAAACCACAGAAAATCATATACCATCAACTAGAGCTGGGTTCTGTCCTGTCACCATAACTTGAACAGCACTCAGTTTAAATGACATCCCTAGACCACGAGCCAGCAAGTGTTTTCCTAGGGTCTCTGGTGACAATGGGAGCCCTAGCTCTGCCAAGAGACAAAGCTGTGCATCTCCTCCTCAGTGTTGTGCAGTGGGAGCAGCAGCAGTGTGCATGACCCCTTGGGCTCCCCACCCAGAGCTGTCTTTAATAAAGGTGTTTTTAGAGGAGCTAGTCTCTTGCTTCCCCTCCATCTATCTCCTGATAGAATTTTTTAACTGCTGAGCTGCTTTTTGAGAGACAACAGGGACATTTGTGGCACCTTCTTTAAGTGGTATGTCCAAGCAGTTAAAATATACTGGAAAGAGAAAACCAGAGTGAATGAGCAAATGAGCATGGAGCCTGGGAAAGGATCTCTGTTCTGGTCCATACTCCCATACTCTGTTCTGCTCTTGCACCAGCCTGTCTTTGAACCAGGGTGTCAACCCAAACTCCTCCTCAAACATAAGACACTTGGCTTATCTTAACCAAAATCCTGCAGAACCCTGCTGCCTTTAGTCATGTCTGACCCATGAATCAGGTGTGTCAGCCTTCCTGACCAGCACAGGAGAGCAAATTGCCCCCAAGCCTCACCTCACTACAGTTTCTCCCCCTGCAAGGAGGAGGTGGGCTTCCCTGAGCAGGACCCACCACAGCACCTCACCTGGCCTGGGGACAGGGACAGCCCTGAGGCTCTTTGCCCTCTCCTGCTCTCCTGTAGAAGCTCAATCCAGCTGGAGATCACAAAGCAAACCAAATGAGACTGATCTTTTTTCTTTGTGTAGTGAAAAAAAAACTGTTTATTTGTCCCTTGACAGGTCAGTCTTGATGGATCATCTCAAAGAACAGATGTGATTAGTGGTCCAAAGCAAGGAGAGGAATCTGCTGTGACAAAAGCACAAGATCTTCCATGCCTACCTTTATAAAACTTCCCGGAGGGTCACACCTGCCCAAGAAGGGACGCAGCCCTAATGCACAGCTAATATAACACCTTTGGAGGGTCAGTGGAACCCAGCTGAAAGGCTGTGGCTCGCTGGTAAAGACAAAATTTCAGAGAAAACATATTTTATACATAGGTTACAAAAGCAAAGGCCCCTGCCACAAGGCAATGATGGCAGAGGGAACATGAGGAGTGTGTTAAATGAGATAAGAGGGACTGCGTTTTTTGGGCACTCTAGGAGCACCTACAAGGCTGACTTCGATTTAACATAGGTGGGGTGTGGAGGTCCCCGCTGCAGGCCAGGTTGAAAGCAGAGGCACCCTTCAGCCCTCCTCAACCTCCTCATCCACCTGAGTGGCTTCGGAAGGGCTGGCTCCTCCATGCGGGTAGGGGAGGCACCCACACGTCCCGTCCCCCCGGCACAAGGCGAAGCGCCCCATCCCCGGCGCAGGTCTGGTACCGAGTCGGGGCAGTGAGGGGCGGCTGGAACCGGGACAGCCAGGCGGGGCCGAGGGGGAGCCGAGCCGCCCCGACCCCCTCCCCCCGTGTCGAGCGGGCCCGGCCGGTCCCGCCATGGTTTTTACCTTTATGCGGTGCGGTTCGGTGCGGCGGACGCGGCAGCGGCAGAGTGAACAATAAAGCTTCAACAACAGCCGCCTCTGTCCCGCCCGCTCCCCCCGTCACGGCGCCGCCATCTTGGGGCCGCAGCAGGGCCTCTCGCCCCCTCCCCCCTGCTGTCTTCCAGTCGAATTTTATGTCCCCTGTCTGAATTTTCTCACCTTTCTTAAACGTAACTGATGTAGTCAGATGGCTTCTACAATAGAAGTTGTTTAATGAAGAACTCTGTCTTTCAAACATTGCGCAAGGTCACATCGCTGAAATAAATATGCATTAGGCGGGCGGAGAATATGTGTTAGGCAGATTCGTCTGAATGTTACTGGATAAAAGATAAAAGCTTTTTTACACCTTGGTGTACTTGATTTGTGGAAACCACCACCTTACAACATGCACAGATTAGCCGATGTCTCATTTCTGAACTAGATGTTGTGTCTGTGTTCTGGGAGCTCCTAAAACAGGTAACAGCGGCGCCCCGCTCCCCTGCCCTGAGGGACCCGCCGGCCATGGTGGCTGCTGCCACACCCACACCTCGTCCCCACACGACTCTGCCGCCGTCGGACTCGGGAAGGGGCTCCCCAGGGAGGCGGTGGAGTCAGTTTCTGGACGTCTTTAAGGAAACTCTGGACATCGTGCTCAGTGCCGTGGTGGCTCAGTTGACAAGGTGGTGTTGGGTCATAGGTTGGACTCAGTCTTAGGGGCGTTTTTGATCCTAATTGGTTCTGTGATTTTGTAATAAAACATTGCCTTCCTGTGTTAGAGCCGGGGCTCATTCCCTAAGGGAGGTGGTAGTGGTGGCCGGGTGCAGGCTGGGGGCAAGCAGGCAGCTGTGAGAATTGCTGTGAGGCAGCAGGAGACATGTCCACCTCAGGGTCACCTGCCCTTGGTCTGGGGAATGCTTGGGCAGTGCTGAACCTTCCAGCCCACACTCTGGGTGTACTTTGGGGTGCTGGCTGTGGGACATGGGGCAGGTGGACATGGTCCTGGCTGTGGGTCCTGATCTGCTGCTCCATTACCTGCTTGCCAGGTTTCCAGCCATTGGTTCCCCTGCATGCTGCAGGAACAGTTCCGTGCGCCCTCCTGGCAGCATCTCATCATGGTGTGCTGGGGAGGACATCTGCGGCACCAGGGACACCTTGGGGTGCTGAAGGGTGTGTGTCCCAGCAGGGACCCTGGCAGGTGTGGCTGCCCCTAGGGTATGCAGATAGCTAAGTAGCCCCCCAGTGTTGAATGCTACCATGCTTACCCATGTTTTGTGCATGTTAGCCATGTGTCAGTCTGTGTGCAACAGGATGCAGGGTGGGACCAAACTGTTCTCACAGCCCATGTGCTGGCATCCTGCTCTTGGGGCAGGGTTGACAAGATCCTGATCTGTATTTCTGTCATAGCAGGGGTGCTCCTTGTTCCTTCCCAAGACCCCAGTCTATATTTCTGCCATAACAGGAGTGCTCCTTGTTCCTTCCCGAGACCCTGATCTGTATTTCTGCCCTAGCAAAGGTACTCCTTGTTCCTCCCTGAGACCCCTGTATGTATTTCTGCTGTTGCAGGAGAGCTGCTTGTTGCTCCTGGAGACCTCGCTGTGTTTCTGTTCCCTGTCCTTCTGTCGGTAACCTGACCCAGTCTGTGGCTCATAAAGGGCCTCTGGTGACATTTTTTTCAGCAGCTCTGAGAGCTTCCAGATGGCCCCAGTGAGTGGGACTGGCCCTGCTACCAGCAGCCAGTGCAGCAAAGGCCACCAAGTGTCCTGGCTGGTCTCACTGAGCCACAGCTGAGTGGAGACTGTGCTCTGGCCGGCTCAGAGGGACCCCTCTCCTATGTGCTAAAGTCCAGCAGGCATTCTCTGCTCTCTGTGGCTGGACACTTGAAAGCTGCTGGTCCCTCTGTGCTTGGCTTCAACAGAGCTCTGGGGAAGTTTTGTCTCACTTGTGTCATTGGAGAAGCAGAAAGATTTTGGCTGAAATTTATATGAAAATTTTTTTTAAAATGTAGTCTCATCGGGCAGTACATGGAGTAGCAGGGTAGTTTCCATTCACGTTCCCAGGCCTGAAAGGGCCTTACCTGCTCCATCTATTGATAGATTGCTGAGGAGAGCTAATGAACTGACTTATTTGCATAAACAATGCTAATTTTGAGATAACTGTGCAGAGGTGTAGAGTGATCTCCTGGGCTCAGTCTGACTTGGTGACCACCAGCAGGCAGGCTGTAGGGCCTGGAACTGCAGGTCCTGGCAACTGCCAAGCCCTGTCCTCAGGGAAGAAGATGAAATTCTGGGGGCGGCATGTGATCAAGCAGATCAGCTTGCAGACAAAAGGGTATTAATTAAAAACCCAAAATTTCATGATGAAACATGTTCTGCTCTGGGGCCTTTGTGCTCTGCCAGGAAAATGCCTCTTGGCCTGTTGGCTGAGTGGCATGGCAGCTATTCTGCCATTACAATAGAAATGGTGTTGCAGCAGCAGGTTTCAAGGTCACTTTTGGTGAGTGCCGCAAAAGCAGGAGAGGCTGTTTTCTTGTGGAGGTGTGGAAAGTGGTTCGTGGGGACCTGCTCAGACTATGGTCCTTTGCCAGTCTCCTGCACTGAGTTGTTTTTGCTACAGCTGTCGATTGCTGCTCCACCAGTTCTCTCCTGAGTGCTCCTGTTTTATGTCTTGAAGGGATCCCTGTGAGAGATCTGGACCCAGATCTGGTTATTTTTGTCCCCAGGCTGGTAATCAAAGCAAGGTGATTCTGAGAAGTCACCAGTGGCTCTTCCTCTGTGGCTGCTGACAGCTGCTGACCTGGAGATGACACCTCAGCTGTGAGAATGACCTGCTCCAGGCTGCTGAGGGAGAGACTGGCATTTGCCAGGAAGTACTGATGAGATGAAGGGCAGTGGCTGCTACACTAAAAGCAACATCCCCATCACTGTCAGATCTACACTTGCTGCAGGACCGTCTCGTGCTGTCTGAGGCATGCTTGAGCCACAGCAGAGCAGGAACTCTGTGTGTTGCAGTCGGTGCTTTCCTGAAGAAGCAAAACTTCTCCTGCAAGGCCATCCTTGATTGTAGAGAAGAGTCCTGATGTCTCTGATACCTTGAGAATTGTTCCTTGTGCAAGCAACTTGCAGCTCTGGCACTAAAACAGGTGAGCCTGCCTGTCTGTTTGGCATTGTGATATTACTTCCTGCAAGCACCTGGAGCAGGCACCTGTGGGAACAGCTTTTTGCCAGAATTAGATAGAAAAAGCTGAATGTCCCTGCCCAGATCAAGGCAGTGCAGCAACAGGTCATAAAGGGGTGGGTCTTTGCTGAAACCAGCTCTGGAACTGAAATTGGTCTTTGCTGGGTGGTGTCTGTGATTCAGGGGGGCTAATGGGATGACAGCAGCCTGCTTGAGAGCAGGTCTGTGGTCTGCTACCTTGGAGGGGATGGGTGGTGGTATGTGAAGGTGACAGGACACTGACATGATGAGCAGTGATGGAAGAGAACAACACACATGCCTTCAGAGAAGCCACACAGACCTTTCTCCAAAGGCTGTGATAAGGTGGTCAGAAGCACCTGGCTAGAGGGACAAAAACAGAGTTGGAAGTTCCTGTCCCCATCTCCATGTTTCTGTCCCCTCTGCTGCTTAACTCAATGGGATTTGTGTCCATGCCATGTAAATCAAAGCAGTGCCATGATCCAGGAGTAGTCTCCCCAAATAAGAAAAAGGGTGAGGAAACAGGGGACCTGAAGAGGTTGTTCCCAGTGTAGTTTTGTCAATTCCCAGCTCAATAACACTCAGTGGTCCCTTGAAAACATGTTAATTCTTTTACAGCAAGTCCTGGTGAGTGGAGCTGCACCATTGAGTGCTTCCTTTCCCCAAGGTGTAGGACTGTAGGATAAAGCTCTACCAAGTGACTCTCCAAGGAACCCGCAGGGAAAGACCTGAGTGAGGTGAGCTGGTTTTGAGTTCAGCATCCTGCCAGGGATCACCTGAGTGTCCCACGAAGGAGTCCAGGTGACCATGTACCATGTCTGCAGCTACCATTCTCACTGGGAGCAGGTAGATGTCCCACAGATCCAAACAGGCCTTATCTCCTGTCCCTTGAAAGAGCCCCTCTTGCTGAGACACCCAGCTCACTGAAGAAGGGAGAACAGCCCTGCGTAGCTCTGCCAAAACAGCCTCCACACAGCTTGGAAACTTCATGGCAGGGAGTCAGATGGGGTGAAACCCAACCTCCCCTCTGGAGCTGGGACACTGAGATGCAGTCCTCTCCTCTCTGGACATCACATCTTCTGAAGGAATGGATCCAAGAGGTCTGGCTGGGTGGGATCACTCCAGTGGCCAAATCCAAATTGTGCTGTTTCCACAAGGTTGTGATGTGTGCATCTTTTCCAGGCAACACAGACCTTAAATCTGGTTTTGATGCTCTTAGAGCACCTCTTGGTGACAGATTGGTTATAGGCACAGATCTACCCATCTGGGGAAAAGAAGTAGGAAAAGACAAAAAAATTTCAGCTTAGCTCAGGCAGGGACAGCAGTGAGCCATGCTTAAGGCCGTGCAACCACATCTCTCAACTTTATGTTCATTAAGTCTCCTCTGCCTCGCAGCCTGGGTGGTAGAAAGCTCCATTCCTGGCTTGCGGCTTCTCCTTTGAGCACTTGAGGGCACTGTTGGAGTTTAGAAAGAGGCAGATTCCTGGGCTGAAAGATTTGTTTCGTGTTGTATCATGCAGAGGCACATCAATTTTGTGGCTTCTGTTCTCAGAGGTTTGCAGCTTTTGCCTGAATGCTTCGTTTTGGGCAAAACCTTTCACAGAAAATATCAAGTCATGTGGACTTCTTTTATCTTCATTTTTTCTGTAAATATTTCTCCCATCTTTTTAACCCCAAGGCTTCTCTCCTGAGGGTCAGATCCCAGGGAAAAGACTAGGCTGCACAAGGAGTTCTTGAGGGGAAGCAGAGGGTTTGATCACATGGAATTGTACTTCACTCGCACAGATGGTTTAATTTTCCAAAGCACTGTTGATGCAAGGACATGCAGCCTGTTCACATGTGAACACAAATCTCCTGGCTCCTGGTGCTGATCTCCAAGAAAGGCAGCAGCACAGGCTGTGCTGGGGGTCAGTGCTGCACTGGCTCCTGAGGGCTGCACACAACTTTCTGCAGGAAACCTGTGCCAGAGTAATTATTTATACGTGCTGGCATAAAGTAGTTGCAAATGGAGCAGAACACCATGCACGACCCCTCTGAGCTGTCCTAGAGCACACACTGGGAGTTACCAAGCAAAGCACGCTCTCCATGTACTGAACCAGATTTCCTCCCATCCTTGCCACTCCTCCCCCTACCACTGGAGCAGCTGGTTCATGGCAGAGGAGTTTCTGCCCCCCTATGCCCCATTCTCTTGCCTTTGCCAGCACATTCCAGGCTTGCACTCAGAGGCTGTAAGTTGTCCTGTTATTCTATCTAAATTGCTCTAAAAATTAGTTGGATGGTGTCTTGGAGAAGGGAAGTCCCTGCTCCAATTAAGAAGGGGAGAGTGTAAATGGGTTTGAAATACTTCACTTCTGTGTTTCTTCAGCCAAAGTGGAATTTCCCTGAAGAGATGGACTGCTGGCGTCCAGACTGACTTTGTAATGCCCTCTTGTAGTTCCTGATCCATCAGCTGCCTTGGCTTTTAACTTGATTACTTTTTATTGCAGTGATTCCCAGGAGGTACCATCTCCATGGCATTAGCCACTCCTGCTTCTTTCCATGGGATATGTGGGAAAAGAAATATACTGTCCAGCTTCCCACAGGATACTGAAATGTGTTCATTCTGTTGCTGAGTGTGGTGGTCCAGTCTGAGCAGAACATGTTCAGACTAGGCTTTCCAAAGGCCATCTTCTGCTTCCCCATTGGATTCTCACTTCTGGCCTCTAGAAAGTCCAGTTCCCAGGTTCTGTGGTTGCTATTGCAGCTATCACATATCTGTGATTCATTATTAAATGTGATCATGTTTCTTCCAGTCTTTCCACAGACAGGTTGGAGTTTCAGGAGGCTGCAGAGATTCCTTTCAGGATGGAGCACAGCACTTATCTTCAGCTAAGCATCAGTATTCAGCCCTGGCACCACTCCAGGGATGCCTTCATCCTCCACTCACCATGCCTGGGCATCTGTCCATGATGTCAGCTCTCCAGTCCCCTGCTATTAGTGTCTGGTCTCTTCTAAGCAAAATCCAATCTTAAATGTGGCACAGAGTTCAGCTCTTATCTGCTGCTGGCAGGTAGGAACTGTTGGTACCTGTGCCATTGATTTTTACAATTGATGTACAACCTTGCTGTACAAAACATTGTCCTGCCTCAGTACCCAGCATGTCTGCTGGGATCTTAGAAACATCCCTCTGGCCTCTCCTTTCAGCAACATTATCACAAGCTAACAGACTGAAGATCCATCTGCATGTGGTGAAAGGGATGCCCAACTCAACTTGAACTCTTTTCTCTTTCCAAGGCTCCTCAGAAGGGCCTTCATGGCGAGCAGGGATGGCTCAGCATCTGTGCTACAGCGAGCTGGGCAGTTCTCCCCAGCCAGAGGCTGCAGTTAACAGCTTCTGTTCTGTGTGAGCCCAGCCTCCCTCCTCTCTGTCACTGCTTTAGCAGAGCAGTGAACTCCTGGCTTGGCTCAGGATTGGATCCATGCTCCAAGATGTGCAAGCTGCAGACTGCCCTGGGCACTGAGCACCTGCACTTCTTCCACTGCTTTATTTCCTTTGCAGGTCATTGCTGCTGCAGGGTTCCCTGCTTCGGAACCAAGTATCTATTTCTTCTCCCATGCCTTGCCTTTAGGTAAAAAACAGTATCTCCATCTTCTCATTTTTTCTGGTGACAGCCGCCATCAACCTCTCTCAGCTGTTCTAGTGTTTCAAACACCATTCCTGGGCTGAAGAGTCTGTTCTTCCAGAAATCATATCCCCATTTAGATAATAAAGTGTTTTCATTTTCCTGCCTTTGCTCTGGGTGGCCAGCTCTTCTCACAGCCTGTGTTTCCTTCCACGCATGTGCCTGGGATTGTCTGTGATCCAGCATCCCTGGTGGTCTGGGTCCCTATGTGTTGTCCATTTGCTCTGTTTCTAGGTGCTGATTTGTTTTCCTATTAATCTCCCTCCCTGCCTTGCTCAGCTCTCCCTAGACTGACTGCTGCCAACATGTTTCATGTATCCTGTGCTGCGTAATAACCCAAGGGAACGGGACTTTATGCCTGGACCCTGGGGCTCTGTAAGAGCTATTTCCAGAGGTGGCAGGTGCTGGCAGGGCTCCAGCCATGCGTTCTCTTGCTGATTTAGTTGCTCTCCCTCCAAACTACCCCCCGTGGCACATGTCCCTCTGCACGTCCCTAGTTGTTGCATGGACCATGCTCCTGCTGGGGCAGAGCACTGTCAATCCCTTTTTGTCCCTCAGCACAGGGAGGCAGCTGCACACCAGTGCCTGCTGCTGGCTGGGACTGGGGAGCATGCTCAGCTTGCCTGCAACCGTGCTTTGCTTTTTCTGCTGGAGGAGCAGAGGATGGACTCACCTGCAGTTCCCTGATAGTTCCAAGGTAGTGATCAGAAGCTCCTCTCTGGGCAGCAGTGTTGAGCTGCAGGATAGAGAAGGGCTTGACCATGGAATCACATAATGGGTTGGGTTGGAGGGACCTTAAAGCTCATTCTGTTCCACCCTCCTTCCATGGGCAGGAACTATCCCATGTTGCTCGAAACTCCATCTAGCCTTATCGTGAACACTTCCAGGGATGGGATAGCCACAGCTTCTCTGGGCCTCACCACCCTCATAGGGAAGAATTTCTTCCTACCATCCAATGTAAATCCATCTTCCTTCAGCCTAAAGCCATTCCCCCTTTTCCTGTCAAAGGGGATGTTCTCCATCACTCAGCTACACAGGTAAATCTGTGCGCTGTGCACCTGCCTGGGGATCATCAGGCCTCCAGGCCTTCATCACAGAGGAACAGTGCCTCAAACATTTTACAAGAGTCCTTTATTGTGGAGAGAAATAAGTAAAATCATCTTTGTCCCTCAAGAAAACATGCTCCTGGTAAGGGGAAAGCTGACCTGAAACCTAGATGTGGGAGGATGGAGTCAGTCTCCTGTGTCCACGGTTACCACCCACTCCTTCTGCTGTCACAGAGGAGCCCCCAGCTCTTTCTGATGTGGGAAACCAGCCAGCCTCACTGGGAAACTTTATCTTGACTGGGTTGGCACAGAATTCCCTCAAAAGTTCATCATGTTTTCATGTGGAAAATTCAGGCTCTCTGTGAGCTTCAGCTGCCCAGTAGCTTCCCTGAACAGTTCAGACCTCCTTCTCAGGCTGTCCCATTGCATCCTGCTCTCCTGGGAACAGCCAAAATGATGGACACTGTCTCTGCCCACAGGCCCAGCTGGGGCTGCAGCAACCCTGCCCAACCTGGGTCCGAGATAAATCACCAGGGCATGGAAGTCATGGCATTTATAAATATTGATCCTGTCTTTGGGGGGAAGTTCAACATTTTGGAGAGGGAGGTTTTTCTAAATAGCATTAAATAGAGTTGCTGGAATTATTCTTGGCTCTGTCAACAGCACAGATCTGTGTGGCTGCCCTCTGTGTGGGGCTGAGTGCTCTGGCCTGGACCCACTCCCTGCTCCTGCTTGTGGCTTCAGGCCTCAGAGTTATTTATTTTGGGATCTCTCCCAGCAGGGCAGACATGGAAAAGGTCTGTCTGTCACAGAGATCTTTGCAAGGGAAGTGTTTTATGCATCTTTTAGGCTGTTTCAGTTCTGTCCCCACACACTGGGGACAGGTTGTGCATGACTACCTACCCCTGCACAGCTGGCCCAGGGCAGGGCTAACTCTGTGCTGGCTGTATGCTAATATATGGGACCCAGCAACAGTCATCCTCTGGAAAAAACTCCATTGGCACCTCTTCTGTACCTCACAGACACCTGCATCTCCTGGAAAAATGACGGGGAGACTCAGAAATAGGGTGGTGAAAGGTTTCCAGCAAGCTTGCAAGACTCCAGGTGAGTTATGTAGATTAAGCATTTCTTATCAAGCCTGTGGGTCAACCTCTGGATGCCTTTTACTCCAGGATGAAGAATGGCACATGTTCTGGTGGGCTGGGACACTGCTCTTGGATGTGAAAGGTCTCTAGGTAAAAAGCATATACCTTGATTTAGCCTGATCTTCTTGGATGGGAACCTCCAGAAAGATAAAGTGGTTCAGTCATGGTAAAATTGTTTCAAATTAAATTCAATTTCAGAATTTCAAATTCATGTAATCTCTCAGCAAGCTGGACATCTCTTTAGCAACAATTCCTTAAATGTGTGGGTAAGACTGCTTTGTCTGGGGGCACAGTAGAGATCAGACAGATGGTCATAATGGGTCAGCAGAAGAAACCAAACCTGTGCTCATTTATCTAGGCAGCCTGGGAGGGTGCTGTAAACCAGAGGTCATCCTCTCTACAGATGTTCAGAGATGTTTTGCTGTTTGCCCTGACCTGGCAGCTGAGGACATTTCTTCCTGAGATTGACCTACAGAAGAGGACAGGCATAGGGACAACAGATGGATGGTGAGCATTTGGTCATCCTCCCAGGAGAGCCTCCAGCCTGGATAGGCCCCAGGGGCAACACAGAGCTTCTTGATGTTACTGTGGTCTGGTGAGGATTTTGAGCAGTAAACGTTGGGCAGTATGGGCTGGCAGGCTCCAGGACAGCACAGAGGGCCCAGGGGACTAAAAGCATCCTGGAGATCCCACCACTGAACTCAAACCACCTCAGTATGAGCCAGCCTGTCCTCCCTCCTTAGCACAGTGGGTTTGCTGCTCCAGCAATGCTGGGAACACAGCTAGGCTGAAGAGGCTCCATTCCTGAGACCAGGAGGGATAAATGAAGGGCCAGTCCTGCACTCTGTTGACTTGGAGTGGATCTTCTTCTTTCATCCCAAAGGAAGAACTGTTTCTCACAAGAAGCACAGGGACCTGTTGGAAGGACACTTTCCTGAGTAACTGTGCATCTCTTGACTGCTGAGAGATCTCTGGTGAGATGGGCTTTGGAGCACAGGGTGCACAGGAAATCCTAAGGCAAGGCAGACAGAGCAAGTTCTGGGCTAGGACACACCTGTCCTGGTCACGCCTTCTTTCCTGAGCTCTGCTCTTTTCACCACCTGGGCAAGGCTCTGCATCCCTTCCTAAAGAGGAAGGGAAATTGCTCTGTGCTTCCCCACAAGCCCCATACCAGAGGGGAGAGCAAAAAGGCTGGTATGCAGCAGCCAGGTGCTCCACTGGTGATGTGTGGCCAGTCTGGAGCAGAGCACACCTCAGACTGGAGCCCTGGGCTAAGGCAAGTGGGAACAGTCAGATAGCACCTGTCCCAGGCAGCTTCCTTCTGGGAGCTATCACTGGAGGCTGAAATGGGACTCTTGAGATCCTCTGCCCTGCCCTGCCCAGGGAGCAGGTAGCGAGCAGAGGCAATACCTGTGTGCAGAACTCTGTTCTGCACATCAGCAGCCAAACCATGAACCCGTTTGCCATTTGTCAGACACTTCTGTGGTCCTTGGTGCTGCTGCTGTTCACCTGTGCAGGGATGAGCCTCCTTGTCCCAGGGAGAGGATCCCGATGGGTGGGGGTCCTTTGAGTTGATAGAACAGACTAACTCATGGCAATGGAAATTCAGCCTTGGTTGGAGTGAGTCAGATACATGAATCAGCAGGTCCCAGAGCACAGGCTGCGCTCAGCCTTGTGCAGGGAGAGGTCAGCGTCCTACTCGTGCTGTGCAGTCTGTGTGAGGACAGTGAGGGCGGGCCTGGCTCTATCCACAGGGGACGCAGACGTCTCCTACCAGGGGAACAGGCCTGGTGGGTACCTCCTCACCTTCCATGCTCTGCTCCATGGGGTCTGTGGCCTTGGCAAAGGGGCTTTGCAGGAGATACGACCCTGGTGAGCAAGATACCTTCTGCCCTGGGAGGAGAGAGCCCCAGGTCCATGCTTACCTGCCATGGCTGAGTGTGCAGGACAGAGCATTTGATGGGAAGAGTCTCTTCATTGCAGTCCCTGTGCCATGGTCCCTGCAGTCTGCAGTGCACATGCTGTTTTTTGCAAAAAGCAGGCAGCTGAACTGCCCCCTCTGCCCCATGGTGTCCTGCACACACTGTGCTGGGTGCAGTGTACAGCAGCCTGATGGCCATCTCTGTCCAGACACCAGAATCCTCACTGGAGAGCTGCCACTGTGGACACCAGGCTCAGGAGCCAAGTGCAAGCTCTACCTGGTTATGCCAGGGGAGTGACCACACTAGCATGAGACCAGGATGGAGCAGGGGTTGTAGGATGAACATAAATCCAGGGAAATGCATAGCTTGATGCCATTCTCAAGATTACCTTACCCCATCACCTGTGCTTTTGCAGAAGCTGAAGCAGATGTAACATGTCAGGGAAATGATTTTTATTCATTGTCTTGGCACTGGGAATTTCAGAACAGAAACTTTATGAATAAATGTCCACCTTCTCTGTCTCAAAGCCCTTATTAAGGGCTATCACAGCAACACTTACAGTGTGCTGGTGAACCAGAGCTCTATCCTTTAACCCTGACTCTGGAAAAACATCTTCCTTTGACTTTTAACCTTTTAGCTTAACCTTTGTAGTGAGCCTTGAGAATGCTAACCAAAGCAATGCTTCTGCAGAGCAAAGTCTTGGGATCTTCAGACAGCTCTGGAAGCAGGGTGAGACAAATCAACCATTCTGCAAATGCTCCAAGACCACATACAGCCCAGTGTTAAATAAATGCATGTTTATGGTAAACCATCAGGGACATTGGCCTGTGAGATCTAAGGTTGCCATCACAGTTTTGCCGTTCCTCACCTTGAGTTTAAACCACAAAAGCCTTTTCTTTCTGCAGAGCTGAGAGAATTCATGATATTTGCTGTAGCAGTAGGTCACTTGCATCTGCAACTACTAATGCAGGTTGCTGGAGCAAAAGCAATACCTTATAAAGAAACTGCAAATTCAGAAGGACTGTAGCCAACCCCACAAATAACGCATTTGATATTTTTAGGATATATTTTCTAGCAGCTGAATGTTCCCTCACCGCAGTTAGAGCCCCAAGAGAAGATCCTCCAGATGTCCTCTGAAGTTAAACAGAGGATAGAAACAAACCTGAAGGCTCTAATTTTCATATACTAAGGGTGGTTCAAGTAATAATTAAAATGATCAAGAGGCTGGAGGGCTTGTCTTGGGAACAGCACTGAAAAGGTTGGGATTTGTCAGTTTGAAGAGAAGACAACTAGGAGAAATGTGACTGAAGTGACCAAAGAGAGTGAATAAGGTGAAATTGAAATCAATCCCAAGGCCAAGAGCTTGGGGTAGTCAGTGGCATTGGTAGGATATCTCTCAGAAACAGAGAAAAATGAAAAATTTCTTCATGCAGTAAGTAAAATCTCAAGAATTTGCTGCCACAAGAGGCTGTCAGCATGGGTTCAAAGGGATTAGACCTGCTGTTAAAGAGCAGGTCCATAAGGGAACATCAGAGGGAACAGTCAGACATGTGTCTTCTGCTGTCCCAAGCCCAGTGACCATGAATGCTGAAGTAGGAGGTGAATGCTGTTAGGCTGCAGAAGGCTCCCCCCAAATGTCATCTCCTATTACCTTTGCCAGTTGCAGGCAAGACCAGCTGTAGCTCTGACCCAGCAGGGTTCCTACTCCCCTTTCTGTTCCAATTTTCTTCTGCAGGATTTTTTCATTAGTTAGCACTCAGCTATGGGGCATCTCAGCAACAGGACTGAGCTCATGGGAATAATCTCCACCCTCATCATGGTTAGGACAAGTTCCTATTGATAGGGATGGAACAGATGGGAAGCTTGTGCTGTGCCCGTGTCCCATGAGACCATTCACACTCAGCTACAAACACATAACGCCCTTGGCAGCCTGATCCTTGCCTGCACAGCCCTAAACTGCCTGTGCCTCGTGCTGAAGCTAGAGCCTTGCTGTGCTTCTGTTCTGGAGACACAAGCCCAGGGTGGGCCCTAAGTGCATCCTAAAAAAGAAAATGCAGGCACTGGTTAAAGTTGCCCTGGTCCAGACAATATCTGTACCTGTATGGGTCCAATGAGGACATACCCTTATTGTACAAATCCTGTACACCCATCAGCAGAGCTGTCAACCACATACCATACAGACTCATGCAGGCCATGCACTTTTAGCTTTTTCTCTTCAGGGTCTTTGCAGAGGCAAATAACCCATCTGCTTTTCCAACATATTTCTCATAAATTATTTGGACTACTTTGGATGAGGCTGGTCTAGTAGAAGGTGTCCCTGCCCATGGCAGAGGGTTGAAATAAGAGGGTCTTTAAAGTCCCATCCAACATAAACTGTTCCTGTGACTTTGTGAGTCTCCTGAACAGGAGGCATGGTGTAATGTTCAGACAGACCTAGGACATCATAATAATGAACCATTCCCAGTCAAGATAACACCTGTCTTACTCCAAGTGCTCCATGACAAGAAAGTATTCATGAGGTTTTGTAGGAAGCAACTAGGGATGGGTAAAATGGTTTTGATTTGATTAGGAAGAAGGCTCTGTCTTCATCTCTCATATTTCTAGTTTCACAGAGAAGTAATTTTGAAGATTTTAAGTCCTTCCCAGGGCACAGAAACTTGTGTGTAAGGATACAGCTGTGTTTCTTCACATCTGTATCATGATTCAGAACTCCTCTCAGCCTCAGTAACATGTTTAGGTGAAACTTATCTGCAGCAGTGAGCTGAGGGGTACAGTTCAAGCTCAGGATTTTAGTTTGACCAAAGCGTCCATTCAGGTTTCAGGCATGAGATGCATTTCAAAACATGATTATCAGGGATAAAAGCTGCCATTGTTCAGTGAGACAAAGCTGCTGATGAATTTCCCTCTCTTCGGAATCCTTTCCAGGTGATCTCAGTTCCTGGAAGTGACTCCCTCAGTCAGGAGTGTTGGTCAAGTAACTTGGACAAACAATATTTAGCCTCAAACTATTTTGAGAATATATTTTGCATATTTGCTGTTCATTCACCACACTGCCTAATTGGGCTGCTTGGCCACATGTCGTGGCTTCTGATCATGGATTGGGTGGGTCTGAATCTTCACTAACAGAAGGAAGGGTGGGTGCAGCTGGCACAGATGTGTTTGTTCTGTCCTCCAGCCAGTGCCAGCATCCACAGTTGCTGTTTGCATCAGCCTTCATCCTGGGCAGAAGAGCAGAAAGGTGGCCAGCTTGGCTGCCCTATGGGAAGCCTGCAATTTAAGTCACATCAATGACAGATGCCACATTCCTGCCATGATGCTTATCTGAGTCCTCCCACATCAGACAAAAGGTGTTGGAGATGCAAAGATCACCTACACAAACCTTCATCTGACTGACCAAAAGCCATCTTTTAATGGCAGTGCTGCAACCTTCTTAGAACCACAAGACACAGAGGACAGACCCATACCCATTGAGCAGAGCTATGTTATTTTTATGTTGTGATTGTTGTAATGTCGTCCAGCAATGCCCTGGGAGTTTCTGCAGTATGCCCCAGTCTCCCTAATCCAGAAACTGATTTGTTATGATGCCACAGAAGGTGCCTGGAGAAGTGATGAGTCCACTGACTCCTCCTGGGCCAAAGCAGCTCATAAATGGCTTCTCCTGTGCCCAGCAGTTTTCATCACCACACTCATGAAAGATGTATTTTTCCTTTCTAAAGGCAGAAGGACATAATCCCCAAATGAAAACATCATCAAACCTCCAATGTAATTGGGAAGAGGCAATTTGTGAGCAAATTGTGTCCTGAGCATTTGCAGGACACAGCATCTCCTCTGCTGACCCTTGAGCAGACAATGTCAAGGGAAGTTCAGACTGAACTAATTTCATATTTTCATTAAGAAAATTTATTTTCAGTTTGGTTCTGAAGCCCAACCTGTTGCTTTCCTAGAGTGAAGTATGGTTCTATTGTTCTAGATCTGCCTTTTAGGAGAAGTAGAAAAATTTTCAAATGAGGCAACCTGTGACAGCTCCAACCGGCTCTAAGCTGCACAGATAATTTGGCCTAACAGACACCAACTCAACTAGCCTAGCTCGGGAGATAAGAGAGGCAAACAAGTCCTCAGGTATGAAAATGACAGGCTGAATTCAAGCTCAAACAAGGGGACCCCAGCCAGGAATGCACCCATATCGTTGGCCAGCGAGCTGGGCAGAGTTAAGACACAGCCACTCACATGTGTAAGAGAAGGAAATTCAAATTCCCTATGAAAGAAGGTGCACAGCAATAAATGTTGGCAGTTGGTGCATGAATTCAGCGTATACATGTCACATTCCTATCTCAAACATCAGGGACAGCAACACAATGAGTTTGGGAGTAATGAGACCTGGGCGATACCTCCCAGAAGTGTCTGGGGAAATTAATTGTATTGCATGCTAAGGGAAAGGAGGACTCTTCTTTCCAAGGGCCATCAGCCAGGATCCTCTCCAAAGGCGAAGCTGAACATTCATGAAATCCTGCCTTTGATACCTTCCTGTTATTAACCTTATCAGGCTGGGCTGAGACATGTAGCACCAATTCACTCCTGTAGGCTGGGCTGAGTGCAAGGAAGAGCAACTGAACTGCCATAAGTCCCAGCCATGGCACTCCTGTTTCACCAAGTTTTGTTCTATACAATTTCCCAGAAGTTTTCTCCTAATGAAAATACATTTCCAATTTATATTTTTTAAAAATCAGTCATCTGCAGAAAGGTATTCATTCACATTTGCCAGGTTTTGAGCAAGCACTCAGGAACACTGCACTGATGGAAAAGAAGACAGAATTAAAAGTAGGGTACAATAGCAGATATCTTGCAGTTTCAGTCAGGACTTGGCACACAGGAAGAGCAACTTTGTGCTTTCCTGCCTTTGCCAATGTCAGTGGGAGCTAAGCCTGGCTCTGCCACTGTCTCAGCCTGATGGAGATGGGATATCTCTTTCCTACCATCAGGTTTTCTTAGATGAAAATTCACATTTTTGACTTCACCAAGACCAACAGCTTATGATTCAGTTCATATCCACAGAAAAGTGGACAGTCTATGTTCCAAGGCTGTATGGGATGAAGAGTTTACCATGTCTCTGGGCTCCTTGTTCCAATGGTCAGTTATCCCCGCTGTTAAAAATAGTTCCTTTATCTCAAGCCAAACAACCACCAGCTTTGCTTTCCAATCCCTGGATCTTTTTCTGTCTTTGTCTGCTCTCTTAAGAGCCTTTGCACTCCACACACTGTATTCCCCCACATCAGTTCTCACAGACCACAATTAAATCACCTCTTAAAAACCAGATAAACTAAACAGATCATGTTCCATTATTCTCTCACTGAGAATGATTTCTAGCCTTGGGATAATTTTCACGTTCTTTCCTAAGTCTTTTCCAAGTTTTCAGTGTCACTCTCAAGAATAAGCACTGGACCTTGAATGTGCCCTTTCGGTGATGATGTCACTAAAATCACAATCAGGAGCAGTGCCACCTGCGTGATACTCCGTTTGTGCATGTCAAGGTCCTGTCCAGCCTTGCAGTGGCAGTGGTCCTGTCCAGCCTGCAAGTGGCAGCCTTGCAGAACTGTCTGTTCTTGGCTTTCAGCTGGAGCCTGAACCTTCTTAGGAGTCCCTGTTCTCCCTGTTCCATCATGGCAGAGTGGCCTGCACACCTCACATCAAGCCATCGTTAAATGTTGACTGAAGTGTCACAGATTTTCTGTATTTCAGTGCCTATGAACCCCTCATCCCTCCAGCTTGATTTCTTCCAGTGCCACCAAGTATCTGTCTGTATTTTTCTTTAGATAAGGTTTCATCCCATCCCAGACAACCGTTCTGTGCTGTCAGTAATCCCATAAACAAGCTTTTCCCATGATGTTTTTGTTCTTACAGCATACCAGTTGCTTCCAAGAGGGAAAGAAAATCTGTGCTATCCTTTTGCAGTACAGACCAGGTGACTTCTGTAGCATTAAGTTAAGTATTTCTAAAATGAGAATATTTTAGGAAGCATCACAGGCAGTCCAGTGTTTGCATTCTGGGAAGGGTTAGACTGACTCTGTCTCTTGGCAGAGACAGTGCATCCCACTCTGAAAAAGCAACTGAAGTACTGAAAGGAGTTTCCATTTGGAAGGATCCACGTTTCTTCTCCAGCTGCAGAGAATCCCAGAGAGCTCCTGGACTAGGAAGCAAAGTGAGGCAAGGCCAAGTGACAAGCTCAAATTTTTCAATTAGCAAACAAGAGTAACAGAATTAGGGAATCATGGAATATCCTGAGCTGCAAGGGAGCCACAGGGATCATCGAGCTCAACCCTTGGACCTACACAGACACCCCAACAATCCCACCCTGTGCCTGAGAGTATTGTCCAAATGCTTCTGAAGCTCTGGCAGCCTAGGGGCCATCACCCTTCCCAGTTCAGTGCCCCACCACCCTCTGGGGGAAGTCCTGCCACTGTCACCAGAGAACAGAGGTCAGCACTGGTCCCTCCACTGACCCTTGTGAGGAAGATGTAGATTGTGTCCTCAGGAAACTGTAGAGTCAATGAAATGCAGCCTTCCAGTCCCCTGAAATTCTTGGTCCAGTATTCATGCATGCACCTTTTAGGAGAGATCATAATCCACCCCAAGACAGGTGGAGCTAGGGCAGCAGTATTGCTGTGCAACCCACTCCAGGCATTGTGACTGTGCCTACCCCTCATTCTCCCCCCACACCCAAGTTCTCACACTCTCCTCCAGCTCCACTCATTGCACATCTCACAGGGATCCTTCCCATCTCACTGTCAAGACTCTTAGTTAAAAAGAGATTTTGGTGCCTCTTAATAATGCACTTAGAAATACTTTTGATGTTAAGAGGTGAACTTCAGTGAAGTTTTGCCATGGGAGGAGCATGGAAATGACAGCTGGATTGTACCTGTTTGAGTTGCATTGTTGAGGGGACAGTGTCAAACCTAAGCCCTGTGAAGCTGGAGGCAACCTGCAAGATTTCAGCAAAGAAGCTGGATGGGTTCCAGAGCCACCAGTCTGAGCCTGAAGCCCTTCACTGTCTCCCTGCAAATCCCACTTGGCTCTGCACATGGCCAGAAGAGGGGTGGGCTGAAGCTGTGTGAACTGAGGGTGCGTGAACTGTTTGGTGGACTATAAATTGCTTTTTCTCACAGGGCAGCCTGTGTCCTCTGATGGGCAGCCTGGGCAGAGGCTGGTGGATTTCTGATTAAATAGTTTAAAGAGTATTTGAAGGAAGGGGAGGGTGAAATCAGCTGAGAAAAAGGAATATTGTTCCCAGATGTTAAGGATAATGGAATGGGGGACTACCACAGTCTGTGAGGTCCCCACTCCAGAGTAAACCCAGACCTTCATCCCAGGACCCCAGCATGGGTTCCACATAGGTATCAGCTAAAGAGCTGGCAGACTGCATGCCTCTGACCAGCTTGAACCAAGGGATGTGGTCTCAGGCGCTGAGAAAGGATTTATTTTCAGAGGAACAGGCCCATGGAGGGTTCCCTTTGGGGACACAATAAATCCCTGCATCTTTCCTTGTCAGAGCTGTGCTTTCCCAAGCACCAGGAAGATGCATTCAGCTCCTGCTGCTTGTTTGACTGTATCAAAACATCCTGCACCTTTTACTGTTCCCACCATCCATCCACAAGAACCCAGCAATTGCAAAATAAAGGAAATAACCAACTCTGGAGAAGCTGTGTCTCAGATGACAAAAGCTGCTAAGAAGCTTCTAGCTTTGCTGGATAGCTTTTGTACCTGTATTTCTTTCACTCTTTTGCTAAGTGCCAGTTCCTGACCTAGGACCTGGCCTTTGGGGTCCAGGCCACCCTGCAGCCCCCACACTAACTCACACCAGCCCTGCAAGGAGGAGAACCTGGCAAGAAAACTTGGAAATATTGTCACTTCAGCTGAGGTCACTCTGCAGCCCATCTTCTACCCAAGAGACCTCAAATGAAGACACTGGAAAATAACACTGGAACATATTCAGATGTTGCTCTCCAGCTCGTCATTACCCTGAGTCAGACAGAGACAAGGGAAGAGCCTCTACCCAGGCTGGATTGTAATTGGAGTGATGGAAAAGACCATTAGGTCATCTGGACCATCTACCCCTGCCAACACACGCCTGTTCTCTGCTTTATGTTATCTAGTGCTGAGCTTGGAATGAGTCAAGTGATGCAGCTTCCACTTTCCCATGGGAGACTTCTCCTAATAAAAATAATAGCTGCGATGGAAGCATTTCACGATATCCTGCCTAAATATGCTGTTGCTCACATTCATCCCATTACTCTTGCTGATCCTCCCTCTGAAAGCACATCTCTCCTTGCTGTTCATGCTCATCACCTTCCTATTGACAGTTACAGTCAGATTTTCTGTGGGTTGCCATCTAGACAAGCTGCATTTTACTCCAGACGCAAGCAAATAGCTTTCTTTGTCCTTGGGGCCTTTGGACCCCTCCTAAGAAGCTAGATTGCCCAGATACTCTGCAAAGGGTAATATTCTGAAGAGTTTTTTGTAGAAAATTGAGGATGAGGCTTAGAAAGATGGACCATTGAGTCAAGTTTCTCATGATAATTCATCTTTTGTTCTGATCTAGTTTTTCTCCTTTAAAATTTATTCTCTGATTTCTCCAGGGATCTCCATCCTGTTTCTACACTTAATTAGAGCTTGAAGCCCCAACAAGACATATGATGCTACTTGGAGGAATGCTCCAGGTGCTGGGTGACTTAAAGGCATTCAGTTTGTAAAGAGACTCCAGAATTTCCTTGCAAGGTAGATGATGGAAAAAAAGGAAGATAGGTAAATCTCTAGGTTGATGCCTTTAGGAGCAAGAGATGTAGCCATGAAACTTTCTAAAGGTTTCAGTGCACACAGCCTGGCTCCTTCCCCGCACTGTGAATAAGAGACTTATTAAAATAAGTGGTTTTCAGTGCTGTGTAAGCCCCGTGGTAGAGCAGTTATCCAACATTAGATGCTGCAAGATTGGGGAATCTCCTTGGTCTCTGGTGAGCTCAGTGTGCTCCTTGCCCACCTGGTGCTGCTCAGCCCTTGCAGGTGAGCAGAGCACCCTCTGCTCCTTGCAGATTCCTCCAAGAGCCCAATTGGGAGCATCCTGACAGCAGTGAGGAGTATGGAGAGGAAGGGTCTGAATGAGTCAGAGACACACACACAGGGTGTGTCATATCACATTTTTCCTCAGAATTTGACCTGGCTTTCAAAACACTTCTTACCATTAGCTTCTGACAACAAAACTTGTCCTGCAAAATCGTGCCCTGCTGCCTCAATGCCACTAGCCTGGAAGGCCATCACCCTGAGGGGAGCAGTGTCTTGCAGAGATCAGAATGAGCCACAATCCAAGATGGAGCCTCTGTGTAGGACAGATAAACAGAGCTGTGCCTGCAACAGGAAATTAATTTAAATTTAGAAGAAATAATTTTTTTCCCTTGGTTGAATGAGATGGGAGATCCTCCTTCTGTTCTTCATTAAGCAACAAAGGGTGAAACCAATAGCAAATTGTGTTCAAACCACCCAACTGCGGCCCTGAACTCCTGAAACATCTTTATTCACTTAATCTGGGATTCAGGAAATTCTCATCCAAGCCAGTTTTATTGGGTGGTTTGCATTGAGGTCTCAGCCTCCCAATCAGTAACAGATGAACAATTTTGCATAACATTTTTCTCCCGGATTTTTGGCTCTGCTCCTCCTTTCTAGCGGCTGAGCTGATGAAGCAGGCCTGTTGTTCACCCTTTCGGAGACGTCAGCCTTGCTCTGATTCTGGGAATGGACACAGGCTTCCCTGGATCCTAATCGAGGCCAAGTCCTATCTTTCTGGGTTCACCTCCATTGGTGGCTCATCTCCCTATCTCCTCTGTCCCTACCTGCTTCCTAATTCCTTCCTGCTACTGCTTCCAGAGCTGGCATTGGGTACTGAGCCCTTAAAGAGCCCAAACCAGGTCCCAGCTGCTGAGGGGCAGCAGTAGATGCTTAAAAACTGCAGCAGCCTGACTGTGTGGGAATCTGCTGAAAAAACAGAAGGGGCACAAGTCCAGCTGCATGAGGAGGAGTGTTGCTCTGGGGGATAATCTGCCCCTCAGCCCTTCTCCAGGCAGGTGGTTGCTCAGCTTGTTTCCATTGTTCCCTCCTGGGCAGAGCTGTTGTGACTGGGAGCAGGACACAGATGTGGTTTTGTGCCACTGGGATGTCTCATGTTGGTCCCTTACCCTGTGAGGGTGTCCCTGGCTGTGGGACATGCTGTGCCTGATGTGCAGTGTGAGGACACGTGTGCCAGAAGTGGTGGGGATGAGTCGGTGCATGCACCCACACTCATCCCTGAGGCCAAGGTGGTGCCAGTCCACAGGGCTTCTCTGCCCCACTGGGAATGCACAGCATTTGGACCACTGTCAGAAAGCAAAAGGAAAAAGGTGAGACCCTGGGAAAAAAGGGCCTGGAGAAATCCCAGCTCTCTAGCAAGGGACTTTTTATGTGTGCACCCCATAGCCATGCACGTGTGTTACTTGTCAGCATCTCTCTACATCCACCCCTGTGCCTTCACTTCCCGGAGCTGCCAGGATTTAGCTGAAGGCCAGTCAGGAAATGAAATAGGTGCTATGTCCCTGCCCACCCTCATGGGTGGGCGCTTTCACCTGCCCATCACCCCCTTCACCCTTTCAGACCTTCTGGCAGCCGATTTCACAGGAGGATGTTGCCACCTTGATGTTTCAGCAGTGCCAGTTCCCAGAGTAACTGGGTCCTGGGGCTGGGGAAAAAATACTTTGCTCAGCTGATGTGTTTACTCAGATGCTTTAGCACAGGCTTTCATTATTATAATGCCTCAGAGATCTGGGACTTGGAGGGGGATTTGCTGCCATGTGCCTGACAAAGAGGAGTGACCTCAGCAACACCGGAGAGCAGAGAGTATATAAAACCTTTCTGGGCTCTGTGTGCTGCCTCCCTTTTTGGCTGCTCTCAGCTCCATCTGCTCTCTCCATGCATGGGTCTTCCTGACAGTCCCTCCTGAGTGGAGACACAGCCAGGTGGGAGACGAGTGTTCATTCAAATGGGCTTCACATTATTTGCAGAGCTCCCAGTTTTATGCCCTGAATTTTAAGCACAAAAGTGATTCCCCTCATTCCATCAGGTCTGCATCTTCTCTATCCTTCTTCCTCTCCATCCTCCAACCCATCTACATGAACTGCTTTTCCCTGGTACTGGCTCTCCAGGGATGAAGGAGCTCCCTTCTCCCTCCCTCCAGTTGCCCACAGGGACCTGACTCTGACTCTGTTTTTTTACCTAGTTCTCTCCTGCATGGTTGGTGATCACCAGTGTGTTGTAAAGTTGGAGCTGGGTCAAATCAACATGTCAAAGATCATATTAGACATTCCTTCACTCGCCCTGTGAAATATTGGCCATTTTCTGCCATATGGAGAAAAGTAAGTTGCAAACCCAATGGGAAAGGCAGGAAAAACAGTCATTAATAACAGTACCTAATTACTAACTAATTTCTTGAAAAATGTGTTTGAAAGCAGCTGGCAACAAGTTGAACTATGTGGAAAGTTTGAAGAACAGCAGAGCAGACATTAATAAGTCAACAGCCTTCAGAAAAGGTCAAGCTCTGGAAATATTTAAAGGCCCCTTAATAAAATGAATTTTAATTCCAATGCTGAATTAAAACTTCATTACAAATCCCCAGAAAATAGACTCACTCCCCACAGACATGCTGCATGTGTTTGAGGGAGACTTGCTTTCCACACACCACAAGCTCCCTTATGGGTTTTCCCAAACCATCTCTTCTAGTGACCTCCTTCTGGTGGAAATGCCACACAAGCACCTTCTATCTATCAAGGGCTATTTTTAGTATGAGACCAATCTCTTCAAATTATCAACAGGCATCTGTAGTGCAGCAAAACCTCTCTAGAGCCTGGTGCCATTGGTGAAAACTCATCTGAAACTCACCCTTGGTCACTGGAGATCTCTTGGGAACACCTTCGGAGATGCTGTGACCATATGCAGTGTGAACAATGATATTTTTTGGAAGGGACCACACATTGTTTGCTTCCAGTATCCCAACATCATTGCTGTTACACTGTTCCTGTTGGTTTAACTGAACTCTGAAACACAAGGAAGGATATGGACAGGTATGGCTCATGGTGTGAGTCTGGCTGGAGCAAGGATCTTTCCCTTTGCCACACCAGGACTCATGTCCTGGCTGTAGGAGCTGTTCACCAAACAAAAAAATCCCAAAGAGAAAAAGAAAGAAAAATATCTATCTGTAAAGAGTGACACTCACCCAAGAGGCTTTGGACAAAGCCACTCCAAGCAGACACATCCTATTCCTCTGTGTTTGCAATATTTCTTTGTTCCTTGCTTGTTTGTTCTCCAGCCCTGTCCTTGTCCAGCCCTTCTTCAAGAGCATCCCTTCAGCAGGTACCCTGCAGGAGAACCTGTGTGAGAACATTGGGAATGCCTTGACATTTGTAGTCAGAGGAGCACATGTAGCAGTCACCTTCCCTGTGGGAAGAGACATACCAGTGACTGTCATCCCATCAGAGCCATCATCACCTCCCATATAAAGGTACCCCTGCTCAAGTTGTGTGCATTGCCCTGAAAGCACGGATCCCAGATGGATCTGCATGAGAAGAGCATTCCTGGTCCTGCAGTGTGGGAGCCACATGCTGAACCTTCACACTAACTGCCCACTGCTTTCCCATCCTGGCTGCTACTCCTCTCTGCTGCAGTTTGCTAAATGACAAGAATCTCCCCAGGAAGTGGGGCTGGGACAAGCCAGGAGCTTACTGGTGGATGGTTTTTGGCTGCACACAATATCACTGAACACACTTCATGAACATTTGACTGAGTGTGAGCTGGTACCTCTGAGCTCTCCCACTTCTGGATCATCTGCCTACCTAGTTCTGAGGCAACTGTGAATCCCAGACCCCCTCACGCTCCTCAGCCACTTCCAGAGCAGCTGGCAGGAAGCAGCAGCTTTCAGATCTGCAGGAAGTTGTGAATAGCTTGGTTTCAGAAACAGCAAAGTGCTTGGACTGCAGGTGTTTCCAAAACAAAGCATCTCAGCAGCTTTCCTTATTTGGAAGGTTTCATGAAGCTTGTGTCAGTCCAACTCAGACAAAGGCCTTTTCCTATGATTTCAAACTTTTCAGGGGAGGCACTTCTGCCATATGATGGCAAAATATTGCCAGTGCTAACAATCACAGAATCAGAGAATGATTTTGATTGGAAGGTACTTTAAAGCTCATGTCATTCCATCCCCCTGCCATGGGCAGGGACACCTTCTACTAGGCCAGAATGCTCCAAGCCCTGTGCTATCTGGCCTAGAACACTTCCAGGAATGGGGAGTCCACAGCCTCTCTTCTCAAGACATTGGCAAGGCTTTGGAGCCACGTGTGTGACCACCAAAATATTGCTCTGTTCTCCTTTTCTCCTCCTGGCACATCTTCTGCAGAAGAGGGAGACAGGTGCAGTCTCACATTCTATCATGAACAGAGAGGTAGGAAGCAGCAAAACAAAATTCCCAAGCCTTTCCCACAAGTGGCAGTGTTTTTCAATAGAAATTGTGAGTTATCCTTTTCTAATATCAACCTTGGACTAGTTTGCTGGAGCTGGGCGAACTGTTTCTGTCCTCTACGTGCTATTCAAAGGTTCTTGGTCCATCTTTGAAGTATCTGTACAAGGTTGCCAGAGAGGCCAAGCTCCAAATCCAGACCTGTAAGTTGCATGGAGCAAAGAGAGAGGATGGGTTTGTCTCGAGTTCATTTCAGAAGTTTCCTTTCCTTCTGCCCCACATCATCTCAGCCCTCCCTTTCAATCCAGGAGATGGCACAGCAGCTGATGCTTCTGAGGAGACACCAGGACCAGCTAGGTAATCCATGTGCTTGGAAATCTTGCTTTCATATCAACTATCCACTTATGCCAGATAGACTTTGATCGGCTCATTGATCCATTTTGGGGGACACATTACAAGAAAAGGAGGGGGAGGGGGTGGAGAGAGAAAGAGAGAAAATCTCTGTAAGCCAAGGAAAAGAGATGCTGGAAATACACAGGAGAAATTCTGGTGGTGAGAATGGGCTCAAGTCTCTGGAGATCCAAGGCAACATGTCCAAATGACACTTTTTTTTTTCCTTTTTGAGTTAATTTTTTGGACCAGACAGAAACAGCACACTCACATCTGGCCATCTTCAAATGAGCCCTAAGATCCAAGGGGCTTCACCAAAGCAGAGCACACCCACAGGGAAACCCTGTGTCTGATGACAAAAGTGATGGTGACCTCAGAAGAAACATGAAATGTTTTTCCAGGAAATGCTGTAGACTCAGATCCTTGTCCTCCATCATGTTTACAGTAAAGGTACATATCACATCTCACATCCACCTGAAAAAGAGTTGTACTGCTCCATGCCATGACTAGAGGTTGCATTGACATAAGTGCCTGCATTCCTCAAGGCAGAGGAGTCCTTCCTTGACACAACTTTGTTGTATCTTCATAGAAGATTATGGCACTGGAGCTCATTGGAGCAGAAGCAGGGGAGAAAAGGGGGATGGGGGGAAGGGGACAGGACAGGACAGGACAGGATAGGATAGGACAGGACAGGACAGGACAGGACAGGACAGGACAGGACAGGACAGGAC
>JAGMWU010000036.1:869253-958575 GCA_018697195.1 Certhia americana | reverse complement strand
ACAGGACAGGACAGGACAGGACAGGACAGGACAGGACAGGACAGGACCCTGTTGTCTGTTGTCATGCCAGGAACAACACTGTGCACAAACTGTTGCCTGTGGTCCTCCCTGAATGGCTGCACAATGCACCACAAAAGCCACCAAGGATGTCCAGCCCACAGGGATGTGCTGCTTTTCAGGGGCTCCAGGGCTCCAGGGAAAGTGTGGCTGCTCTAATAGCCCGCATCACAGGCTTAAATCCCCTTAATGCTTTCCACCTGGAGAGACTAGGAGACAGCAGAGACCACAAGGTTCTGGGAAATCACTTCTTTGTCTTCCTCTGGCCTTGCTAGTGGATGGAGGCAGGAACAGGAATGCATGGACTCACAAGCCAGAGGGCTAAGACATCCTGCCACAACATCATCAGCTATTTTGGTGAGTCTGTCCCTGACCCACAAGCCAAGCACTGGTAGCCAGTGTTCTGCTGCCAGCCTCTGTGCTTATGAATCAACAGTTCAGTATTTTATGACTTGGGCTGAGGTGATCAGTCCCCTGCAGCTGGACTGCCTGGCTGGGGTGAGTCACCCCCTGCCTATGGGTCCTGCTGGTTGCAGGGTGACAAATGGCAAAGATGCCCTGAGGTAACAGCTCTCGAGGGCTTTTCATGCAAAGACAGCTTGCTCAATCCTTACTCCAGAGTCCAAAACTCAGAACTAATGAGAAATGCTGCAGGCAGCATGCAAGGAGCTCTGCAGTACCACAAACAGCCCAGGCTGCAGAAGGACATTACTGACTCCAGCTGATATCAGGCAGAAAACCTCCTGGGGCCCACCTTCAGCAGTGGAAAGTGAATCCATTCTCTGGGAAAGGAGATGATTTCTGGGCTGTGTCAGGGAACCTGTCCTTGACATCTTGGCATCAGCTGGGGCAGTCCCAGCTGGCACCCAGAAAAGTCAGTGTGCCATGTCCCCACCTCCTCTGCCCAAGGCCAGTACAGAGCATCCATGAGGCTGCCAAATATCTCCTTCACCTTGACCCTGAATCCCTGTTCCCCACTGGGCAGTGAATGCTCTCAGCTGTCAGTGTAGCAGAACTGGGTGAGAAATAAGTCAAGGGCTTGGAAGCTTGTGCAGTGATTCATGGCTCATGTTTGTCAGTACATGGGAGTGTTTGGAGAAGAGCCAAGTCATCATGAAACATTTACAAATCCCAGACGTTTTGAGGATTTCACCACAAATTATCTTCTGTCCAACACAGCCAACCCACACGTTCATCGACATTTCTGAGCTGCAGTTTATTAATCCTCTGTTTCCAGCAATGTGAGGATATCAATGGCCAGCAAGAGGGGATGTGCCACTGGAGTTGTGCCAGCTGAACAGGAGAGGGGTAGTGGTTGAAAGCCCAATGACTGCTCTCTTCTCCATGGCTGCTTCACCTTGCCCAGCAGTCAAAGTAATATGGATCAACACTTCCCTGGGGGAGAAGGAAGGACTGTTCCTCAGAGGGCAAAGGCCATGCCAGCTCCTTCAAAAGAATGGTCTGAGAGCATCTATGGAGAGGTGCAGTAGAAACATAAAGTCTAAATGAGGAGTCAAGGCCCAGGAAAAAGTGTCAAAATGGGATAGAAGAGCATCAGGCATTGAGGTCACCAAGGCCATTCAGATTGCAGCAAATCTGTGAGTAGCTTTTCAAGACCCACATACTGGGAAAATAAAGAGCAGCCCAAAACAAAGAACAAGGACATTAAATAATTCAATAGTTAATTAATTAATTAGATAAAATTAAGGACAGACTATGCCCAGGAATAATGAGTCTTTAAAAAAATGTAGCAAAAGTGATGCCTATGGGACCTACATGAAAACACAGATCAGCTCCTAAATGTATCCAAAACCAGTGCACAGGCAGTAGCTGAGAGCCCAGGAGATGTGAGGACTCACCAGCTGACATCCCTTCTCTTCCCTAGTCTGAATGCTGGATATTTGTCCAGATGAGTGTGAGACACTGAGTGTCTGAAACCAGGTTTTTTTAAATAAAATAACCTTTTTCTTCACCTTTCCCTCTCATAGGTATGGGAAAATATGTGGGAATATTGGAAAACATGAGATGACCTGTGGAAACATTTGCATGTGGTGGGAGCAAGTCTCAGTTTGCTATTCTGAAGAGGGCAAAAATCCATCTTTTTTAATGGAATTTCAGGCTGATCCCTCAAAGAAGGTACAGACCCCACTTAACCTTGTTTTGGGATGTAACTGAGTAAATTTTTTTCTCCCCCTACTTTACAGTGCAGCCTGTCCCTCCATTACAAGGTGGAAAGGAAATCTGGCATGCTAGAGAATTTGTTCATGGCCTCTCCACTTACAGTGACCCTCTGGGACAGGACACAGCTCAGCTTTCCTGCTCGTTGAGCATGGGAAACAGATCCACAAAGATCACGGAAAGCTGTTCATACCTTTCTGACAAAGTGAGGTCCTGGGGACATCTGTCATTATTCACCAGGCAATGAAGGCAAGAAGGTGGACCCCTGAGGAGGACTGGTCCTAGAGAGGTTCATCTGAGAGGGACAAGCCCTTTCAGGCTGATGCTGGGATGCTTGTTGTGTTCAGGGAACAGCAGTCCCCAGTTTTACTATGCCCAGGTATCTCCAATTGGTTCATTCTATCTGATTCAGATTTTCCCTCTTGCAACAGCCAATGTTTCTGGCAGCAGCTATGGCTAACATTGCCAAGACGTTCTGCTGTGCATCCTTGCAGAGTGGTTCTTGGCTGCCTCCAGCATTCAGTTTTTGAGCTGAAAGTGTATTTCTGATATTTTAATGTCTATCAGCTCCTACACCTCTGCAGCATGGGCAGATTGTGAAATACAGCAGGGAGAAATTAACCGCTGCCCTCCATGAGAGCCCATGGTGAAGCCTGAAACCAGACAGTGGCACACGTGGTGGCAGATGCAAAGTCTGGACTATATCTGTACAGGTAGGAGTTCGCTTGCTGTGGCCATTCCTCCCCCCTATGCTGTGGCCATCCTCACCCACCCTGGCGATGCCAGGTTTTACACCTGTGCAGTGAAAGTGCTGCCAGGGGCCAGGGAGCTGAGCCCAGGGTGCCTCATCATGCCATGGGCAGGCAGCAGGTCACATTGCACCTTTTTGTGCCAAACACTGAGGAATGTCTGTGCCAGCCAGTGACTGAGGTGTCCCCAGGTGTTAAATAAACACCAGGACTGGATTCCAGGGCTGCCATCCCTTAGCTGAAGGCCAAGACCTCCGGCCAGATTCTGTCAGCACCCTCATAAGGTCGTGCTGATTCCTGTGCAAATCATGAGAAAAATAGTAAATTACCTAATCCAACCTCCTGGGTATCTTAGGCCTTTGATATTTGACCTGATTTTTCTATATTAGGGCTAATAATTTGGCTCAAGCTTTTCTTCCAGATAGCAACGCTACTGATTGCACCAGCACTGCCTCATTGAAGAAAATCCTTGCCTCACTGCTCAGTCGGGATTTCATGGTGCTGACAGCAGGGCCATTAATAATGAGACCATTTTTTGATGTGTTTTTTAACACAGAATGATTTACCAGGACTTTCACAAGTGTTTTGACAATAAGCTTCCCTCGGAGCCGTGTGGGAAACTGCAGGAAGAACCAAGTTCCAAAATGGGCAGGAGGAAGTGATGGGACAACCTTGTCAAGCCCATCCAGGGCAGGGGACTGCCAGATCACAGGGAGACAGGGCAAGATGGAAGGCAGTCTAACCCCTCAAAAAAGGGACAGTGTGGCTGTGAGACAAATTTAAATGACCATGTTCCCTCAGCACAACTCCCAGGATGTCCTTACTGAATGAAGGACAGGGGCTGGATGTTTCTCTGGAGCACCCCCATTTGTCAAGCAGATTAATCACAGTAAAATTACATAAGAAGTGTTGGCTAGGGGATCAAATCTCTTGATCCAGACTTTAAAATGGCTCTTTGGGGTTAGGAGAAAAGCAGCAGCTTGATTTTCCTCAGCCTCCCTCTAACTGGCCACTCCCTCACACAGCTCAGGGGGACTGATGTAGCCCCTCTTGTCTCTTGCCCCCCACACCAGCACAAGGGTGGGCCCAGCCCCTACCTTCCCAGTGAACGAACTAGAAAAAAATTAAAGGTCAGTTATTCCTTTTCTCCCGTTCTCAGAGTCCTTCTGAATATCTGCTCCAGCTCCTCAGGCTCCAGGGATTTGGCTCTGGCAAATAAGCTCAGGCAAGCAGGAGCTGACTGTTACATGACCCTTCTTGTAATTTTCTGGAAATCTCGTCTGTAGGATAAACAGACCGATGTTAACCTTTATATAGTAAATAAAACTCCAGTGAATGTGGCCACTTAACATGTCCTAAAGATGCATTTTTACTCCTAATATTAACACATTTTTAAAGAAATCTTTCTTTGGCAAAAGCCAAAAAAATATTTGTTTCCTGTTTCAGTAAATAGTCACCATGGTAGAGCAATTCCATCTGATACCTACTCCCTGCTCCATACAGCTGATCCCCCTTTATCTCTGTTTACTGCAGAGATACTATTAAATACCTTCAGCCACTCCTGCTTGCAGATTTCCAGAGAGCCCATATCCTGTTTATAACATCTCTGCCAAGGTTCCAAATATGAGAGAGAGAGAGGATTGAGGGGCAGATGCTGAAAGAAGGAGGTGGAGAGATCTCTGATGTCACCTTCAAGCACATTCCACTGACAGCAACAGTGAATCTCAAAATCAGAAAGGTTTGGGTTGGAAGGAACCTTAAAGCCCATCCCATCCCACCCCCTGCCATGGGCAGGGACACCTTCCACTGTCCCAGGTTGCTCCAACCCCTGTTCAGCCTGGCCTTGGACACTTCCAGGGATGGGAAATCCACAGCCCCTCTGGGCACCCTGTGCCAGGGTTTCATCACCCTCACAGGGAGGAATTTCTTCAGTCTTCAACATAGCCAAGTATATCTTCCAGTCATCCCAAATGGATCCAGGGAATTCCTGGATTCCAGGGGATACTCTGGTCTCCAGAGCAGGTGGGCTGCATTGGTGATGGAGGGCCCTGCAGTAGGCTGTGGCTGCTGCAGTGCTGTCCATTCCCACAGCCATTCCTGCTCTGCTCTCCAGCTTTCCACAAGCATCAGAATTTCCTACAGCCCCTGTGAAGCCCTTGATGCAACCAACCCCTGCTTAGAGCTTGGAGCCTAGGGCTCTCAGCACATTCAGCAGAAAAGCAGGGAAGTCTTTGGAGCCTTACTTATTTTGCTCTTCCCAGCTGTTGTGTCCAGATGGAGCAAGGCTCTCCTGTTCCATTTGGAAAGGACTGCACCCACTCAGCCATCTGCACACTGCTGTTGGGGATCTGTGTGGCCATGAGCTGTGTGGTCTGTGCCAGGGTACCTGCAAACACACCTGTGCAACATCTGCACACCTCTGGGAAAGATCTCCCATGGTACCTACTGTGGACTTCAGCCCTTTATCCCTTCCTTAGACACTCACAGTGATTTCTCACTTCCCCTCAACCTAGAATGGATCTGGGTTTTTTTAAGCCGCGTGTTTTCTCTGCAAGAGACTTTATGAGAGCAATAAAAGGCAGAATCAGGATTAAGGGAGACAGGGAAGGGTTTGCACTTTTTGCTGAGAGTAATCTTGGTTTTGTTTTTTGGTCCAATCTACCTGTGATGTTTCACATTGCATCTGGCTTGCATTCAGAAGGAATGCAAACACTTTCAGCATCAACTTGGTCTGAGCCTGAGCCTCTTTGGCTACCACCAGGGGCTTGTGGGACACCAGATATGGGGAGGATGACTTGTCCTTGTGCTTTTGCAGCAGGATGACTGAGAAGCCTGATCCTCACAGAAGCCAGTTGGTCAAGAACTGGAAGAGGCTGCCCAGAGCAGCTGTAGTTAGTACCCCTTGAAGTGCTCAAAAGATATGTGGGTGTGGCATTTGGGGACACGGTTTAGCAGTGGACCTGGCAGTGTTGGATTAATGGTTGGAACTGGTGATCTTGCAGGCCTTTACCAGCCTGAATGATTCCATGATACTGTGAAGCCAACATGCACACTGGGTTTCACAGGATCAGAATCAAGGAGGGGGTTTGCTGCACTGCACAGTCTGGGTTTAAACGAATGGATCAAGAGATATATTTGCAAGGCTAGAATACCCCTGTGGTGGACCAGGGCAGCTTCCCCATATCCCGCACTGGGAGCATTGGACCAGAGATCATTGAGGAGCAAGGAAGGCAGAGTCTCCAAGGCACAGGAAGGGATTGGGCAAGGAGGCCCTGGCTGCAGTCTGGAGGCTTTGTATCTCAGCTGAGGCATGGAAGCCCTGATATGGAAAGTCCTCTTCTCCTGGATGGATTGCACACATCACATTTGACAGTCCCTAGCTGGAAAGCAGAAATGTTGTAGGGTCTCTGATTGAGTAATTTGCATCCTATGGGGTCTGTGGCACTGTAGCCTGTATCCAGGCACTGCTGAGTGAGCAAGCTTCTGTGGACCACTTCCAACTTGGTCATTCCCAGGGAAGGAAAGAGCAAAGATAGTATGTAGATTAATAGCCTCTCCAGTGCTTCCTCAGTGGATACCTTCCAGAATTAGTTATCCTCCATTCCTCACAAATCAGTTTCAGTGCAGAGATTACCACTCACCTCCAAGCCCAACCTGTCTGACAAGTCAGTCTTGGTGTGACCACCCGCTCCATCCCAGCTCAGGGCTTGGTGTGGAGGAGCACAGAGATAGGGGAACACCCCAGCGGGCCTGGACAGGTCAGCAGCTCAGAGACAGGAGATCTAGATGCAGAGCCAGTCCTAAAACCTTCACAGTTCAAGGCTCACCATCACACTGACCCGAGCAAAGCTTGCAGACTTGAGAGAACCATCCCATCCAGAAGTTTGGCAGACCTGGAGCCAAGACCCCGGCTGGCAGCCACCTGCCCGGAGCTATGTTCTCCTCCACCCCCCAAGACAAGTGGGTTTTGTTCGGGGTGTGTGCAGGATGTGGCTCGGTGACCCCTCTGGGTGAGAGGCAGCTGCTTTGCCACCGCTTCCCGAGCCGCGGCCGGGGCGTGAGGCAGAAAGGTCTCTTTGTGCTGGGGAAGGTGTCAGGTACCCGCCGTGCAGGAGCTGAATTGGGGCTTTTCATCGGGTGAGAGGCTTGCAGCCTGAGGAATGCTGGCTCCGGCTGGAGCTGGCAGGGAGCTGCCTGCGCCGTGCTTGGCGGGTCCCGATGAACCCACAGCCTGCCCACCCTGACCAGGAGCTGTTTGTGGGCTGAGGGCAGCAGGAGCAATGTCCCCTCAGTGAGGACACGGGGATAAAGTTATTTATAAATGAGCGGGTGTGCAGAGTAACTGTTTCGGGAGGCACGTCCTGGTCAGCGCATCTTGGGCAGGATGCAGCACTCCAAACGTGCCAGCCCAGGCTGCACCCCAAGCTGGGAATGGGTCAGAGGTGCAACCTGCCTGCAAATCCTCAGCAGAAGGCCTGCAGCCTCCAGGCAGCCCGAGGGGACAGCCCAGAGAGACATGCTTTAAGGAATAATTTCTCACCACAGCACACACAGGATACTTTTGCAAGGGATGGTTTTAAGACACACATTTCAGCCCAGGAGTGTAACTGTGATTTCAAGTTTACTCTGGTTTGAAAAGTTGGGGAATCTGCAGTATTTGGGGGAATGTCTGCTGCTTCAAGCCTCATTTTCATGTCTGTTTCGGAGGCATGACCCATCTGACAAAACAGCTTTGATTTCTAAATTAAGCTTCTGTGTACCTCAAAACTGACCGTAATGTCTGTTATTAAAATTGACATTTCCCCCACAATAACTGGAACTTCTGTACAAAGGATTTGGGTTCTAGTTCAGGCAGAGATGACAGATATGAACCAGACAGCAATACACATAATTATGGCTACTGCCTGGGATGTTTATTTGGGGGTTTTTTAACAGATATTTTGTCATTTCTGCCCCAAAGTCGCATGGAGGTTTTACCTCAAGAAGCTGCCATTAAGTGATGAGCCATTAACTTCCAGTGATCACCATGCTATTAGCCAAAGTCACTTGGGGAAAATGCTGCCTCCAAAACTGCTGGAGGCTGCTCAATGTTAGAAAGTGGGAACTTTGAAATAAATAAATGAGGAAAGTTCGTTTAAGGGGCCCTAAAGGCAAATTAATCTCAGGCCGTAGCTTTGATATGGAAGCTATGGATGTGCCTATCAATGAGGCTCTGAAGGCTGCACAACTTAAGAGAAAAAGCAGAAAGGCCCATGTGGGAAAGAAAATCAACAACATTTGCTGAAATGACAGGGTTTCATTGTGTATTTGAGCTGAACGGGGCACTTCAGACAAAGGAAATCCAGCCTTAGTACAGGCAATAGAGACAATATAAAGCGTGCCAGGGATTACCTAACAAGGGAATTAGGATGGGATTTCATCAGAGCAAGTGGCGAAAAATGTTATAAAGTAAAAAGGTACAAAAATAAGCAATGAAAATACATAAGAATACATAAAATCTAATGTTTTCAAGAATGTGGAATCCTGGGAGGCAAACATAGAGTGATGGCAAAAAATAGGAATGGGTAGCTGAGGGGTTTCTTTGTATTGTTCAGGCCCATGGAGGGTAGCGGTAGAAAGCTACTCTGGATCAGCTCATTTCAGGTTTTAAAATGAGCAATGGGGGTATCAGAAGAACATGCTGGAATAAATTGACATGCTGAAGAGCAATAAGTCACTGAACGCTGATGAGGCATCCAAGACTTGTGTAGGAACATAAGAATGAAGTGACTGAAGTACTGACAGAAATATGCACATGAAGATCTGTGCTCAGCAGTAATCAAAAATAACCAGGGAGATGATAGGACACAGCAGGGATGGGAATGGGTGGAATCTGGAATACATTATAAAGCCATCACAGAGCCAGCAGGGTGCCCTCCTCCTGAGCTGCACTCTTTCCTATGGTCCTGTCCTGTCCTGCCCCCATGGGATATGGGGGAGCAGAGGGGCAGAAAGGCTGGGGGGCAACAGCAGTAGAGTGCACCAGGGACACCAGGAGGGAAGGTGGTTTGGTGGGGCAAGCAGACAAGGAGGAGATGTTGGGATGGGGATACCCACACAACTCAGTATCCTCCACCTCACCCTCTTCTGTTACCCTAAAATGAGGTGTCAGGGAATAATTCACACAAGATGCTGTGGGACTCACTGATGTGCTGCAGTGCAGCAGTTCTTATCTTAGCAGCAATTTGTATCAGCTCATGTGGCCTCACACAGACACCCCACACTTGTCCAGTGTTCCAAGTGCAAGGGAAGGTTGCAAAGCATCTGACTTCTTTGGGCTGCTGACAAGGAGGAAGATGTTCTTCTCATGTGTCAACTGCAAGGCCCTGGAAGATCTCTTTAAGACAGCACTAGGGCCCAGGGGGTGCAGGAGGAGGGGAGTAGGACCTATGGGATATTTCCCTCCCAGGGGACAGAGAAAAATGAAAAGGAAGTAGGAGAGAGACAAGGATTCCCCCTTGGGTCTGTCTTTTTGATAAGTGTTTTTACTCATGTCTGAACTGTCTGAAGGCCTTTTGCAGCCTTTTCCAGAGGATCTGTTCATGGTGGTATCCCAGCATCATTGTCCACTCTGTGTCTTGGTCATTTTGTGTCCGCAGAGAGAAGCAGCAAGGGACAAAACAAGTAGATGAGCATAATTCCTACCACCTGTCTTACATGGGGACTGGCCTTGTCAGGGCAGGAGGTGTCTCACCTCACTTGATGCTCTGCCCTTGAAAGCAGCTCCTGCTCACGGACCAGCCAGCACAGCTTCCCTGGGAGTCCAGGCTCAGTGAAGGAGAGGGTCTCTTGCAGATGATGATTCATGGTTGATCACTTTTAGCCAGAGCTGGATTGAATCAACTCCTCTCTCCCATGGCTCTGCCAGGTCTCATGGCCCAGGGAGGGGAGGAAAGAGGAGTAATAATGAATTTTCCCATCCAGAATCGAGGGGGATTTATAGCTGTTGTGATAACCTCGGCCATTAGTGAGGCTCACACAAGAAACCATGCTGATTTCCAAGTTCCTCATTTACTAAACAACAAAATGAAAAGTCAACATAAATCACTTCTGCTCACACATGTGTCAGCTGTGGGGAGCCTGCCACAGGGTTATACGAGGGCTAGTGCCCGGTTGTCTTGGCTCCAGGGTCTCCTCTGAGCTCTTCCCAGCCCAGGCACTGGATGGCAGCCTGGGCACAGCCACCTCACCCTGTCATGACATGCAGCAGCCACTTCTGGGGCAGGAGCACCCAGACAAACTGATGGAATCAGGGCAGTGGCTCCATACTGGGGCAGTGGCTCCAGTAGGTCCAGACAGGGCAGTGAGAAACTCTGGGGCAGGATGGGATTTTCCAGGGTTTATGTAGGCAAAGCCATGGCCACACCAAGACAGTGCTGGAGACAGTCCTGCTGCTGGTGGGAGGCTGGTCTGGAGACCTTGCATCCCCTTCCATCAATCTGTTGAGATCCTCGATTTACAGTAGAACATTTCCCCCAGGCATTGCTGTACCAGCCCAGGATGTTTCTGCTTTCTGTTACATGCAGCCCCTTTAGTCCAAGGACTGTATCAGCATCCTTCCCAAGAAGATACATCTGCCTTCCCAAACCAGATGGCAATGTTCTCATCCTACAGAAATATCTGTGTTACCCAGTGCTACTATTAAATGAGACACAGGAACTTATAAAATGAAAAAAGTTTAAAAAAATCAAGAACTTACATGGCAACAGGGTATATGACAGTGTGTCTGTCCTATGGCAGCAGGGCATGGATGGTGCTGGATGCACCAAACCAGTGTCAGGCTCCTGAGAACATGAATGGCTCTCAGGACATGCATGGAGTGAGTCAGGACAATGCTTGGTGTAGCTATATGTTTCAGGATCACTTTCCAAGTGAAAAATAACAGAGCACATTATGAAAAATCATCAGTACTACCATGGTAGAGAAGCACATCCAATATCTTCAGGCTTCTGTTCAGGAAACCCAGACATGTATTGCTCTGTTGTACCATAAAAGACAACAGAAGGGCCCAAGTTGTTTGAGCCCTGAAAGTACCTGAAGGTTAGAAGCAAATTAAAGGGAAACAGGCAAGTTGAACACACTGATATATATGTACAGACATATCATATCATAGCAGAGAGAAGTTACTATCCTGATAAGATGAAGTGAAGAACACCTGACACACTGCCAACACCAAATGGCACAGGGGAAGTTTCAAATAGTTGGATGTTCTCAGTACTAAGGACAGGAAGAAATAATACTAATTTGCAAAATGAAAACATGCAGCAAGCCTCTTCAGAAATAAAGGAGGATTGTTGGGGCAGAACTAGGCAATTGTCAGCTCAGGAAAATGCAGTATCTAAGGCAGAGAAGTAAATAGAAGGTGCTTGGACTCTGTACAGTTCACTGACCTCTTGGAGATCCATCACTGCTGCAGGCAGCAGGAAGGGAGACTGGACATGGCTCCAGGGGGATTTGGTGTCCCAGGTCTGTGACTTCCTGAACTCCACAGTGGGGTCATGTTCCCAGCATCAGCCTCAATCTGGGAAACAAGCAAAAACTGGACAAAACCCCTAAAATAAGACTTAATCATTTCTTTCCCCATTCATGTCCCTGCAACCATTCCTGGAAGAAGCTCATTCCTTAGGTTTGCCAGGTTCTTTTCTATGTGCCTGTGATTGGAGAATGACATCTGTAACAACAAAAACTGCATTGCACTAGGAGATTAGCTAGACTTACCTTACTGATTTCTCCTCCTGAGCAAACTAGCCTGCAGACCCCAATATCATACTAAATCTGGTCCCACAAAATGTCTGCCTACAGAGACTTCCATGAAATTTAAATATTTCATCCTTATTCATAGGTTTGGCTTGAGGATGTATTGCTCTTTGCTGAGCAGGGGAGTGTACACTGCACAGTGATGATTGCTTTGAGGCTTGCACAGAAGAAAATGTTGATTCTGGATAAATAATCTGATCACATAACCCACAGCACATGTTTAGCCTCCAATGAGCAGAGTTCCAGCAGTCAGCTCATTTTCATCAGTGCTATGCACAGCATTCTTTCATCCAAAGCACAATCCTGGCTCTTGAGACTCCAGAGATATCATGGTGCAGACCCTGGATTATTGGACCAGTGTTACTGGCTATTGATTTCAGAGTCAATATTACAGTATCCTCAGCTTTCAAGGTACTGTAGAACTCAGCATGACAAAATGTATGGGGCAAAGCACTGCCCTAAGGCTTAGACACTGAGCAGGGCTCTGTGTTTGATACCACGTGTGTAGGGGTACATCTTCTATTATGAGTTTATTTGCAAAATGAAGTGAAGCAAGTGAACATATTGTCCTCTGGTGATCCTCTGGTGGTCCCTTTTCTGTGCTCCAGTGCAGGTTACACCTTCATTGCCACAGTCTGCCTGGACTAGTTACCAGTCCAGCCTTGCTGTCAACACAGGAAGAAAATTCCCCTGAGATAGAAAAATTTTAGTATTAAATTCTGCCCAGATGTCACTGCCTAGGACACAGAAACACAGAGGTGCTGCAGAGTCCTCCGAGATATCCAGGTCATCTGGGGATCTGGCTGTACCTCACCAGGCCTAGCAGGAGTGCCCCAGGATAAGCCCCATCTTCCTACCTGATAATTAAAGTCTGGTCAAAACAATCAAGACATTTTTGTCTCCCAGGCAAACTCTCCTGAAACAGTTTACTATAGTGAAGACTTCCCAACTGTCCCCAACTCCCCTGACAAAACCCCAGGGCAAGAGGACTTTCCAAACCTGTATCCTTTTCATTCTTTGCCAAATCCCTGAAATTTCTTCAATACATAGCTAAACTCTACACAGGTTTTCTGTGACATGGGTCATAAATACCATCTGGCCTCACAGATAATGTCCTGAGACCAGCTTCTTACTGTACAGTTCACATCAGCTGCCAGGATTTCACATTCTTTAGAGAGTCACAAAATGGTTTATGTTGAAGGGACCTTAAAGTTCATCCCATTCCCACCCTCTGCCATGGCAGGGATACCTTCCACTATCCCAGGTTGCTCCAAGCCCTGTCCAACCTGGCCTTGGACACTTCCAGGGATGGGACAGCCACAGCATCTCTAGGCAACCTTTGCCAGGGCACAGGGAAGAATTTCTTCATAAACTTCTTCATTCACCTCTAATCTAAATCTCTCCTTTATTGATTTAAAACTTTTCACCCTTATCCTACCCCTGTCTGCTCAGGTAAAAAACCTCTCTCCCTCTTTTTTATAACCTCCTTTCTCAATTGTCATTGTAAAAATTTAGATCAAGAGACTTTTTGACTGGACAGGATGCATTCTACATGCATGACTCCCTGCACTGACCTTAGAAACTAATTGCAAGCAGGGAATGAAGAGGCCAACATTGACAAACAGGTAATGGGATAATATAGGGCAATATGGTGTGGCATGAAATTACATGGCACAGGGAAAGGATGGCCAGGGATGGAGGGCAGAGGTGTCATGCTGGTGATGTGACCTGCATGTCCCATCCTCACATGTGGGAGCTTCTTACAGCAGATACCAATGGGGGAAAATTTTTGTGCAGTATTTTTCTTTGCAGTAAAAGAAAAATGGTTTAACAGTTTTTGTACCTCACTGCCTCTTTGCTGCCATTTTCAGTCCACATTTTTGCACTGAAATAGCTCAAGCAAGTGAATACAACTGCTCCTCTAGGTTTTCCCTACTTGATACAAGCTGTTGAGAAGTCTCTGATTCTTATTGAGGCTGCCTGTTTGTGGGGGCAATAAAGGGGAAAAGAGTCAAAAAACACACAAAAGCTCTGGAGATAGTGCTGGGTCCATGCAGGATCCCAAACCCCACTGAGAAACCCTTGTTTGGTAATAAAAATATTCCAATCCATTTAATAAAAGTTGACAAATGGCATGAACGTGTTTCACAGCTCTGGTCATTTTCCCATCTGTGATGACCCAAGAACCAAACAGAGTTGAGTTTGTAAAGGACTGTGGGGGAAAAGTGTTCATTAGATTACAAAGAACATGACTTGTGAGAAAACTCAAAAACTTATGGTTTTTGTCATGAAAGTCTAGGCTGTGACAAATTCCATGTGTTAATGGTGACGGATTTTTACTGGAAATCATCAGCACAGAGCAGGGTCATTACAGCACTAACCTCATGCCCCACTTGAGCCCTCCTGCCTTGGCCGTGGGTGAGCAATGATAAAGCTGCACCCTGGGATTATCCTTCTGTGCACCAAGGACACAAACTGGGACAATCAACCCCAAAAAAGTGACTGCGGACTCCTCTCTCCCACAACAGCTTCTCTTGTGTGCAGGGCTGGCTGGACCATTTTCTCTGACCAAATCTATGTTTCATATCTCTGCCTGCCTGACCCATCCCTTGTTCCTGCAGATAAATCACCCTCTTGTCCTCCTTGGGAAGCATGGTCTGTGATCACAAATGAACCTTTCTCCACAGGGCACACTGATGTCAATTCACAGCTTTTTTTTTTTCACTTCTTCCATTTCCCCCTCCCCCCTTTCTCCTCCCCTTGCAAGGCTCTTTCAAATTGGTCTCCTTCCCATCTGGTCCAGAGGTTCCTTTTAAGAACTTGCAAGCCTCCCCACCCCGCACCACTGCTCTCCTACTGAATCATGATTTTAAGAGTTAAATTTTTTAGCTAAGAGTTAGGAGCAAATTTTATTGAAGTTAGAGACATAAATGATAGGTTAATAATTATTAGATGCTTAAGCTAGAGTTAATTGTTATATTATTTACTATTATGAGTTTATTTGCAAAAGGAAGTGAAGCAAGTGAACATACTGAAACCAGTAGAACAATGCCAAACACCTTGAATTTTTGGCAGTCTATTGTGAAGCAGGGGACCTTAGAGCCTGCCAAAGGGTCACAGAGACCTGATGAAGACTTTCCTGACTTAGACCACCAACCCAATTCAAGACCACCAACCCAAACTGAGAGAAGGATTGCGCACACGTGGATTTTATTTATTACAATACAGGGATGGGAGTTATACGTATGTATTGTTTGTAAGATTTGGGGAAATAAATAGAGGGCAGAAAACTCTGTACTGTGGGGTCACGCCTTTCAGAGACAACTCCCATGCTGCCTTCTGGTGTTATTAAACATACCACTTTCTAACTTTAAGTAGTTAGAGGGGTTTTGTCCATGACCTTCAGCTTTAACAACTCACCACCAGATAGCACTTCATCCTGGGCTGCTTCATCATGGGGTGGAGGGAGAAATAACTGGAAAGGGGACCTAGAAACACGTATGGGAGACAATTTTAGCTGCTTGTTTCCTCACTGCCAAGACAGTGCTGGAGATGCAGCAACAGCTTTAGTGAGGGTGCTCCCATGGGAAGAAGAGGCCAGGATGATGAGCTGGTGTGCTCAGTGATGGGGATAGAGAATGGGCACTGGAGAAGGGGTGGGAAGAGAAGATCAGTGGTTGGTAGGGAGTAGAGTGAAGGTTTGTGATGGGCTGGTGTGCAGGAGTCTGGACTTTGTCAGAAGAGTATGAGGAAAAAAAGAGAGGGAATCACCTAGGATGAAACAAAAGAGGTGGAGGGTTTGAAGAGTAGAGAGAACTGTGAAGAAGGACTGCATGAGCAGACAAGTTTGAAGAATCACAGAATCACAGAATTAAGTAGAGTAGAAAAGACCTTTGAGATCATCAAGTCCAACCTATGACCTAACCTAACACCTCCTCATCAACTAAACCACGACACTGAGTGCCACATCCAGTCTTTTTTTAAACACACCCAGGGACAGTGACTCTACCACCTCCCTGGGCAGAAAATTCCATTACCCAGTCATTCTTTCAGTGAAGAATTTTTTTCTGACATCTAACCTAAACTTCCCCTGGCACCATTTAAGACTGTGTCCTCTTGTTCTGTCAGTGGTTGCCTGGGGGAAGACCCCAGTCTGGCTACAACCACCTTTCAGGGTACATGTAGACAGTGGTAAGGTCTCCCCTGAGCCTCCTGTTTTTAAACTAAACGACCCAGCTCCCTCAGCTGTTCTTCACAGAGCTTGTTTAATGAGCCCTTCACCAGCCTTGTTGCCTCCTCAGGACACATTTGAGCATCTCAATGTACTTGCTAAATTGAGAGTCCTAGAACTGGGCACACTACTCAAGGTGCAGCATCACCAGTGCCAAGTTCAGGAGAAGAGTTACTTTCCTGGTCCTGCTGGCCACACTAAGAAGACAGCTCAGCTAAGAAAAGCCCCTGCCACAGCCCTGCGGGGTTCTTTCCTTATTTTTCCCCACCCCTCAGCCCTTGCTAGCAGCAGTCTTGTTCTCCAGGCTGTGGTGAGGTTAACGCCACTGCAAGGCTCTGAGAGCTGCCCTGTCTAGCAGAGGACATGGTGATGTGCAGGTCCCATTGCGGTCCCTGGGGAAGGGCAGAGACCTGTGCTGCACATCCCCAGAGACATCCATTCCCAGGCTGTGCACTACTGGATATAAGTAAGCCACTTCCCATTCCCTCCAGCTGGGTTCCAGGGTTTGCCAGCACATTCTCCAGCCTTCCTGCCAGCATTTCCCCTGTTTAATCTTCATGCTAGTTGCCACAAGGAGAAGGGAGGCAAAGAGCAGCTCATGCCAGGAGGATATGACTATTTTAAGCCAGCAAAGGAGGATGCTCAGCCAAGCAAACCTGCAAACCAGAACCACATTATCCTACCCACAGAAAGGTGCCAAGAGCTTCAGGGCTGTTCCACAGACTCCTCTAGAGCCGTATTGCCTGGCATGGAGGAGCCACCCAGAGCCCCTTTCCCAGCAGAAGCATCCCAGCATCCTGCTGCCCAACAGAGGGTGCCACATACACCAAAAAAAAGGGCAATGAAAACCCTCCCTCTTCTGCCACAGCTCCCTCCTCTTTCCCTCTGACCCTCCCTATTTTGTCTTTTCTCCCCTGCTCCCTTTCGTGCTTGTTGGTCCCTTCCTTCTTATTAACTCTCCAACCTTCCTGAGGAAAGTGCTCCCCACTACAGATCTGTACAGAGGATTTATGGGCCCAGCTCTCAGGGGAAGGAGACTGGGCATAAATCATGGAATATTTAAGAACGTGATCTGCATTTATTACACTTAATACTATATTTAGCATGTCCAAGAGGACCTTATAAATCAGAGACACTGCAGATCTTAGTCTGGGGTCCTGGGGGAACCCATCCACTCCGTGAACATGTGCAAAGCCTGAAATCAGCAAGAGCAAATTTATGTTTGAATTCTTTACTAAGTTTATTTGCCTAATTAGGGCTGCATATCATGCTGATGGTTTCCTGAATTGGGCTGGGAATTCAGGGCCCAGGGTCACTGCTTCTCCCCACACAAACACTGGCCACACTGGTCTATCCTCCAGGACTGAGCCAGCAAAATCTGTGAGCATCTGTCACACTGAGAGATGACAGCAGTGGTGGGTGATCATTAGCCTTCTAATCCCAGGCTAATGCACTGTGCTTCACCTCAACCTCAGTCTGCTGCTGCAGGCTCTGAAAAGAGACAGAAAGTCCTCTTGTATTTCATAGAGACCCCCAACTCTGCCTGAACCTGTCTCCTTTCCTATTTGCTGGTATTTAATGCTCCATCATCCTGGGCCAGATCTGTGCCTCCCCACCAACTGTGCTGGATCAGCAACTTGCCTTCATCTACTACAAAATAGGAGGCTTGCTGATCTCTTTTGTGGATCTAAGAGCCTTTGCCAGAAGTTTGGACTCAGGCAAAGGATAACTTGATAGCCTGGTGACAGAGTGCAGGGAAAAGGGGGCATGAAATGAGGAGCCTTGTTGCTGCCCAAAACTGGCAATGGTGGTCAGTCAGGAAGTGTGAGTCTGGTCCCTTCAGTAGGAGGACAAACCTTCTCCAGCCATGCTGAAACACTCATTGCCATCCTGCTTCTGTTTCCTGAAATTCCCAAGCCAGCAGATAAAAATGACAGAAGAGCATGATGCTTTTTTCCAGCTGAAGTGTCCCTAGAGAAGTGAGCACTTGGCAGGGCAAAACCATGAACCACCTCTCCACAGCCCCAGCTGATCAGGATAGCCAGTCCCACAGGATCCATCCGTGCCTATGCAGCTCCAGGATTGGTGGGGACAACTCATCACAGTGACCAGGTCACTCCCCACCAGCTCCCAGCTGTATCTGGCTGAGCATCCTTCCCAAAATAACTGAGGGAGAGGCATGGGCTGCTAGCAGGAGCAGCCATCTGTCCTCTTGGCATACTGTTTAAACCCAGGTGGATGGAGAAAAGCCCCATGTGTTGTTCTTCTGGTGCTGAGAGGTTTATGCAGTGACCACCTCATCAGGCATCCCCATGGCCAGTGGGTCAGCCGTGGCTCCCAAAAGGGGTACTTCCAGCCTCAGGCACATCACAGGTTCTATGACAGTGCCAATTGATGTCTTGTGCAGTACTGGGGTCAACTGAGACCTTTCTTCACCTTGCTGAGGTCCTCATGGTCATCCTTGCATGCTGACCTCAGCAGCCAAAGCTTCCCTCCTTCCCGGAAAGCCTGGCTGCCCGTGGAGCCGTGGGACCCTACGGCTGGGTGCGTGCGTGTCGCTCCCTCTGTCTCCTCTCACAATTTTCCAGGAAAGTTGCTGTGATTTACGAGCCGTGGACAGTGCTAGCTGAGTGCTCAGGAGGGCTTGATTACAGTTTCCCAGAGGAAGCTGTCTGTTTGGAGATGGCAAGGTGACAGGGTTTATACAGCACAGCACAATGTGTCTAAGCAAAGCTGTCAGCCGGAGACGGATGAAGTGACTGAGAAAGCCCATTACTTCATTCACACCTCAACAGGCAAACAATAAAACACACACAGCAGGCGGAGCAGGGGGCGTGGTCCACCAGCCCCCAAAAAACTGCATCAGGCTGCTGTGGAGGCATTTGCTGCACTCCTGGCTCAGCAGGATGGGGCAAAGGAAGGGACAGAGAGGACAAGCAGCATGGAGGGAAAACATGTCACCCCTGACAGACAGCCATTTGTCCCCAAGGTGTTGTGCCACATTGTTAGGTTATAACAAACCCCTGACTTGTGTTTCCACTGCAGCAGCAGCAGCAAAAGGTCAGGGACCCATCCTGGATCATGCACGAGGCCCCCAGCCCATGCAACATCTACCAGGTGGCTGGTGCTCACACTTCTGGGGCCAAGAGGTGTCATGGCCCTGAGTGGGGGACCCACAGGAGAGTGGTGGACAGGCATGGCCTGACCTACTGACCTTAGTGGCCCATTTAGCCCAGCTGACCTGTCAGCAGTACCTAGGTTTGCACAGAAGCCACGACCAGCTGCCCATGAACCCAGAGCTCCTGCTCTCAGCATACAGCAGACCCTCCATGGTGACCTGCTGCCACCAGCCAACCCACCTGCACGAGGGGCTGATTGGGGCACAGGCAGCAGGTTGTCAATGAAGAGCAGTCAGCACAAAAAGACTTGGCAAAATGTGTGTTTTTCTTTCATCAAATCATCTCACACAGAACTGCAGGTCAGTGATCCTAGCACGTGGAGAAAGCTGTAACCCCACTCCCTCAGGGTGACTACTGCAACAATGAGAGGGGAAGAAACAACCCCCAGTCTCCCCCCAGCACCCCCCAGGCAGTAACCTCATGCACAGTGGAATAACGGGACAATAAAATCAACAGAGCTCACACTGGGACACACTCACTGTATGTCCTTGGCTGACACTCAAGTATCTGAAAGTAATGACTCAGGATGCAATTCCTGTTAGGAAGCCTGTTTTGCTTTTACTGCTGCCTCCCAGCTGAACGGGCGCCTAGGAGAAGGTACATCCATCTCTCCTAGGGTTCAGCGGAAGCTGAGCTCTGCTAATGCTCCTGCCTTGAACTCTTTGCCAGACTAAGCTCTCCTCAAAAGCAGAAAATTAATTACCTGGCAGGTTTACGGGCTTTTCACAGGAAAGAGAAACCCCTGATGTTCTCACTCACAGTGTTGGGGATGGAAAGCACCAGCACTGAGCTTATTTATCGCTATGAGGTGCCAACGCCAAGCTCACATGCTAAAATTTTCTAGGAAACTTTGTAATCCCAGTCAAATAGCTCTGAAGTTCAGCCTACAAACTGTGTCACAGGTGGTCAGTTTTAATGCCACAGAGATCCTGGCCATTGCCATATGATTGGGAAAGTAATCCCACATAGTTTAAGAATCCCTTCTTGATGTGTGGGAGAGGCTAGCCCAAGAGAAAAAAGTTTTCTTACTTTCCTTTCCTGGGAAATATTCCTAACCTAGTTTCTGTACATTAGGCAAGAGTGCAGGACATGCTGTGGTGGGTGCTGATGCTTTGGCTCTGATGGATTTTGCTTTCTTATGTGGTTTTCCCCTGCTCTATTACATCATTACTGGCTATATAGAATAATGGAATGATTTGGGCTGGAAGGAAACTTAAAATTCATCTCCTGCCACCCTCTGCCATGGGCAGGGACACCTTCTACTATCCCAGGCTGCTCCAAGCCCTGTCCAACCTGGCATTGGACACTCCCAGGGATGGGGCAGTCACAGCTTCTCTGGGCAACCTTTGCCAGAGACTCAGATAAATGAACCAAGCCTGTGATGTGAACTCATCACACCAAACCTGAGTGCAGTATAGCAGAAGACACATTGCTCTTTCCGTGCTCTTTCCGTTCTCTCTGATGGAGTTTTCTGGGACAGTTTCAGATTGAAGAAGAAAAAAACCTTTAAAAAAATCATATTTTTTTGGAAAAACTCCTAATCATACTTGGCCACAGAAAAAACAATATTTCATAAAAATGGGATATTTTGAAAGGAGGCCCTTTATTTCCAAGGAAAACAGCACTTGTTCATAATAATTGTGTGGGATTGCTCCTGGCCACATTAGACCAGGACAGCCCTGCCTGGGGACAGGAGCTGGCACAGCCCCCCAGAATGGCACAGCCCCCCACCACAGCAGGGCCTTATGTGCACACACACAGGTGCTTCATTAATACAAAATGTATTGAAAAATGAAAAATTATCCTTTCTCTCCCCATCCCTCCCTCTCCACGCCAGCATCAAACACTTTCATATGTGCCTTGACATCCACAGTATCAGGAGCATTGCAGCAGCTGCAGGTTATGCCCAGTTTCAGTAGGAGATAAGGAACTTTCCCAGTTTGATTGTTAAAACCCTTGCTATTGGCATCTTGCTATTGGCTTTTGGAAAGCCTGGCAGCCCTGGCAGATGAGGTCAGATCTTGGGTGAGTTGCTGGAGCGTGACTGCCACTGACAGCTTTGTGTTTTGCAACCCCAGAACCGGAGTTGCCAAGCAGGATTGTGCAACCTTTGTCACAGCCACAGGCATCCTGTGCAGCCTCCCTGGAGTACCCAGCACGCTCCTTCTGGGGCAAACGTGAGACACCTGGACCTGCTGGTACCTTGGCCTCATCAGGCTTTGCTGAAGTGTTTTGGAGTTCAGAGGGAGGGTGACAGCTTCCAACCAGTTTTTTCTTTAAGCTGTGTCATGCTGTTAAAGAGTAATGTGTCACATGCAGAAACCCACAGAGAAAGGAACCCACTCAAGAAGCCCACTTTTTGACACCTCAGAAGCCCTCTACAGACAAACCCCTCAACTGCAGACAGTGTTTATTTTGCAGACGTGCAGAAATCCTCTCCTTAGATGGTGATTACTGCCCAGATTTTCGACCTGCAAATGTTACAGAAAAACCTACATGGGCTTTTCCTGGCTAGCCACATGATTTTTTTCACACCTAGCCACATCAGCAGTGTTTTGCAGAGCAACCCTGCGTGCCCCCAGTGGAAAGGAGTCCTGCACTAAGTGATGCTGTATTTTTCAGGAGAACCATAGCTTTAGGAGAACACATCACACCTCTGTCTTTAGCTCAAATGCAGGTGAGAGTTGAGCCTTTACTAGCCACTCTGACTTAATTTGCCCCAATTTGACTCAATGTGAGATGTTTCTAATGTCTCTCACTGTAGCAGCTTTAATTTTGGGCCAAATGGGTGGCAATTTACCTTATTTCATAGTTTGTGACTAGATCCTGGCTCCCTGCTGGAGAAATATTTCTGGAGAGGCAAGGAAGAATTTTCACAGAGATGAAGGTTGCAGTCAGGGTCAAATTACACTGCCCGATCCAAACATACACCCTAGGAAAAAGGAATGAAGCTGGGACACATCCCCTCTTCCAAGGCCAGCATCCCACTATCTCTCACCTCTCAGTGACACTGGGGAGAACTTGCCTTTATCTTGGTCATGAATATTTGGTGTGCTGCAGGACAGGCAATACCCCTTTGGCCTCATCTGACACGTTGGTTGAGGCAGGAAGCTGGGGTGGGTGTGGGATGTGCAGGCTCCATGCACTGCCGTAGAAAATAGTCTTACAAAACTCCCAGCACCGTGTTCTGGTGCTGTTCCAGCAGGACGTTCGGATAATGGGAAACTGCAGAAATAAATCTGAGTCTTGGCTCTCCACAGCCTGGGATCTGCCCAGCTGGATCCAAGATGTGAGCTGGCCTTATGGCACCCACAGCCCAAAGGGACCAGAAGCAGGGGCTATCTGCTGCCTTTTGCTTCTCTGCCCCATCTGCCTTCCCAAAAATAAACCCAGATTCTTGGAAGATAAAGCCGTTCAAGATGCCTTGAACTTTAGTTTTAGGGTTGGTGGGGTTTTTTCTCCTTTTAGGTTTGCTGTTTCCAGATGTTTCAGCTGTATCTTTGGATCTGAAAGTGATGAAAGAAAGTAAGCAAACACCAGACAGTACTTCCAGCCATTCTGAAATAGCAGTCTGGGTGTACAGTGTAATCCAGCCCAGTCAGACCCTCCATCCTCAGTATCCTGTACACACACACTCACCTGCATCTCCCCTGCCTTGGTCATCCAGCTGGAGCTGAGCATGAGAAGATGCTCTTCTCCTGGAAGACTTATTACCTCTCACTGACCCACCAGGCAGAGCCCAAGGGGAGGTCTCAGCTCTAGGAGCAGACTTAGGCCCCTATATCCCATGCCTGACACATTGCACTGGACTCAGGTTGGCAGCAGATGGTGCTGGGGCTCAGTTGGAGACACCAAAGGCAGGGCAGGGCTGAGCTGTTCCTCAGCTGGTCCCAGAACTATTGGCCAAACCATGAAGAGATTGATCAGAGCTGAGGCAAAGGCACCCATCCTTTCTCTCCTGGCCAGGAAGTGCTGCATCCCTTTGGAGCACCTCTCCAGCACATGGGTTCTCACTTTGGGATCCGTCAAGTTGCTTGACTTTCTTAGGCAAGGATCCTCATTTTTCGTAGAATCAGAAAATCTTAGAATGGTTCAGGCTGGAAGGGGCCTTAAGGCCCATCCAGTCCCACCCCCTGCCATGGACAGGGACACCTTCCACTGTCCCAGGCTGCTCCAAACCCCATCCAGTGATCTTGGACACTTCCAGGGATCCAGGGGCAGCCACAGCTTCTCTGGACAACCTGTGCCAGGGTGTCACCACTCTCACAGGGAAGAATTTCTTTCTAATAATCAATCTAAGTCTGCTCTCCTTCAGCTTCATCATTTACATTCATCAATCTACCCTTCATCAGCCTCCATTAGTTTTTGCTTCTCTTCAAGATAGCTTCCCAGACAACTGTGTAAGCTGTACAGGAGGCCCCTCCAAAATGTTTCTTCTGGTGCCAGCAGCCTGGAAAGCCCATCTTCCTGTGACAATCAATGACTTCAATCAGTAGCCTCTCATGCATAAACTGATCAGTGTCACCACTGCTCAGTGTGGGTAAGACAAAGTTTCTGTGGTCTGTGGCCAAGCTGATGTATGGTGAGACACTCAACTGGGTACTCACATGAGCTGGGTACTCAACAGAGCTGATGGGGACACCACAAACGTGCATCAACCAACTCAGCCTTTTGTTGAATCCAGCCCTTATGATTTCCAGATCACAAAATGTTCCCAGAAGCAAAGAGCACCCTGGTGTGCTGGCAGTCCCCAGACAACTGAGGGCTTGGGGGACAGACACCAACACTTGACAGAGTGACACTCCACATTACAGTAAAGATGGTGAGCAGGTAGCTCTGTTTTTGAAAATAGACCATACTTAGGGTTTTTTTGGCCAGCTTAGGCCAAAGAGCTTAAATGAAGCTGCAACCCAGCAATTAGTTCTGTATTTCCCATAAAGATGAAACTGAGAGTTTTAATCAGAAAATACAAAAGAAAGCTGTTTCATGAATAACACCAGGCTAACGAGCCCATCCATCAAAGCTGGGAACTAATAACATGGCTAGAGTAGAAATGGGATTAAGGCCCAAATGAGTCACCTACCATGAGACCAGATGTTGTCATGACTGGGCATCCAAACTGGCACAGTGGTGTCCCAGTGCACCAGCATCAATAGTGTCAGATACAGGGGGACAGATGTGGGCAGAAAGTGGCAGGAGCTGGAAGGTCTCAGCAGGTTTCTGCAGTGCACCATGACCAGGAATTTGGCTGAATTTTTCAGGTCAAATTCAGCAGCTCAAGGGAATGCACGTTTAAATTTGCATGGAGTTTCATCCCAAATCCTTGATTCACTTGTAAGATACCTGACATTTTACAGGAGCAGCTGGGGAACAAGGTGTGTTCCCAGCAAAACTGTTCCATGACCTTTTCCTGGCACACAATGTTTAATGGGTGATGGTTGGTCAGAAAGCAACGAAAGTCACACTGCTGGAGATGTTCCATGGCTGCAGCTGTATATCAAACACTTCCAATGACATATCCCTGGAAACAAATAGAACAGAAAAATTTGGGCAAACTGTGGGATATTTACTCAGTCAAACCACTGCAGAGGCAGACTGTCTCCATGCAGAGGAGGCCAAGAGAACAGAGACATTTGACATCAGCAGAAAACTCTCCTGGTTTGTCCCTGTGCAATAGCAGAAAAATGCAGGATGTTCTGGGACCAAAATATGCAGGTTTTTAGGATGCCTGTGGGAGCATGATGCTGAGTAAGGAGCAGCAGGGAATAGAACTGAACAGGGTGTGAAGTGCTGGGTTTGGTACCAGCAGGGACGAGACTCCCCAAAAAGCCTGTGAGAGACTGGAATATTAATGGCTAATGACTCAAAACAATTGGCCACTTGCAAAAGCAGCAAGTGCTTTGCTGACTAAGCCCAAAGTAGCTTCCCAGGGGCAGAAGGGGTGCACACACACATACACACATCCTGAGGAAGAGGCCAATAATGAGCAGATTCTTCAAGGCAGGATATTCCTTTTAATCATGTTAATATATGATAGATACCCTTACATAATTGGTTCAGGTGTGAAAACTCCTTTCCAAGGAAGTACTGGGGACATTCACATATAAAGCTGAAGTTATTAATCCCTTTCTGATGGGCCATAATTGGCTCAGCTAAGATGACAAGAGGAGCAGCTGTCATATCTTAGAAGGTGTCATAAACCAAAGACCCTCGAAGTTCCCCTGATCCACCTGTTAAGTCATGACAGCAGAGAATTCTCTGCCCCATGGGGAGGTACCTGCCTGTTCCCACCAAGCCTGAGCATATATTAACCCATTCAATATTGCATTTTGCAGGCTTACTCCATCCGTGACAGATCAAGACTGTAAACATCACTTAGACCAACTTACATCAAAATTGCAACAACCAGACTTTGTCACTGGACTCACTTGTGGGTGATAACTATATAACCACTTGTTCTTATCCCTTCTTTCTCTTTCTTTTCTCTTCTATGTCTTCTTAAGTATTAATTTTATGCTTTTGTATTACTATAGATAATAACCAAATCAGCTACATAGTCATTTTCCATTGAATCCAAACTGTTCTAAAATAAGCCCTATATATATATATATATGTATTTATAAGCACTGATCATTCAGTGTTATTTCACTCTAATCTGCAACAAGGAATCTATTAATCTGGGTTACCTTCTCCTTCTGGGGCAGGTTGTGACAGAGCTGACATTCTGCCTGTGTGAATAGGATGAAGGAAGAGGCAAATAAATCTCTTTTTCTCTGGCCAGGTGGTTTCTTTCTGACAAGCGATGGCTGTGGTTCAGGCAGATCTGGTTTTACAGCCCCACTGTGCCAGACCAACATGCCCATAACTCTGCTATGGCAGATCACTGAAACAATTGCTCATTCTGCAAGGAAACACAGAGGCTAATTACAGTGAGGCATGTAACATGATTCCAGCAAAGGAGGAGGTCTCCAGGGTTGGCTTTCCACACACTGCCCAAGGGTGCATCTCAGTGCCCTCTTTTACATGCAGACACTTCCCTTTGCACATCCCAGGAGGCTTCCATGCTTCAGTACTGAAGCAACCAGTGGCACCACAACTCTCTGGTGCATCACAACGAGAGCCAGAGCAGAGCTCCTCATTCAAAGATGGGGTCTAGGGTGTGGTTGAGCTGCTGCTAAAGGACTAATGGATGGAAAGCAAGAGGGGTGCTGCAGATCTCAGTCTGTAAGAGAAATGTTAAATAATGGGCATGCAGGGCTGTCCCAGCTGGGCTGCCCCAGCACAATCCCCTGCCTGCTTCTGGCCAGCTGATCCTTTGGATGTATCTGGTGCTCTGCCTACCTGCACATCAAGGTGCCCCATGCAGGGCAGGGGGAGAGATCCTCCATGTCAGGAGTCACAGATTGTTTCTTGGGATCTGGGAGATCCCTATAGCAACAAAAAGTTCTCCTAAGCCCCAGATGAGAGGCACAGAGAGACCCATGCCAAAAGAGGAAGAAGAGTCCCATGGAATGGCCTGAGCTGTGCTCCACATCATACTCCCAGCTGAGCCAGGGAAGTTCACCAGGAATTGATGCTAAACAGGACATTAAGCATTTACGAGTTGTTTTTGGCCTGTCTGTCCAAGAAGGAGCAGTGAGGGATGGTCTCCAGTGTCCTGACCCTCGCAGGGGCTCAGCCAGGCTCTCCAGCACTGAAACAGATTGATGACTGGACAGAATGGGTTTCTTTTGGGAGCAGGGCGAGCACCAGCACCCCCTCCCTACCTTGCTGCAGGAGGGGTGGGGGGAAGCAGGGACAGCTTGGGGGCCACAGTGTCCCTGACTGGCGGAGACAGATCCGTTCTCCACCACTGCTCAGGAATGCAGCTCGAGGTGGAGCAGCAGGTGCTGGAAGGAGGGTTGCAACCAGTCTTGCCCTCCAAGAAAAATACCAGTCCCTGCTCACCAAGGGAAAGGAGCAGAAGCAGCCCCTACACAGCAATATTTATGGGCCCCAGCAGGCTGGAAAAAATCCAGTGAACTTTTCAGCAAATCCAGACTCTGTCAGAAGTTACAGAGTGATAGGTGTAAGTCCCAGCCAGACCCGCAGCTGCTGCCTCTCCTGAGCCAGCCCCAGGCCGCCAGTGAAGTCACCCTCACACCTCAGGCTGTGGGGATGGCAATGGGGTCGGTGCAGGTGGTGGGTGGCACACCACTGGCACCACCCTGGGCTTGTTTCTGTAATAGGACAAGCAGGTGGGGTCTGGCTGGGGGAAACATCACACTGAATGCATGAGACTTTTTTTAGAGGAGCCCTGATGAGCACAGGGCACATTTGCATTCCCTTTCCAGATCCCAAGCTGGGTCAATTTCTCTGGTGTCATCTTCCAGGACTCACACCCTGTTTGCAAACATTTCCTGTTGCTCATCAAGGGTGCCCACAAGGACCATGTCCACAAACCCCACATATCTTTCCCCTTCATGCAGGAGGTTGCTGCCCCTTCCAAGGATCTCACAAGGGCACATGGTCACCAGGCCTTGAACAGATGAGTAAGAGGAGGAAAAAACAGAGCTGAGTCCCTTAAAAGTCATTAACATCTCTCAGTACTGACTAATGTCAGATCTCAGTCCTCACCATCCTCTTGTCCTCACCTGCAGGCTTTTAGTCAGTCTCCTTGACTTTAGAAAATAGCCACACTGAGGGTGATAAAATCACTTTCTACAGCTGGGAGGGGCCAGTACTTCTCATCCATCCTTTCATAAGCCCGATTCAACTCCTTCCTGATGTATCCCTAGGAAACCCCACACACCCCCCAAATTTCCAGGGCTTTTTACACAGCAAAAGTAATCCTGATCTTAAGATAATGCCTCTTTCTCAGTATCCACATGGGAAGAAACAGGAAACAAGCCTCTTTTGCAGAACCAAAACTGCTTTGTGCCCTTCCCACATGTTCTACTTCAGGGGAGGTGTCCAAATCCCCCCAATACCTCAGTGGTCTCCAATGAGGAGATGAGTTAGGACCCCTCTTCCAGACCTTTGTTACCCAAGACATGTAATAACCCAGCTGCTGCCCCCAGCTCCACAGAAACTCCAGCATCTGTCTGGAGACAAATTCAGCATACCAGGTTTTTGCCTGTTCATCCCATAGGCTAATTCTCTCTCCCAAAGGACACAATTTGAGGGTCACTCATGGTGCTTTAGCTCCACAGAAAAGTCAGCTTCTCTCTCCAGCATCTTTGAAGCTGGGAAAGCCAAGATGCTGGGGCTATGGTACATTTGGGATAGAGATGTAGCAGTTTTTCTGCATCCTCATGCCTCTTACATGGGGCCAAATCTTCCACTGGTTGGTACCCAGCCCCAGTGCTCAGACCCACTGCATCCCATCCCTTCATCATTATACCTGGAGCCATGCAGAACCCAGCATTTGTCTGGTGTGACCTGTGGGTCCTGTGCAGGGAGGCTGAGCCTGGAGGCACCATGTCCATGGAGGAATGCTGGGCTCACAGGTGGCCCCCTCTGAGGTAGGCATGCCTTGTAAGGCTTGTGGCTGTTCCCAGCCACAGTTTCATCTCCCCACTGGAGCCACCAGCTCTCTGACCTGGAGCACAGGGACTCAGCAGGTCAGTTCAAGGACTTTTGCAGATTTTATAGTGCCTTTTTTCATAACTCCAAAGCAGACTGCACTTTGCCAGGCCAGCCCCTTTGGAAAGCACTTGTCATGGTTTGAACAACAGGTGTGTGCTGAGGAAGGCAGGAGCCTCCCTGGGAATGGAGAATTTAAACTCCTTCCCTCTGAATTGTTATAACTTTGAAATTAGGGGGCTCTCAGGCAAAGATATGGGGATAGGAATAACAGTTCTTTGTTAGGGGAACTAAAATAAGCAATAAAACAAAAACACATGCAGTAAGACAAACAAACAAACAAACCCCACTGACAGAGTCAGGATCCAACCTGTCCCCCTGTGTGTCAGGGTGTTGGTGGCAGTGCCATCCCATGGTGTCTGCAGTCGCAGTGGCAGATGTGGCTCTAGTGAAAAGTGGAGTTCTTTCACTGAAGGTCCAATGGTGAGAGATGGGGCTGGTCTGCCTCTGGGAATCCAGGAAAAGGCTGCTTGGTGTTCCCAATCCCAGATTTTTATCCAGGTAGGAATGCTTGGTGTTCCAAGTCCCAGATTTTTATCCAGGTAGGAATACTTGGTGTTCCAACTCCCAGATTTTTATCCAGGTAGGAATCCTTGGCTCCTCCCCCTGGCTGGAGCATTTCCCAGTGGGATGATGGAATTCTCTCAGTGACACTCACTGGCCCATGAGCAGAAGATCTCTGCCTGGAGGGAGGCTGGGTTGTGGAAGATAGCAGAAAACTGCCCCAGCAGGTTTATTGTCAATTGGCCATGGACAGACAATTACACCACCCCACACACCCCAGTTTGATCAAATGGTGACAGAATACACAGTTTTGGTTACATTTTGCACTGCAGCCCATGACAGCACTCCTGTTTCATTTTCCAAGTGAATTTTCCTAATTCAGCAGAGGTTATGGGATAGCACTCTGTGCCTCTGTGTAACTCACTCAGCCCTCTAAAAGCTTGTCCAGCTTCATCTCCAAACATCTGGTGCAGTTCCTGGGTTGATGGTCCTGAGATATTTTTGGGAGGAGGGTGGAGGATCTGCCTTCACACAAGCCTGTGGGCTGCATGGAGAAGTTCAGATCTTAACCAACAAAGGATTCCCACAGAGGCTATTCCTCCAGGCACAAATCACCAGGAATTCCATCTCTAGTCCTTCTGCACTTCCTAAATGAATGGTTATTCAGTCAGATTTCTCAAACTACCCCTGCAGGGAGCCCTGCTTCAGCTTCTTGCTGTGGGAGCAGCAGAGATTCAGGAGCTGTCATGGAAATACATCTTCTAAGAAGTATAGCATGGGACTTCATAGGGGTCCTTCCCTCCATGTAAGACCTGCTCATGAACCTCTTTAGAGCCAGGAGTCAGCCCCAGCCCCAGATTTTGGAGGCACTTGCTCTGTAACTGGGTATCTCTTTCCATCCAACCTTCTCCAGCATCCCTCATCTCTCTCCCTCTCTATCTGTCCTGCCCCTTCTTGGAAACCAGCTCTGAATCAGTGAAGTGATGCTCCTGAAAAGATGAAGTGATGCTCCTCATCTTTTCCCCATGGTCTGAAACCTTTCCTCTGCCCTGGGGAGCTCTCTCATGCAGCCATCTCTGAGCATCCCCTCCCTGCTTGTGTGCCCAAGACATGCCAGAGACAGCAGCCACAGGCAGACCCTAGCATTAACAGGAATCACTCTGGGGGATGGATATCCCTTACTTTCAGGGGTCACCTGAACACCCAGGTGAGCCAGCCTCGGGAGAGTCACTGCCTAAATGAGGGTATGTCCTGTGTTGGTATGCCTTGGGTTATAATGTAAGGTGTAACCAAAAGTACCTGTTCTGCTACCATCTACATGAGCTGTTAAAAGGGGTGGACCAGTGTTCTTATCTTGTCCATGATTCAGCCCTGATAACTCCCTCCTGGGAAGCAGCAGCCACCCTGGGAGGAGCCATCTCCATCGAAGGACTATCAAGGTCTCACAGAATGACTCAGAATTTTATCATCCCATTGTGAGATGCCTTCCTCCTGGGGGAGGAACCAAACATTCCTACCTGTATATAATCTGAGGCTTGGAACACCATGGGGGCACTACCACTGGATTCCCAGAGGACAAAAGTTGATAACCACCCCGGGACATCCAGGGAAGGACCAGACCTTTCTACAGAATCACCACCTCAACAAGGCCACATTCATCACTCCAACAGAACTGTAGCCACCATTAATCAGACTGCTACCACCACCCTGACTGACAAGGTGTCAGGTCATATTCTGACTCTCAGCTTAAGCCCGTGTTTCTGTACTGTTGCCTTTATTTTAATTTTCCTATTAAATTGCAGTTCTGACTTGGAACCTCTCACAAGGTATTTGATATTTGTGTGGAGTTAATTCCTCCTGCTGGTTTGCCTTCAAACCAGTACATGGTGGCAAGTATGAAAAGTAGAAAAAGAGACAAGAGGGTCATCCTGTCCTAGGAAAGGACATCTGCTGGGTTAGGTGTAGCAGACATCAAAGCTTCCCTAGCAGAGGGAAACCTGCTGCCTGGAGCCTTGTGTACCAAAGGCAATGGGCCTGAGAGAGATCATGAAAACATATTACAAGTGTAAAAATCCCCCTGGTTTTCTGTATCCTGAAACTTTCCACAAACACAATCTGAATATTTCCAGTATGTTTCTCTAGGAAAACACATTTCAGAACAACTAAGCAAAGAGGAAGAGTCTTAAAGCTGATGGAAGATTTGGCCCATGTCACTGTCTTACTGCTGACATTTCCCTGGCATCAGGGAACCCTGGAGCATTCCCCAAGAGGGACATGGATTCCTTCATGCTGTCCATGTAGAAAGGTCAGTATTCAGTGGGCTGTGGAGGTGAGGCAGTGACAGGAGCAATGTGGGCACTTGCAGGAGATGGGGGGCTGTCAGGCAAAGGTTGCAACTTCAAGATCTGACCATCATTTAAATTAGTGAAACAGTCAGATAAAACAACAATGCCTTGTTGTTGGGGGGTTTTTTTCCCTTAAAAATATCTAATTTAAAAGCTCATTACCTTCTGTAAAAGAAAAGGGTTGAATTCTTTTATTTCTCCCCCTGGGCAATCTGTAATCCCTCAGCTAAATCACAAGCCCTTTAATTAAGTAAGACCTCAGTTATTTGAATTGTTAATGAAGATCCATTGGAGAACCATCATTCTGATTCCTGATTTCATCTTGTGCTCATTAGGGACTCCTGATTAAAATTCATCATCTCAGACGATATTTATAACTCTCTAACTGTCCCTAGAACTCATTAATTCAAAGCCACCTGTTTGGAAAGAGATGGGGGGACCTATCTGTCTCCAGGAAGGATGTGGAGCTAAGGGAACACTGCTGACTGACAGGTGACTGTGTTGGGCTTGCTGCACAGCATGGAAAGGGACACCGGGGTGAAAGGGATACCACAGGAGTAAGACACCATCCAGACTGTATTTAGTGGGGTGAGAAAAGAGGCAGACAGATGTGCCAAAGAGGAGAGACACCCCCTCCTACAAAAGTGTCTTGAAACGTACAAGGGTGTGAAGACTTGGAAACGTTGAACTATAGGAAGAGACCACCCATGACTCCTCTGTCCCAGTGGGCAGACAGATCCTGTCTGTATCAACAATCCACCAGGGACACAGCCACCGAGTCACAGTCTGGCTGCTCCCTCCACAGTTTGACCAACACTGAATTCCTGTCCTGAGCCCAAATGAAGTTGAACCAGCCTCACAGACCTCACCCCTGGATGGGCCCTTTTCCCAGCAAAAACCCCAGTGGTAATAGAGAGGGAACCCCAAGCATCCAACTCTCCTTCAAACCCATGCCTCAATTTGCCTTTCTCTGGGTTTTGCCTTTCGCTCTCCCACCAAGTCCTCCCTTGCACCACTGGAGTTAAGCAGAAGCTCTCCCTCTTCCACTTCTCCTTCTTGTCCTCTGCCATCACCCACATGCTGCCCTTCCTTTTCCTCTCCCCCATCCATGCTCTCTCCCATTTTCTCCCTTTTCTCACCAGCTGTCCACTCCTGAACTTTGCCATGACTCTGCTGATCTTCTGCATAAGTTTCTTCTGCCCACATTCAGCCTATATTTGGGTCAGGCTCCCTGGGGACCAAGCCCAGGGACCACAACCATCACAAGAGGTTTCCCTGGAGTCATTTGTCCCCTTGACCCAAAAGGAGCCCTTTCCTTTGGGATACCCAATGTTTTTGTTTAGTTTCATGTTCTCCTGCTTTGGATCAGGCTTTAAATAAAAATGCCCTATGAAAATAGGAAAAGAGCTTTGTATCAAGGCTGTCTAATGAAGTACTCCAGTATTTCTGAAATGATATGTTCTACCTTGGAAACATCTACCAGGACTATGCTGACACTTTCACATACATCCAAATGACTGAAACCTGAACTTAAAGCTCCTTTTGGTCCTGTTGAAACCCCATTTTTGGCGAATTACTATGCAGAAGAGTTGTAGCTGGCTGCTGCCACTCCTGCTTGGGTTTCACTGCCCCGAAGCCCAGGTGAGTTTTGGGACAGCTCATCCCAGGCCCCTTACACCTTACATGTCACCACTGTGACAGTTTGTAGCTCTTCAGCCCTATTCTGATGTGTGAGGCCAAGGAGAGCTCTCCTTCCCCACATAGTGGCTCAGCCTGGTCGTGTTTGTACCAATCACCACAACACAAAGCAGGAAAAAAATCCCTGGGTTGCTGTGGACAACAAAAAAGGATGATAAATGCGCTTTGAATCTCTTTGCCTCTAGACAGACACATTTAAAAGTGACCTGCAAGGGACCTTCTCCTTTTGGTCCCAAATAATAGAAGCTCTGAATGAATTTTAACAGTGGGTTTATTCCCCTTATGCTTTTTTGTTCTTGCTAGAAATTCAAGTCCCTGTGCAAGCCCCTGAATGAGTGAGTGCAGTGAGGATGCAGCAGGAGGGAAGAGGGAACTCAAGTGAATGAAAAATGTTTTTTTAACACTTTCCAAAGTGCCCAGCTTTTATTCTGCTTGGGTGGGAGAGGACACTGTTTATTGCAGTTTGCTTTGTGTTTGACAGATTTATTTAACTCCAACAATTGTGTGGCAGTTCACAGAAAGGAAGCCTTTGTTGCATCCCAGCTCTCCATGGCAAGCATTTCCATGCCCTTGCTAGAGTGAGGCCACTTTGCATGGAAGAATGAACTGCTTATTTGGGATGGGTGACCCCAGAGCCCACTGCCTGCTGGGAGGCACAATCTGGGATGGTCCATCTGACAGCATCTTCAAGCTTTGACTCTGTCTGTGGTAGCCAGGAAAGCATCAAAGCTGCCTGTGTCCAGCCCAAAGAGCAGGGATTCTTCTGAGCAATAGAAATATTCAGGGTCTGGGAAAAAAATCCCTGGCTGCTGTGAAGTTCTCTTGAATTTCCCAAAGAGGCTTGCTTGCATTTGAAGTTTTCCAGGTAGCATTTGAGTAAATTATGTGTGATGAACCTGTTATTTTGATATCAGAACAAAGGATGATTCACCTGGGTTAAACAGAGGTAACCACACTACCTCAACAGGCCCTCAATATTGGCAAGTTTTATGGGGTCAAAGCTGTCACTGGAGACTGTCTGCCTGGAGCTGGGTCCAAGCAATATTTGGAAACATAGCTATTGTCTTGGACCCATGACTGCAGCAGAGTTTCTGCACCTACAGGACTCTCCCGCCTTCCATAGGTCCATGGAACTGCATCAGTTGCAAGGATCAGTTTGGTACATATACAAAGGAGTCCTTCAGCCTTTCCCTTTGGCTCCCTTTACTCCACAATAAACAGATTGTTTGGAAATATTTGGAGGTTTGGAGAGATAATCTCAGGTTGGGTCAGGTTGAGAGGGACCGCAGTGGGATCATGGCATCCCTGCCTCAGCAGCATCATCCTAGCACATGGCAGAGGATTGTGTTCAGATGGTCCTGGAATATCCCCAGTGAGAGAGACTCCACACCCTTTCTGGACAAAGGGAAGGGGAAAAAATTGTCAAAGGTTGTCAAGGACAGCACCTACCAGCTCAGTCCTGCTGGCAACAGGACTACATGTGTCACAGGGAAGGAGCAGTCTTCTGCTAGCAGGCACAGCACTATGATAAGTCTCTCCCAGCCCTAGCAGAGGACAGAAAATTCACTCAGGTCAAAAATATCTTTCACCAACATCTTTCCACTTTTTGACACTAATAAATGCCATCAAGGCAAGACCATGCTATCCCTTGGCCCTTCCCTTGCAGGACAAGATGTGCCATGAATGTACCTCAGCCATGCCATGCCATGCCATGCCATGCCATGCCATGCCATGCCATGCCATGCCATGCCATGCCATGCCATGCCATGCCATGCCATCCCATCCCATGCCATGCCATCCCATCCCATGCCATCCCATCCCATCCCATCCCATCCCATCCCATCCCATCCCATCCCATCCCATCCCATCCCATCCCATCCCATCCCATCCCATCTCCTGGGTTCCAGTGATGCAGGCGTGTGGTGCAGGGTTCATATGGCCCCCACGCAGCCCACAGGCCCCCACACAGCCCAGGCTTTGTGTCTGGGCCCCCCCCAACTCCCCGTGATCCCCACACGACCTGCAGCTGCCCCTACAAGCCTCTATCTCCCTCTTGTGAGTAAATTTGGGGAAGTATGAGGAGGAGCACCCAGGAAGCCCTGGCAAGGCTGGCACCTACAAAAACTCCCCTCTCACCTCATCAAACAGGGAGCACCCACCGGGCCTGCCACACTCTCCATTTCTGGGAAAACAAACCCCTAGAGCCCCCAAAGGCTCATCCTGCCACAGACCCTCATGGTGGGCTCATACAGCTGAACAGAGCCTTCCCAATGGGCTCACACAGCCAGATCCTGCTTTCTGTCTGGAACTGAGGTAAATGAGGGGAGAAAAGGACATGCAATGGTGCCAGACCCACAGCCTTGGGTCATCTGTAACAGGCTGCCTGACTCTTGGGTTGGGGAAGATTTGGATCCTTCACAGGCAGAGCAAGATCAGAGAATCAGCATATCCTGAGCTGGAAGGGATCCACAAGGAGCATCAAGTCCAAACCCTGGCCCTGAAAAGGACACCCCAGCAATCCCACCCTGTGCCTGGAAGCAGTGTCCAAACACTCCTGGAGCTCTGGCAGCCTTGGGACCTTGCCCATTCCCTGTTCAGTGCCCCACCACCCTCTGGGGGAAGAATTCTTTCCTAACATCCAGCCTAAATCTCCCCTGACCCAAGTTCATACCATTCCCTGTCTCTGGGCACCAGAGAGCAGACACTGGTGCTTGCTCCTTCACTGCCTCAGGAGGAAGCTGTGAACCACAAGAGCCTTCAGATGATCAGTGTTGGACAGAGCACAGGAGAAGAAACCAGCATGTCCAGTGCAATCACCACCCCACAGTGCATTTGGGAGCAGACAGCAGTGGAGAACAGAGAAGCATCTCCACTGGATCCACTGGCTACTCAGGACTGTGGTCCCCATCTGAAAAACCAAGGCCTCTCCATGTCCTGAGAGCTTCCAAACCTTGGAAGACCATCTGAGTCCCCACATGGAATTGGAAGGAAAAAGGGAATGAAGGGCCAAGGGAGCTATTAAAATCCCCTTCAGGGACATTATGGGTGGCAGGATAATCCCAGCTGCTCCCAGAGACACTGAGGTAGCCCCAAGGGATGTCTTAAGAGGCCTGAAGATAAAAAGAAAATGGCTAAAAAGAAATAGTCAGGGGAACTGAACAAGAATATGCTAACTCAGCTAAGATCTGTAAGGAAATGATAAAGGCCAGAGAAAAACAGAGAAAAATAACACTGCCAAGAAGGCTACTGGGAATAAGAAGGAATTTTGCAAATTGCAGCAAAGGGAAAGCAAATACAGTGTGAGTCAGCCCATTAATAAATGAGAAGGGAACGCAAATTAATGAGAATTCAGAAGCAGCTGAGGTACTGACCTGCTTTCAGATTTTCTGTTTCATTCCCAACACAACTGAGTTCTGGGAGGCATTAACCCTTTCCTCTATACCTGCAGGACCGGGCACAGAAAGTGCAAGAATCTGGCACTACAGGGACCTTCTTCAAACTCCTTGTGCAAAACTTAATCATAGCTGAACCACAGCAGCCTGTGATAGATACCTCAGCCACTTCTCCTTCAAGTCCTCATTCCCATGTGGCTGGGCTCATACAAAAGCCTGCAGAAGGTCTTCTCTTGCATGTCCCATCCCTCTCCTTCATTCTCCTGTTCTGTTTATTTTATTGATCCTAGTTGATTCAAAACAGTTTTTCAAAGGTTTTTTTTTTTTTTTTTCCAGACAGCTGGAGTAGAGACCAGCCTGTATTTTTACTCCTGGTGAGAACTGTGGATCTTAATCAGTATAAACCAGTGCAGCTCCATTATGGCCATCAGAGGGGTCTCTGATCCACTTGCACCCTCTGGCCAAAAGCAAGAGGGTCAAGGCACTGGTCATTTATAACACAGACCGGTCAAATGTCTGCTCCATTCTTCACTGTCTTTTTGGGAGGTCCCAGCACAACCTCTCTGCCAAGTGGCAGCAGTTTGTTTTATGGATCAGCTCCTGTTTGATGATGTATTCATTGATCTTTGCCACCAACAACCTCTGAATTCCTCTTTCCCAAACTGAACTGCATCATTTCAGGATCCACCAGTGCCTCAGTCTGAACTTTCCCCTCCTGCTCTCAGCAGCATTATTTGCAGGGAAAGGTCCTGCAGCCTCTGAGTCACATTGATTTTTGCCCTTCACAGCAGCCCAAAGACACTTCACAGCAATCATCCTGCAATGAGACACTTAAGGATTTTTGTGTCCTGATTTTGCAAGAAGCAAAATCCATAAAAAACAAGAGTTAGGGAAGACTCTAATTAAAGCTCTTTTGGCCTCTGACAGACATTCATTGTCCTAACTGCACTTTCCCAGGCTGGATGCCTGCATACACTGAGTAGCTGAAGAGCATTTTCAGTTAAACCAGCATTGCTGTCAGTCAGGGGATGAAAATCTGGCTTTGGAAACCATTGGAGGGCTCTACAATTGATGGAAGGGTCAGAGATGCCACAGAGATGTGCATGGGATTCCATGGGGTTTTTTTCTCTTTTTCCTTATCTGAGCCCTTAAATAAATGTACATTTGTCTCCTGAAGGACCTGGAACTTGCACTTTCAAGTACCTTTTATAGCGCCCTACTCCAATCCTCTCCAAACTGGAATATGGGCAGGCAGACAATTGCACACCAAGTTGCACCTTCTCTGAGGGTCCCTCTCATCACGTGCATTTTTACAAGCTCTTGGCCTACTGTTTGAATTAGTTGCCACTGGCTTAAGTCCTTCTTCAGAGTCTGAGCTCTGAGTAAATACTAAATTTCAAGAATCATGACCTAAAAAGGGGGCAGAGAGGTATAAGATGGGGACACTGAACTCAGTCTTTCCAGTCCAAAGTACCCAGGAGGGTGTTATGCCAGCTTCTCCCCAAGGTTTGTCTGTCCTGGATGTTCTATTCAGCTCCTCATCACCTCAGAATCAAAGACCTCCCAGAACTGCTCTTCTTCCTGATGAGCCCTTCCCCTCCCTCTCTTCCTCACTGAGTTTCCACTGGGGTTCATATAGAAGTGTCTGTGTGGGTACTGGTGGGGCAATGGATGCAAATTCCTGGTAGTTAAGAGATTCCTGGAGTGTTAAGAGATCTCCTTGGGGCCAAAGCGAGTATTCAGACTCACAGCATGGCACCCCCAGCAGCAGTGGCCCCCAAGTGTACCCACCGTGTATCTGGGCAAGGTGAAATGTCTGGGTGCAGCCAAGTCACCCCAAGTGTCTGATGGGGTCTGTTTGGGCTGTATGCTCTGATCCTGTATTTTTAACCAGACCTCCTCTTGATCCTAATGTCTGCAACTCCAACCAGAGCCTTAGAGCCAAAAGCCTCCCAGAAGCAGAGCTGGGGTTCCAGTCAGCCACTCCAAAGTGTTTCCAAACACCTATTATAACCTGCACTGCCCTTCAGAGCCAGTAAACATCCCTGCCCTGGTGTCAGACATAGAGCAGGAGGTGCAGGACATGAATGCAGAATCTCAGAGAAGCCAGAGGACCTGCTTGGTGTCATGGAATCATTAAGGCTGGAAAAGGTCTCACAGATCATTGAGTCCTGCCATTAATCCAGCACTAACACCATGTTCACCTTTAAACCATTTCCATAACCATCACAACTGCCCATTTTTTGAACACTTCCAGGGATGGTGACTCCACCACTGCCCTGGGCAGCCTGTGTCAGTGCCTGACCAACTTTATGAAGATTTGGGTTTTTAATATCCAATCTAAACCTTCCCTGGTGCAATCTGAGGCCATTTCCTCTTTTTCTGTTTGTTCCCTGGGAGAAGAACCTGACCCTCACCTCCTGGCTGCACTCTCCTGTCAGGAATTTGTGAAGAGGAAGAAGGTCCCCCCTGAGCCTCATTTTCTCTGGGCTGCGCCCCCACAGCTCCCTCAGCTGCTCCTTATCAGACTTGTGCTCCAGCCCTTTCCCCAGGTCTTGGCTTCCCTGCTCTTTCCCTGCACTTGTCCTGGAAAGCCCTTTAGAAAGGTGCCCCAAAGGTGTTTTTCGTGCACAAAAAAACCACAAAGGTGTATTTTTTTCAATGTACAAGATGCAGAGGCAGAGTTAAGCTGAAGAGAAAATGATGGCTTTTCCTTTGTTCACATCACCTCCAGTTCACATCATCACCACATCCATAGCCAAGTTAGACACAGAGCATGATTAGACTTCAAAATACTTACCTTTGTTAATCTGGTTTACAGGCCTTCTGCTTTTAGGGTGCTTAAACTGCTTTTAAAACAGTCTGTCAACCCTTTTCATCTGCAACTGGGAGGATTAGAAAAGGAGTTTTATTTTCAAATAAAAGCTCAGAGTTGTAGGTATTCACAAAACTCCATCATCTCAGGTTATTGGGGAAGCAACTCCTGGCTGTAATAATGTCCATTGGCAGCACCTCAGCACACCCAGCACTCACATGTGCTCATGCTTGGAGGTTTGTGTGAGGTTCCAGCTGTATTCTGGCACCAGGATTGCCAAAGAGGGGAAACAATTCAACAATCTATAAAACATCGGGCTACAGAAATCATGAGACTGCTTTAATAATCATAATTCTTTAATAGGTGCTTTTTATTTGGTTGCAGCAGGTAAAGCTTTAAGAAAAATACTAATTTTAGAGACACTTGTAGTACTATCACACAAGTTGGCTATGTAATATCTAATAGAGACAGAAAGGCAGTCCCAGCTTCATTCTTGGGTTTTAACACTTTTCACAGCCTCCAGAAAATTTCATCTTTGGGTGAAAACTGCCCAGTTCTGTTTTATCTCCTGTTGTTGATGTTTCTCCTTAATGTTAGTGCAAACCATCTCTGTACAAAGCTAATTTGCCCCAGTCTAATTTTCTCCTATTTTCTCCCATTCTGGTAAATTTTTCCCATTTTCCAACACTAAGCAATGGGATGCAGTTGTCCAACAGAATTCTGCACTCACCCAGGCACTCTTGGGGGATAGGACCCCTCAAATGTCCCCCAAGGACATCTCATTGTGGCCCAGGACACATCTTGCTTTTCCATTTCCCAAAATCACATTGTCACTACCAGGGCATTTGGGAGATTGCTGTAAAACTGCAGCTGAATACCCAATTTAGTATAGAAATGCCCTGGAGGCAGGATGTAACTGAGACCTGGCTTTGCCTCCCCAGTTCCTGCACTGTCACAGCTGGGTCTCACAGCAAGTGCTGGTGTTAAGGCAGTGTTTCCTCTTACAGAACACTGTCTTCAGTCACTTAGATTTCACCAGACTGGGCAATTTTCCACCTCAGCCTGCCTCTGTCTGCCTTTATAGCCACTAGAGGGAAAGGGGGGCTTCTAAGGAAAAAGTCTCATCCTGAGGTAAGCAGTTAGGTGGGACAATTTCTTGGCATTAAATGACACTGTAGAAGGTGCTACACAATTGTGTCTCCCACAGACTCCTGGTCTCTACAGATAATCTCATGCATCCCACCCCCAGTTTGGGCTGGATTGTCTGAAGGGAAATCTAGGCCTGAAGGATTGGGCCAAGGAGAAACAGTGCTTGGTCTTTGCTTAAAGAATTTGTCTGTAAGTGCCTGTATCTCAATGTTACCATGACTTCTGCCAAGTTATGAGCATCATAAAAACTCATGTTCACACATAACTAGAGGACACACAAATATCCAGTCTTTCTAAGAATCTGTCCTCTCCATTCTTCTTGTACAGTTCATGGAGATGGGATTTTAGCTAGTGAAGGGCATCTTAGTGCATTTTCAACCACTGGCACTATGACCCAAGGATAATAGACATGCATCCCAGATTTATGCAAACATTTTACTTGTTCCACATAGTCCAGCAATGGACAGTAATGGAACAGAAGGGAGAAGAAGCTGAAAGAAATGGACCAGAATTAAAAAAGAAAAAAGAAAAAAATTTAAAAAAAAAAAGAAATGTGAGGTGGGAGTCAAATTAACGTAGGTGACACAACATGGTGATACAGGACCATGGTGTCAGCACTGGGGTTTGGGAAGGGCCACAGCTGTAGGTTAAGTAGCAAAGGGCAGGAGGAAAAGGGGACTTCAGAAAGGCAAGGTAGCTTGTGGGTGTTCCTGGCTGGTGATGGCAACTAGAATCAAGATTTAGCTGAATATCAGGCATCTATAGCTGTACCAGGGTCTGACAGAAGACTGAAGTCCTACTGAAATCCTAGTCCAGCCAGATCAGGTCTGAAATTTCCCTTCATGCCAAATGAGAGGGTACATTTCTATCTCCATCCCATCCTCTGGAGAGGGAAGGAAAAATGGTAGAGAGGAAGAAAGGAGAAAGGGATGAAGAACAGCACAGTCTAAGCCTTGCTAACTCCAGCTGTGAAATTTCCAAAAGACAGGACTTGCCCTTCATGGGCATCAAGGACTAACACTCAGCATTAGCAAGACACAGTTTCCTCACAAGTGAAATGCCACAGCATTAAAGGGGAAGTCAAGACTTCACTGACTGAAGCCAAGTGGAGGGCACAGCCTCTGACACCTGATGAGATGTTTATGAGCATGGCTCTTCTGGAGTAGAGGAGCTCAGCATGTTGCTAGATGGAGTATAGAGCCATCCCAAGCTCTCCAGCTGACCTAATGTCTCTGATCTTTCTCCAGATTTCAGTTTCAGGGCTGGCACAGACATCTACCAGGTGGAGAAAGGAAAAAGACCAGGAAACAGAAAAATTACTTGTGAAAATGGCTAAAACTACAACAAGCACCTCTCTGTGCTTCTCACATCCATTGAGTGCAGGAAAGGGAACAGTAGGTGAGGGGGACTGGAAACTCAGCACACCAGCAGGGAGACACCGGGAGACAAAGCCAGCACCCTGGAGGTGACGGTGAAAAAATAGGCCCAACTAGTTCAAGTCCATTTTCACTAAAATGTCACTGTTTCAGCCAAGTTGGGTTGCTCAGATACAAGCCTTATCAGGAGCTAAAAACAAAAGTTTGAAATCAGCACTCCTCTACACCTGTGCTGGCGATGTTAGTCAGCCACGAGCTGCTCCAGGGGTGATGGAAAAGGGGTGAGAAGGCTTCTGGAGGTGCAGTTTGGGGTAGGGAGCATACCCGATGAGCTCTGTACTTCGGACCAGCACGGCTAGATGGCACTGTGTACTCTTCCAGGAGTGGCACATCCCACCACAGCTCCCATGCCCAGGAATTTAATATGCCCGGTGTTTTCGAGTGCTGTTGAAGCTCTCCTCTGAAAGACAGCTTATCTGAGCGATGGCGTGGGCTGTTGGGAGTTTTGTCATGGCCAGAGCACAGACGACCTTCTCGGGGAGTTAAACTGGCAGAATTTTCTGTTTCAGGTTTATTTTAACAAAAGCAAGTATGTGTTTGAAACAACAAAAAAATGACATTTCCATACAACAGTGAACAGCAGAGACAGACCTTGAGGAGCCAGGCCTAGAGTGGACTTACACCATCACACCTATGGAGATCCTTGTGTTTGTGTCCTGTTTTTCCATGCCCTGGGAGGAAGATGAACACGATGTGGCACTCAGACGGGGTATCCCCGTGCTGTTATGCCATTGCTGCTGTAGAGGACAGGAACCTGGATTTGGGGTTGCCAGATTCTGAGAGACCAGTCTCAGCTTCCTCTGCCCAGTAGCAAATGTGGACACACAGCCCTGCCTGGCGTAGGGCCAGCAAGGAACCCACTGGATTCTTCTGCAACCCTGGAAAACATTTGGTCACCCAGGCAATGTGTGAAGATCAGAAGAAGGTGAGGGAGGGGCAAAGGGCATTAAATATGAATGGAGGAGTGGGTGAGCAGGGTCAGACAGCACAGAAGAGGAACATGAAGCCTACCACTGCCTTTTAGTGTCTTGAAATTTATTTGTGGGTCAGTTTGAGATGAAAACCCAGAAGCAATCTTTACAAAAGGCAGAGAAGTCTGGCCCTCTCTCCCCCTTTTCCCCAGCTGGTGGACTCAAGCTGGGAGGCTGGAAGACACCACCACACCGTGGTCCCCCAGCTGGGAGCCCGTTGTCCCTTGCTTAGCCATCTGCACAGGAATTGGGAGAGTTTACCATCTCAGGAGCCAGGCTCCCATGTTCTCCTCTTGCTACCAGCTGGTCAGGCGGGCTGCCAAGGGTATGCTGGCAGGAAACTGGGCAGTTTTCCATCAGGATTTCATCCGCAGTGACGGATCTCCGGGGAATATTTCTGTCCTGATGAATCAGCAGTCCTAGGTGGGAGATGGGCTGCCCACTGGAGTGGTTAATGTCCAGCACTCAGGAAAGGTGCGAGTCCCCACATCCCGCAGGTGTCAGCTAATCCAACCCCCCCCCCAAATCCATCCCCTACTGGAGGCCTCTCCTTAATCTGTTACAGTCAGCATTTGCCCTGGGGCCACGGATCTGATATCTCTTCTAAGCAGGGTATCAGTATTAACTATTAAAATTCTGGATATTCTTGTTAGCCATGCAAATGTCCAACACCAGGCTGGAATCTCGCTTCACTCTTCAGCTTCAGCAACATCCTGTGGCAAATTGCTCTGTGCAGAGACACTTCTGTTTATCATCCCCAGCCACCACCTGTTCTTCTCGCCACGTTCCTGGGTTATCCCACAGGCACTGCAGCTCTCCCCGCACTGTTCCCTACTTGACACCACAAAATTTTGGCCTGGCCCTTTATTGCAAAAATCTATCTTTTGTGGTGAGCTGGGAAAAGTGCAGTGGGGTATTGATTCCCCTTCCAAGTCACCCCGGTGAGACTACAATGTTTGCATCTGCTTGTGGGAGAATCCACTGGTGTCCATGGAAAGTGCTTCCATGAGGAAAACCCATCCCATGTGAATCAGGATTGCAGCCCGAGCTCCTCGCAGTCAGCACAGCCCTGGGGTCAAAAGCTCCCCTCCAACAGGAAGGCAAAAGGTAAATGTGCTAGGATAGGGTAAGAGGTGGTTTTCTACTCTGCATGAAGTTCCAATTTATCATGTGGGAAGCAGGTGTAGAGCTCAAATAGAGAGTACATGGCAATGGGACAGAAAAATGTTAACAAGTAAAAAAATCAGCAAGTGCTGCACTGAGTTCTGTAGTGTGATTAATAAAACAAACATGTGAAAAAAATCTCCATTTCAACACATGGCCAGAAATTCAGAGTGTTGTGTTATCAGTGCTATTCTGCCCTCTGAATACCCGCCTCTCTGTTTGGGTTCACACTGAAATACTCTAACATGCTTTCAATTTTATTTTTTTAATTTTTATTTTATTTTTACAAATGCTCAAACTTTCCTGCCACAAATTATTTTTGGCTGTCTTACAAGTAAAATGGCCATGTATAGCCATTTCTTTAAAAAAAAAAATTAAAAAAACCCCATTTTTATGAGATATTTTGGTTGACTGTTTTTTTTTTTCTTTTTCCATGCGAACATGCAATGAGAGTTCAGGAGTTTTCACTTTTTTCCACCCAAAAGCTCCTCTTAAGCTGAAGCATCAGCATCTTTAACATGATCTCACCTTTACAGACCATCCCCTTGGAAAGATTGTTGCTACTAACAAAGCCTGGGACCATCTCCCTCTGTGGCCTCTTTCACCCCAAAAAAGCTGTCTGGGACTGCTGTAAGGACAGACTGTCACTGACAGCCTCAGCCATGATCAGCCACAACTTATCCCACTGCAAAATTATGACTTTGGCATGAAAATCTTGATTAAATCAGTAATAAACAAGCAAATCTTATTTGCCTGTGGTCCCAGGTGTTCTCAGGCTGTAGGTTTGAACCACAAAGGAGATAAACTTTTTGGGGACAAGCTGTGAAAGAAAAGTTTAATGCAAGCACACAATGCCACTAAGTTGATAATTTAAGGAAAATCATGAACATTATCAAGACTCATAAAGAGCCTTGCTGCAAGAACTGGCACTTTCAGCAGCTCCACAAAAATATCCCCATATCATGGGAGTTCATGGGTACTTTTGGAATAATTAACCTCCAAGCACATTAAGTCCAAGAAAAACTAATTACTTTCATAGAACAAAACAGATTGTTTTACAGGCAATGTTGTTCTTTGGCCTGTCTCTTCTGGAAAATGGCACCAGTTAAACAAAATCAATTTTATTAACTGAGAGTGCTGTGAAAAGATTTATGGAAAAGGACTGTTTGATGGGGTTTTAATAACAAACCTGATGCCCATTACCAGGGCTGACAAGATGCACATGCTGGACAAGAAAGATCATCTGAGCTGGAGACCTTTCACAGTCTGATCAGAGGGGTTTTTTTCATGTTTCTTCCTCCAGTGAGTCCTAAATCAAACATTTAGCATTAGTCATAGGACTCAATGGCTCTGTTATCCAGAGAGGTGCTTTTCATCCTGTTTGATGCAATTTAGCTAGGCTCTATTCAATCAAAGCTCACACCAGGTCTCAATCCACACTGTTTGTTTGCAGTGCAGCCTTCCCTCAGTGTTGCCCTGGCACCTGCCATCCCTCCTCACACTGGAAAGGAACAAACTTTGAACAAGCCCATAGCAGCCCATGGTCTTAGCCTGAGTTGCCCCAGAAGCTGTGCTGAGTCCTGCAGGGACAGATTGCCTTTCTGCCCTGGAGATGGGGAGGTCTCAACTTGCTGAAGATTGTTTGGGTAAGTGGTGATGGATCGTGCCCCGATGTCGAAAGTTGAGGTGCAGCAGGAGGCTGAAAATCTTAACATTGAAAATGTTTTAAAGCAAAGGGAACATCAAAAGATCTGCAGGAAAGAGCAAACACCCAGAGTTCAGCAATCTCTGAAACAGATCCCCTCCTCCCATCTCCATGTCTGGATAAGAGAAACTCCCAAGAAAAAGGGCGATCAAGATCAGAGAAGATGGTAAGCTATAAATCAACCACCTCTCTCTTTTCACCTCCTTCCCTGCGCCCTCCAATCTTAGGAAACCTCTGGAGCAGCAAGACACAAATACAAACAGCAGGATGACTCCTCCTGTCTCCTCCTCAAGGGACTTGCCTCAGTGCAGCCTTCCTGCAAATGCCGTCCAGCTTGCAGAGGTGCTGGGTGGGGAGCATGAACATTCTCTCCAGCACTGCAGATTTTATCTGAAATGCCAGATTTAGACTCTTACAGAAAAGTCAAATCAGCTTTAGAATCCTCTGTCAGATTCATTGTCTACCACTGGAACAACATTTTCCTGAAAATCTGAGAGGTTGAACACAAGGTTAGGAGGCTTTGATCTCAGCAGAGCTCAGCCCTGAGTGCAAGGACCTGGTCATTAGGAACACATCTTACAGGCAGCACTTTCAGAGCTGCTCTCTGGCATGGGTCAGCCTCCTCTTCTGATGGCCAGGCAGGTGGGAGTGAGCCAGCCCTGGTTTTTAACACCGAGATGCATTTTTCAGGTGGGTGGATTTGGGGCACTCCCGATAGTGGATGTGCCTCTCAGTGGTAAGAAGGCCAAGCCGGGCCCCTTCCCCTCCATATTCAGAGCCTACTCCACCTCTGAGCATCCCACTACAATATGGGGTGCAGAATTGAGATGGGTGAGGAGAAGATATGTCTGGAATAAGACAGAAACAGGGCAGGCTTTGCCCTTCAGCAAGGCCCATGGTGAAGCAGCAATGCAGAGAGTGCAGCGTGTCTCCAGTGTAAGGGGATACAGCCCTCAGTGGGTGCTGGCTCTGGTTCAGGAGGATGTTTTATGTGCACACATGCATTAGTGCAGTTGCCAGGTTACTGGGCAGACAAACTATGTTCAGCCTTTCTGAGTGAGGTCTCCTGCCTATGAGGCTGGGTCAAGAGCAGAAGTAGCAGCAAGCCCAGTCCATGTGTCAGCATTCAAGGGGCTGTCACACGGCCTCAAGACACAGAGCAGGAGCCCAAAGACAAAGAGAGGAAGAAAAGGAAAGAAGGGACGCTGGGGGGACACTAACACCCCCTGTTAATTCCAAATCTGGGGTAACCCTGACCTCAGCAGATTGACCCTCCCCAGCTTCATCTTATCTTCAGCATCTCCTTTGGCAAAGACAAGCTGCCACAAGGACGGAAAGGACACATCTCATTTTTGGCATTGATTTGCTGCACAAATCAGTTCTCACATTTGCCTGCTCATCTTGCTTGTCCTCATTCAGGGGAAAGCAAAAGCTTTGCTGTGCTCCATCTCCCCACTTCCAGGCAGCACAGGTAGCTCCTGACTTGGACTTTCTTGGTTTTATGATCTGGAGAGCCCCTGCTGCTTGGGACAATCTGCACTTTGTGACCATCCTTACTTAAAATAAATATTCTGGACTAGGCTCCCAGGTCCCATTGGTGAGATCTAACTCCTAAATAACATTAACTTCCTCCTCTTTTCATCGCCTGCAGTTAGTTGCAGGAGAAGCAATAGCCAGACTGTTGGGGTGTGTGAGTGTAAACACTTTTGGAATTGGTGCAGGCAGTCCCTACAGCTTGCCTGGAAACATACAGTTACGGGGAAATTTCTGAACTAACATGAACCCCCACACTCTCAGGAGGTCAGATTTGGTGGTGGATAAACCAGGGAGCACAGAGGGAAATGGAGGAGAGGGAGCCATTGAGAGAACGGTGTCAAATGAGTTGGTTTCAACATGGCCATGGTGGGAGCAATGTCTGCTGAGCTCGAGTAGGAGCAAATAGGGTCAGGATTTGGGGCTGGGAGGGCAGCAGGAGGGAGCAGCCTCCCTACAAGGAGGCTGGACTCAGGGGACAAAACTCATGCTGGGGGGTGCTATCAGAGAAAAGTTTGGGGCAGGCAGGGAAAAGCTGTGGACTGGATTCGTTACGTGTGACAGAGACTTGCAGGGGGACATAAAGGTGTCCAGGATCAAAGTTACACATAAGGTCCTTGAAGCACAGGGGGAACCAGAGGAATTCTGGAAACAGGTTCCTCATGAGAAAGGGGATCCTCAGAGCTGTGCAACAGCCTGGGTGCACAGAGGCAGCCAAGTAGGGGACACCAGCTCCCACAGGCAGCTGTGGGGCTGGGGGACCCCCTGCATGCCCAGCTTCTGGGCAGAGAGGGGCTGACTCAGAGGTGTTTCCCGGGCACCAAGCCACTAGGGGCTCCCCTGGGGATTGTAACTCCAGCTCAGCCTCCATCCTGCTGTCAGGCCCTGTGCCCAGAGCTTGTTATTGCAGGTGCAGGGCAGCATTCCCCCCTGCCGACAGCCTGTCCCTGTCCCCTCCACTGTACCCTCTCCTCTCCACACACCAGCCACCTGGGGCTGCCCCATACTGCCAGGGCCCCTGCTTCTTTTCCCCTGCAGCCTTCTTCCCTCCCCAGCTGGTTTTTGTCTCCTCATTCAGGGTTTGTGTTCATTACACCAAGTCCATCCTGCTAAACTGCCAGCACAGACAGGTTGCCCTCCCCAACCCCCAGGGCCCATGGTCAAAATCTTGAGTGGCTTTGGCCACCAAGGATCACCACCAGCATTCTGATGTCCTCCCCCTGGGATCCACGGGGCAGGAGGAATTACCCTTACCCCTCCCATGGACCTCTCTCATCTGCCTTCTCCAGAGGCCACCCAGTACCCTCCCAGTTCCCTCAGCCTCCCCGGGGCTCCTCTGCTGCATTTGAGTGCTGCCCAGCACTCCCCAGGTTCCAGACCCTCTGAGCTGCAGCCAAAGCTGCTCCAGCCACTTTCCACCTTGCAGTATGACCTTGGGTCCATGGGGACACCGGGGGGCTGCAAAAATTCAGGGACTCCTCTGTCCCTCCAAAACACCTCATTGTCATACCCCCAGCCCCCAGTGCTGGACACTGCAGCTGCACATGTATCACACAGGGAGCTTGTGTTTTTATTCCCTTTGGAGCAGAGCCAGGCATCAAACCAAACATCCCATCCTGTTAAAAACAGCTCTTAGACATCTTTAATGACCTCAGCCCAGGAAGACAGCAGCTTGTGAGAGTAGAGTGCCACCGGTAGGAGCTCAGCGTCTCAGCCAAGCAATGCCTGGCCCTCTCCAGGCTTTGTAAACCCTTCTTCCAGCTCTTCTCTGCTGGGTTTGCCTATGAGGATAACCAGGACTCCTTCTGTGCATTGGTACCACATCTTATCATGCGTGAAGTGTTTGCAAAGCCCTCTACCCTTTGTCCTGCTTTTCCCAGGGCTGGAGCTCTGTTCCTCCCCTTCACCTTTCTCCTTGGCCATCTGCACAGCTCCCATCTCTCTACTTTGCGGGGGCAGGGGAGTGCAGGCATAGAGGCAATTAAAGGCAAAGCCTAGTAAAGATCAGCATTCCCATGCCCTGGCCTTGGCCTTGCTTAAACACCTTGAAGTATTCCAGCCCTGAACTTAAAAGGACAAATAGTCTCATGGTGAGTTAAGGGCTTGCAAACCTGAACCTGTTCTGTGCTGCAATGGCTTCTCCTGAAGTCTCTGCAGGTATTTTAAGCACAGGTCTAAAAGTGGTTTTAAATATAGGAACAGTTGTGAGCAGTTTCAAAGTAAAAAGTGAAAATTAGAAAGAGCCCCTCCTAAAAAAACTCAGAGCAGAAGTGTTTGCATCTGCCAGTGAGGAGAAGGACCCTGCCCAGGCATGGGTGCTCCCAGCACAGCTCTGAAATAAGGTGACACTCTGGTAATGTTGGTCAGGCACAGAATGACTCAGAGAGGTTAAGAAGTAGGAAGTTCATAAAGGCCCTTCAAGGGCTTGGTGTTCAGATCCCCTTCAGCTGGGTGGTGAGGAATAGTGGGAAAGCTGATGAATGCACATGTGGTGCAGGAGTGGTGGAAGGTGCTGAATGGGGTGCAGAAATCTGGGAAGGGCAGAAATGTTTGGGTTCGAATTAATGCCTTGATGTCCAAATACTGAAGTCTGGGGATGCAGGAAGCCAAGAAAAGAGACTCATAGTGACCATGGCTGTCTTCTTCAGGCAGTCCCTCTGTACACATGCACAGTGCCCTCCATGCTGGGGGTGCTCAGAGGTTTCATGGGCAGAGTTCTTCTCCATTACCCTACAAGCCCAGAGAGGAGAGCCATTGGGGCAATGTTGGCTGCTGGGGTCACTTTCCTGCTCCCTGAAGTGTTTTGTACCAGCTCTGAGGTATCTAAGATGTCCTTTCATACTCAAGAGAGCCCCACCTCCCCCCCAGCTTGCTGAAGGCTCTGGCATCCATTCCAGCTGGTGCAGGCAACACGTCCCACTGCACTTAGATCCCCTTGGATCGCTCTGTCCGCACCAAAGGCAACTGATCTTGAAAGCTCCCTCCTCCTGTCCCAGCTTTAATCATCTCTAGAGCACCTACCTGTAGGTGCTCATCAGTGATCAAGGGAATCCTTTGTGCTTCTTTGCCCCAATATTCCTTGAAAAAGGAAAAGAGGAGAGCAGATTTTTCCTCCTGGAGGAGAACATGGGACACTGATCCTAAGAGAGTAAGACAGAGTTGAAGGGTGGAGAAAAACATGATTAGGACAAGATTATCTCCAGGAAAGGAGACTATGGCTGAGAAAAGCTGTGAGTATGCTGAGACAAGCAGGGCACAGACTGATGGCCTGACCTCAGAGATGACAGCAGAGAAAGACTTCTTAGGGGCACAGAGAGGGATTGTGAAAAGGTGACAATGCTAAAGGAAGAACAGAGAGGGCAAGGAGAGGTGGGCCTACAGACCTAATTATTTTTATCTTCTTTAACTTAATATTCTGCATTTTCTTTCTCTAACCCTTCCAATTTATGTCCTAAAAACACCTTGTGATTTGACCTGGAGAAGGCATGGCTTGATAGGAGAGGTCTGATCAGCACATGGTTCCATCTTTGCACAGTACTGCCGGCCTTGTGCTTTCTGAAGCTACTGAAATAACAGCCCAAGAACCCCATCAGGATTATTTCTCCAACCTTTTACCACTTGATTCATGTCTGAGCAAAGATGTAGGAGAAAGAGTATCTGAGTGTCATTTGAACCTTTTGGTCAAGGCCCAAAATGGAGCACTGACCTTTGGTACGTGAGCTCTGTGAAAAAGTCCCATGAGCTTTTCACAGTGCTCTGAGGTGCTTTGCACCTCCTGGTCCAACAGAACTGATGCACAGCACAGTCCAGCCCAGCAGCTCATGGCCTGAGGCATAAGGTACCTCAATTTGCTGTTCAGAAACAGTGCAAGAGCTGCTTGGCATTGTCACAGTGTCCCAGCACCCATGCTCAGTGAATCCTGTCCCTGCAGTCAACTGAGTCTGGGGACAAAGCCATTGAACCTCACATCTGTATTTTAATTTCCAAGTGCCCATCTGCAGGTGGCTCAGGAGATGGCTTCAGTTACTCTTGATGGTTCAGGATTTTCTTTTCTTCTCTCCACAAACATGCTACTCTTAGCTCCTTGAATTTTCTGCAGTTGTGGTCTTATCTTCCCAACCCTCCTGTACGAACTCAGACCCCATTCCTCATGAGGAGCTGGCCTCTTTTGTCTGCTTCAAACCTAATGCTCCTGCATACTGACCCCACAGGACCTTGCTCCCAGCCTGCTTGGCATAACCTACTTGACTCAGCTGGAGATGTCCTACATGTCCAAGGCTCTGATCCATTTTTTCACCACTTGAGCTGCTTGGAGGATCAAAGAATCATGAAATATGTTGAGTTGGAAGGGACCCACAAGGTTTATTGAGTCCAGGCTGTGCACAGTACACCCAAACAATCCCACCCGGTGCTGTCCACACACTCTTGGGTTCTGTCAGATTTGGGGCTGTGGCTGCTTTGAGGATTTGGGAAATGCCTGTAAGGAAAAAGAAGGAAAGAGTTATCCTGCAGAAATATCTTATGACCCTTTTCAGGGTCCAACATCATGTCAGTTCCCATGCCAGTCAGCTCCCTGCGTTCTTTGGCTGTTGTCTTTCTGCTGTGACCTCCTTGCTACAAACCTGGCACAGCCTGGTTGTTCTTGCTGGGTCTTCAACATGGGCCATGCTATCACTGCCTTTATTTGTAAGTAGGCATCAATCTTCCTCTGGGTTTGTGGTGGAGGTTATTCAGCAGCAGGATTATTTTTTGACACATAATGGATGGCTGCATCTGGAGGCCATCCAGACCAGTACTTTGTTATGCAAGGAGTTGTATGAACACCTCCATGGGAGAGATTGACATTTGTGCAGGTGAGTCACCAATGGAGGCAATAGACTGTGGATACCAAACAGCTGGAGGTCTCTAGAGAAGGGGTGCAGCTTGTGGGCACTCCCTCAACAGACTGGCAGATTTTAAAGCACTGTTTTGTGAGGAAAAGAGAAGCTCATATGTTGGGGGTTGCTTCATTTTCTGCCTCTTTTTTGCTACCAAAATTTAGAGAAGGAACCATCCAGAGGGTCACCCCCCTTGTCCTCTCACACGCTGCTCCCCAACCCCTACAAAGCAGCAAGATTACAGCTATGTCTTTCTTCCTTCATGTTCCAGTGCTGGAGAAAGAAAAATAAGAGCATGTAAAGAAAGACAAAGAATAGAATCTTAAATGAATGACAAATGCAGGGCTCAGCTTGTCCTGCCAGATTTTATGTACAGGATGTAATGAAATCTCTTCTTTTTGGTGTTTGTAGCAAGACTGCCTCTGTCACCAGCAGATCTGAGTTTCCCCTCTGCCCACCCTGCCAGAATAGGATTTGTTCTGGTTTTTGCCTCACCCTCCTGCCCAGTTTCCCAGTCATCACGTTTTCTCCAGACCCTTGTCTGTATGACCTGTTCCATAACAAGCTCCAGTCTCACACCAATAATCTTTAGCTCAAGGTTTTTAGGGCCACAGAGACCAGTCGCAGCAAACTTCTCCTTCACCTTCCATACTTCATTCTCCCCACCAGGCCTTGGCTATCCAAGCATATCTTGCCCTGTCTTGCATTGGAGTGTACAGCCCAGCTGTTCCCTCCAGCTGAGAGCAGTTGTGCAGTGAGAGGGCAGATGTCACTGGCCCCTTAGGTACTGTGTTTGGCACGAACAGAAAAGGTTTGTCCCCAGTCTGCAAACACAGTGAAATAATTACAAATAAGACATAAGCGACTCAGCCAGTGGGAACAGTGTGAGGGCAGATGGTGGCAGATTTAGAAAGACAAATATCTCCTGTCTGGTCCTAGAAGCGTGTCTTCATTCTAGTCTTCCATAACTTCAGTGTCCAACAAGCAGAGCCCCCAGCCTCGGCATATCTTAGCAAAATCAGGTCTTGGGTTTGCAAAACAAGCCCAGGAGTTTTTGTAGGGCTCAAATGTGCTCTGTCAGAATGAAGTCTCCCATGTTTGCAAAGAAACATAATCCAAGGAGAGGAACTTATCCAGAGTGCTTCCAACATGAAGTGGACTTCAGCAGGGTGCAATCTGGGGGCTCTGTAGAAGCACAGAATGGATCAAATAAGGCAATGACTTTGGAGAGAAAGGCAGGCTGCAAGGCCTGGTAGAGAATTGCCAGGAGCAGGGCTGAATCCATCCCAGTGATACTGCATGAACATTGTCTAGCACAGGAGAAATAGGCACTTCACCTTCTACCCTCTGGGAGCCATCTCAGCTGTGTGGGAGTGAGGAGAGTTCTGCATAGGCAGCAGATCCCCTCCCTGGGGCACTGGGATATGCCAGTATTGGCATGGTTTCACCATGACTTGGACCCAGACCTAGAAATCTCCAAATTCCCCATGGTGGAGCTAGGCTCTGGCGCACAGCCCTCAGGAAGGTGGGCGGCTGGAAGAGTTCAGGCACATCTCCTTTGGCCCTCTGGCTGCTTCCCATCAGAAATGCAGAAAACTGAACTCTCTCCTCAAAAACTTCTCAATTTTGATGAGTCAGCAAAGGTGTTGGCAGGTTTTGTGACTTGTCTGCAAGTGAATGCTTGTTGATTCTCACCCTCCTCCTGGAGGTCCAAGCTGATCTTGGGCTCTGCTTTCCCTATAAACACGCTACATCACGCAGGTACTGGCCCAGTGTCATGCCTGGATGAGGGCTGGGGATTTTCAGCAGAAAGCCTAGAGTTAAAATAGATTTCATGCTAATATTTTCTATAAACTCATGTGAGAGATGAAAGCAAGTGCTCCAAGTGACAGGAAGCTGCCTTTATCACTCCATGCTGATAGTGTGTCAGGAGGCAGCCACTGTTTCTTTACCAGCCTGGGAAAAGAGGGAATTTTGTATCTGACTGCCTGTGGGAGGTTGTGCTTGTGGGCTGTGCCCTGTGCTACTGGTCTGAGAGTGCAGTGACCCAGTGCACAGAGTGTGGCAGAGACAGGCTGGAGCCACCCAGGGCTGCATGGCTTTGACAGCATCCTCTGTGCAGGCAGTAGGGCCACCACCCTCTTGCTACAGCCACGTCTGGAAAGCAGAGGAGGCTCCTTGTGTTGGTGACACCAATGGGCAGAGCTGTGTCCTTCAGCTTGTCCTGGCTTGTCCATCTCCACATGGAAAGCACCATATGCTTTCCCAGGGAGGAAAGCAGCCCCAGCCTGGTGCAAAGATCAGCTGGGCAGAACAGAGGCCAGGCATGAAGCCTGGTGGAACCCTGTGTCCATCCTGCTGACACTGTGTCCTGGACAGCAGCAATCCTGTTGGAGGAGGTGGTGCTGTCACACAGAGAAGAGCTCTCCATGGGACAGAATAGGGGAAGGGGCAGAGCAGCCCATGTCCCCATGTGCTCCCCTCATGGCCCCAGCTCTCCAGCACAAGGTCCTCAAGTTGATGGGTGAGCAGCCAGGTCAGTGTCTTGCTAGACCAGTCACCCACAGAATGTTTGGGACCCTCCTGGACCATCCTAGAGTGCTGGGGCATGTTGCCTCTTCCTAAACTCAGCAGGTTCCAAAGGAACTTCCTTCTGCTTGGAATCTGAATCTCAGACTTTCCTGTGGCCACCATGCCCAGCAAGACCAGCATCTGCTCTTCTCCACATCTCTCCCCACATGCATTCCCACATCACAGGAAGCTATCTCCCTGCTTCCAGCACCAGCGCCTGCCACCACAGCCATCCCACCCAGCTCCCCAGCACATCCTGATGATTAAATCCAGCTGGTGTTGCTGTCTTCCTCCCACACCCATCCCGGGCACACGCCTTCTGGGGCCAGTGCGGGCAGCCCAGCTTCCAGGGCTTTTGGAAAGGGTCTGTCATGGAAGATAAGCGGCTGTGTGCCACTGTGGTGGCCGGGAGGAGTCCTGCCAGACTGTGCTTTATCCCAAACCAAACAGCCTGGCCAGTTTCAGGAGTTATAAACAGATGCTGAGGCAAGGCTCTGGCTCTGGGAGGGTCTGGGAAGAGAAGAGCATTTGGTATCTGACTTCCTGGAGAGCCACAGCCCCGGGGAATTTGCTAAGCCTCCCACGGCAACACCCCAAATAGTCCTGGGAGGAAACAGCTGCCCTGGGGTGGCTGCAGGGATGGGCACAAAGAGGACAAAGCCAGCTGCATGGTGGGCTCAATGACACCGGCCACTTAAACTGATACCAGGTTCTGCTGGCCAGGACAGCATGTGGTTCAGGCCTTGGTGGCCATGCTGGAGCTGTCCAGGGGGATGAAAACAACAAGTGAGACCCCACTCACTTGCCCCTGCCTTCAGGGTGCTGCAGCAACCCATTTTCTGGCCATTTTCAATGGGTTTGCAAACCTGGGGTGGGACAGCAGAGCAAGCAGCATTGCAGAGCTCCACAGCAGAGACCACAGGGACAGTGAGAGAGGTTCGTGACTCCTCACTATACACCAGCTATGCAGAAAAATTTTCCTTTCACCTTTATTTTGTCCTCTTGCCTTTATTTATGGACAACACAAGAACTTAGAAAACTCAGGATATTGAAGTCTACACTACAAAAAACATGTTCCACTTGAGCCCTGAGGATCTTATCTGCTGCTCCACACACCAAAGTTTCTGAAGCAGAGAATAATTTAACAACATTTAACTAACAGTGTGACAGGTATGTGATTTGCAAAGGATTTATCCCATAGGTTTATGCTTCCTCCTCTTTTCTGATACTTGGAACAAGAGTGGCAGAAACTTGCAATTCATGAAAGAATTCTGCTTAATTTTCCCACTAGAAATGTCAGGATGGTAGAAATGGGGCCACCTGGATAAGTCAAGCTTAGGGATTTAAAGAGGAATAAGGGGATGCTGCATATTGTGTCTTCACAGCTCTGTGACAAGAAGGGAGATTCTGTCCTTCAAGGCTCACTTTAGTCAAAATATTAATTAAGCCACTGTAGTTCACAGGAACCACAGATAAAGGAGTCTAGAAAAGTCTGGCTCTTGATGAGTGCCTTAGAGCTCATCCCCTTCTATTCAGCAATGTCAGTGTTTTACTTCCCTTGTCATCATCCAGTCTCCCAGCCTAAACAAGGACTAAGATGTGAATGCAAACATCCCGTTGTTGGGGGAAAACAGCCCAAGAAAACAAGAGTGGAGCAGCAGCTCTCAAACCGACTCAACTGCTCCTGTGATAACAGACCAGGGTGGGATGACAGCCAAGGCTGTTTTGTTCCCTTTGCAGGTTGTCTCCAGATGGCTTTTCACCTACCCCTCCAGGCTGTGTTCTCCTCCTTTCCAGTCTCATCCTGGCAATGTGGTATCCAGAAGCCACCACACTGGTCCCTACTGAGATTTTTCAGTACAGTGGGCCATGAGTTTTCCATCTGCATTCACATACATACCAGACCACACTGCAGATTTATTCTCTTTTTATGTTCCAACTCTGTTTGCTTCCAGGTTTCTTTTTCTGCATCCCACCAGTGGTCCCATAACACCCTACCAGAACCTAGTTACATTGTCAGTCTATATGAGCTTCTCTGTGCTTCTAAAATAGGAACTTGTGTGCCTTATCTAGAGAACCAAACCATTCCTTTGGAGAGCTGGTGTTTAGGAATTGAGCAGGCAAACTTAGGCAGGAAATATACGGCCAAGACACACACCCTTAGGGGCGGCCAATGTGCACTTTACTAGTAGGTAGGTGACAATATCAGAGAGGGAAATACACCTTAGAGAGAGCCTCCAATATCACTGAAAAAACAAAATCACAAAATAAGCTGAGTTGGAAGGGATCCACAAGGATCATTAAGTCCAAGCTCTCCATAGTTTCAGAAAGCTTTGGTTTTCTGTTCACTGGTGGTTTCCCAAGTTCTTCTGGACTAAAGGTAGATTTGGGATCCCAGTTCAGTCACCACATGGTATATATATGATATTTATATCATTTATGTACTCCTCTGACAATCTCTCCCAGGGGAAGCCTAGACACCAGGGTGGCACTATCCCAGGGGCTCTGCAGTGGTACATATCTGCTGCTCCATCCCTCTGCACCTCTCCTTCATGCAGGCTGCACACTCAGCTGCAGCAGCAGGCGAGATGTCTGCTCCATAAGGAGCAGACTGGACTCCATAAGGAGAGCTTTACACTCTGGACTGGTCAGCCAGTGCTCATGGCTTTCCCTGGCTGCACACTTGCTAGATTTTCGGGTCCTGCTCTCTGCCACTAACAAAAGTGATAAATTACCAGCCAGGCTGCACCCACCCAGCCCAGCCCCACACTGCAGCCTCCAGGCACTAACCCTGCTGAACTCCCCATGCACAGACCACCCCAAGGAGCTGCTGGAGGGAATAGGGCATTATCTGTCGGCCCTGCTTTAAAGAAGCACCTTTTATCATCATGTGTGAAGACTGAGAGCTCCCTGCAGCAGGAATTATAGGGGTGCTTTCCAGCTACAAGGCAGAGTGACCCCAGCACAAGAACGACAGACCTGTCCTGGACACAGGGAGTTACAAGAGGCTTCCAGGGACCTGGTCTCAGCCCAGCATTTCCTAACCTTGGCACCAGCATTGTTCCCCAATATCATCATTTAATCCTGCACATGCTAGCAAATGCCCTGGAGAACCCCAGTATTCCCAAGCCCCCCAACACATCTCCCCTTACAAAAGTATCCATGTCTGGGTTTCATTTTTGGAAGGGTCCCCCAATCCCTGGGGGGGGGGGGCTGTGGGGCAGCTCTTAGTGTGGGTGGAAATGTTGGCAGAGGCCCCTGTGCTCCAACAGGGCCCCAGGGATCCAGAGGAGCCCGAGCCGGATCAGCGGGTGTCCGTTTGTATCCTTGGGGCTCTGGCAGGGAAGGGATCTGCTGCAGTAATTGAGGCTGCAGGAATGAGAGGTATGTTCTGAAACAGCAACGGGCAGGGGATGCCGGGGGCTGCACTTGGATCAGTCCAATCCAGGGCCCACAGTGATTTCCCAAACACACCCTCCCTCCAAGCCCACCCCGAGCCTCACAAACCCTAGGAGGAGCCTCCCAAGAACAACCATTTCTTTGAAAAACTTAAACCACTTTCTCCAACCCCTCTGAACTCTGTCAGGAACATCCTTCGTTAGAAAGCTACAAGTGCCAAGCTGTTTTCCCTCGAGGGCAAATCTTCCTGGTGCTGTCAGGAACAAAGTTGCCTGGGTTCACATTGCTGCTTGAGGTGAATGCATGGTGTGTTTTACCAACTAATTGTGAAATTGCAGACTGCAAAGGAGAAGCATTTTATTGTGAGCAGGAGAATTAATCATACCTGGGGCAGTACAGATGTCAGCAAAAAAACAATGCAGAAAGGATTTATCAGGAAGACTTCTTGACATGAGTAGGAAGGTCTTTTTTAGGTCTTTTTAGATATGAATGAAAGATTCTCAGTGGTTGTTGTGACCCCTGCTTTTACTCTTGCTGTCTAGATCCAAGAGAGGGATGTGTGTGCTAAAGCTACAAAATTATAAAGGGAAAGGAGTTTTATTCAAGAAATGGAAACTTCCCAAGCCAAGGCGCCTGCTGCAGCACTAATTCATGACATGTCTCATATAGTTTATGGCAGAGATTAGAGAATACAAAGGATATGACATTTCAAAAATGGCATTTAACTGGGAAAACAAGAACAGACTAGACTCCAACCCATCCATTGTGCAATGCTGAGTTTTTGAGCTCTCAGGTCCTGCTCAAGGAAATACCACTGGTTGATGTTTGCGTGTGTGCAACACAGCATTTCATCACACCTTTTCTGTTTGTTGTGGAGTGAATCCCCTTGGTAACATGGCCACCCCCTTTTCCTCCTTTTGTGCATTTTTCTCTGCCTGGGACTTGTCCTCCTGCTCCCAAGGGATACACTTTTCCACGGCTGTTTCCCTTTTGAAGGTTGCATCCATACACACTGGTGGAAGAAGAGAGCAATTCAGTCCTCTGGTTCACAGCAACCTTTCCCTGTATTTTTAAAAGATATTGGTTATGATCAGCCAAGCTCGGCTGAGTACAGATTCATATCCTGACTCTGCTTGCCTCCATCAGCTCAGTCCATTCTGTAAAGGCAGAGGAGGCAATGGCAGGTCTGGGATGTAGCACTAGGGATGCAGCCTCCTCCTGACAGCACTGGAACTGTTGCTGCAGCCAGGTAGGGAAGGAAGAAATATTGATATGTGCAAGGATAGGGGTTAAAAAAACAAAAATGAAAGTCTGGAATGTCTTATTTAAAACCAAGTAACATATGACAAAGGTGAGAAAAAGAGAGACAATACAGGCAACACTGAGTGGGGATAACAGCACTTCCTAATCTTATTTGGTGATAGAAATCCAAATTTTGCCATGAAACCTCTCCTCACAGTTCCATTTAGGCTCAGGTGGCCACAAACCTGTTGCTGAGAAAAACCTACATCCTCCACCGTCCTCATGACTTCCTTCCATGCCCCAAAATATATAAGGGTTACCCTGCACATAGACTTGACCTGAAATCAGTAAAACTTGTTCAAGTACAAAGCAGTAACACTGTGAAGAGGTTGGGAAACCTTGGGAAGCCAAGAGCAAATGGCAGGACATGTTAGGGAAACAAAACTCCCCAGAGGTATGGCCTGAGCAGCAGGTGAAGCTGCATGTTGACAGTGTAGCATTTTCTTCTCCAAGTTTTCTCACCAAGCATCACTTTTGATATTTTTGAGGCTCTGCTTATGCTCTCTGGGATGGGATAAGGATGCCAAAGTTAGTGCAAACTACAGAGGAGACATGATCCTGAGAAATCTGACCTTTCTCTCTATATTATCCTTATTTGCCATATCCAGATGATGCTGGACATGACACAAGTTCACAGTGATGTCGTTTACCTGCACATGCTTCCATACCAATGCCGATGACATCAGTCTTGGGATTTGCTCAGGGGACCCACTACCAGGAAATGACTTCTCTTAAAACATGAGGAAAGCTCGGTGCAGCCTTTGTAGCTTCTAGTCCAGCAAGCCTGTAATATTCACAGGAATGAGACTCAAATTTCTAATTACTGGCTGAGTTATTTGTAGCTTCATATATTTTAGGGCCAGAAGGGACCATCATCTAGTCTGGCCTCCTTAAATGGAAAGCTCCATAAACAACAACCTCAATTCCCTGAGCTTCATTACAGTAAGGGGCTCAGGATCCTGCTGTCTCGTCTCCGGCTCTAACCGCTGCACCATGCCAAACACAGCTGCTCAGATCTGCCTTCAGCTCCAAAGGGAAGTCTAAAAGTTCCTCCTAAAGAAGCAATAAATCAAATACCAATGTCCATGGAGATGGGGAAGGGTGACTGCCTGCGTACGCAGGCTCAGCCTGCCCAACAGGGAGCTCAGGTCCTGGGTACCTTGTCCAGGGGCAAGCACCAGTGCATCCAGACAGCAGGCTGGGATGGAGGGAATGACATTTGCCTGGTTTCACACTCTGGCCATTTAATTTCACCCCACTGGCATTGTTTCAAGGCAAGCTGTGCTGGCAACCAGAGACCCAGTGGGGCAATGCAGCAGCTCTGGCAGGCTTTGTCCCTGCGGGGGCTCTTTGGATCAAATGGCTTTGGGAACAATGTGGCAACTGCTCTCCTCTGTGCCATGTATCAGAGGCACATGCTGAAAAAACACCCAGGACCTCCCAGTACAAGCTTCACTAACCACCTTGCTCTGTGGGACAAGGGAAGGTGACACACAACCCTGGGAGGGACAGCTCTCTGTGGATTCATAGGAGCCACCTGTCTCTGACACAGGAAGAGATCTCTGAACTAGGATGTGGCCAGGACATGGGTTGGGAATTTTTAGGGGTGAGCCACTCAACTTGTTCTGCTGCACATCTCCCAGCTCCAGGCTGGAACTCTCCTGGCCAGCAGATGCTCCCCTTCAGGCACCACATTGAATGTTTGAACAAGAGAAGCCCTGGAATGGAGAAGTGTTGGTGCAGGAATTCAGGGGCTTGGGAGGCTGGATTTGGAGCTCATCCACCTGAACGGACGCAGTGGGAAGACAGCACCAAACCCACACCCTCAGGATGCTCCAGGAGCCACCAGCCAAGGGCAGAACCTCATGCTTGCACTGGGGAGGGAAAGGTTGGCAGACAGAACACAACAAGTCATTCTAGAAGAAGCAGGAAGAAGGTGCTCCAAGTTCTTGGTCAGGACACTAACCACGGACTGTGTCTGCAACATGACAGTGGGGAAGAGGCAGGGAAACAGCAATCCAGAAAAACCAGACCTTTGGACATGTTCCCTGGAGGCAGTCATAAATATAATCAGCAGAAGAGCACTCATCCTATCAATCAGCAAGTCTTCTCCAAGCACCTCGGGCAATTCCTACACACCAATTTGGACCATGCTGGCTGTGACACCCCTGTGAGTCACTGTCCCAGGATCTACCTGGTGGGATGAATTGGCTGCTGGTCACACTGCACTGCACAATTTGCTTACTGGCATTGTCAGGGTTACCACCCATCCTCCCCTGCTGCCATGGTGTTTGTGGTGATAACAGTGGCAGCTCAAGAACTTCTCCTTCCTGCAGGCAAGAGGTAATTTAGTGGCTACAGAAGAGCAGGATCTGGGAAGGAGGGCTGAGCTAGAGGTATGGCAGAGAAAACATGGAATTTTTGAGAGCTCTGCTTATTCATGTCCTGAGTTGGACCAGACAACACCCTGTGTGCCCTTAGATGTGCCCATCACCTGTTTGGAGGTAAGGCACAGAGCTGGGTCATGCCAAATGACACATACCAGATGACTGGAATGAAGTACAGTGAGACATCTGCTGCTCATCCCATTCCTACTGAGATGACTCAGCTCGTACCTCAGAAGCCTGAACAAGAAGATTCATGCAGTATCCAGAGTCCTGAAAACACAGCCAAGTCCCTTCAGGGCCCATAAGAAGCACCCCGTGGACAGGGTTTCTGTGTAGAGATGGAAGATACAGACAGGCAGGGCTTTCCCCCAGCCTGGTCCCCTTCAGAGACTGGCAGAGCACATTACAAGTGCTGGAGGGTTTGTAGCAGCCTGGGCACCCTTTACCCATCCAAGCTGCAACAGGCAAGAGTCTGGCAGCTGTGCAAGGTGTAAAGTTCTGCTGTTCTCAGCAGCACTATGTAAAAGTCTGAGCAGGGGGATGGGAAGGAGTGGAGAGCAGAACAGCAAGTCTAATACTCACTCCTTATGCTCTCTATTACCTGAGCAAACCATCCTACCTTCACCATCCATACCTTGGACAAGGTGTCCAAAGGAAATACACAGTACTGGACAAGGTCTGCAAGAGATGCACAAACAGGTATGTGAAATGCTTGGCTCCTGGACCCCTGCTTAATGGACAGGGCAGCTTTTGCCAGTGCAGTTACCCTAAGCTTATCCTGTCAGGACCTGTTTCATCTGCCTTTATGCTCACCTGGTGCTTTTCTATAGGAGGGAACATCAACAAAATGTGGAAACTGAGTCTCAGTGGCACACACAGCTGGACTTAGAGGGCATCTCATCACAGCCTCACTTTGCGCCAGCATCCTCATTGAGCCTAGCTATCCTCTCATGAGTCATGGCGTCATCATGAGTCTCAGCCTCTCTGTATCTCTCTCTCTGTATGAGGGGAAGAGAGATATTTGTCTAAGACCTTCATCTTGGGTACAAGAGTATGAAACGAGTTGGGTAAAATGGTGGAGAGAGGAGCAGAAGGAGCTTTGTACCCTTCCTGACACGGAGCCTGACTGGACCTTCTCCTGCAAGGTACAATGAACCATACACACCCCAAAGTGTCTGCAAGGCTGTGAAAAGGCTTCATTGCTAACCAGTGTTTGCTGCCCAGCAGGGCAGTGACAAGCAGTGCAAGTGCCCAGCAGGACAGTCACAGCAGTGAGGACAGCTGGTCTCACCTGGCCTGAGAGCCTAGGACCCTGGGAAGTAGCAACCTCCTCCACCCTGAGCCCACACAAAGGGTAGATGGCCACCTAATCACCTACCCATGGGAAAGAGCCTTGCTGTCTGGAAACAGAGGGGCCTGGCAGTCAAAGGCATCTGATTGACTTATTGCAGACTCCTGGGGTGATAAATCGAGGCTAACTGTGGGCAGGTGACAAAGCAGACTAAGGGAAAAAGAGCTGAGGCCATTCACTCCCTGGCAGCTGCTGCCCAGCCCCACCCCCTTCTTTTACTGCCCCTTTCAGGCAACTTGAATTGAGCAAATGCAGTGCTTTCCAAAACCTGCTGAACTTCCCTCAAAAGGCTCCTGCCCTCTCCCTTTCAGGGCTCCTGTCCTCTCCCTCCCACCTCCTCCCTTGTTGCCTGCTCTTATTCCTGTGTCTGAGATAGGAGGTCCATGGTCAGGGGTGGGGAGGAGCTGCATGGCCATCCACAGGCTCATGCCATCAAGCAGCCCTTCTGATGCCACAGCACAGGGCTCTGAGGATGTTTTTCCATCCTCATGAGACCCATGTGTCTTCTCCAGGTCATGCTCCCAGCCCTGAAGCAGAGGGTTCATCTGGACAGAAGACACAGTATCATGTTCTGAATATGGGGATCTTCAACATCCCCCTTAAGGAGACATAGTGTTAGGCAGCCCTGGTGTGGCTCTGATTTGGACCCCAATGAAAGGAAAAAGCCACTTGGATCTTAGGTCACAGCAGGGCTAACTTGAAAGTGAAGACTGTGAGGGGAGGATCCAAGGGATCAGCTCAAGGAAATCAGCATTTGCCCAGCACACGCTGAAAGGCCAGGAGGCAGCAGGTGATTACCAGTCCCTGCTGGACCCTACCTGGATGACTAAGGCTGCCTGGCCTTATCCCATACTTCTGTTAGCTGTTTCCTCCTTGCTCCACCATGTACCCTGTGAGACAGAAAAACAGACACTAATGGGGACACACCAGTAGCAAAGTTTTCACCTAGCCTGGCTTTCCAGAAACTCCTTTGGGAAGATCCAGATCAGGGATTATTAAAAACTGGAAGAAAACATCCCACTGGTGGGACAGGGAAGTTGATGAGTCTTACAAAAGACTGGATAACACACAGGATAGCACCAAGAAAGGTCCCTGGCTGAGCTGAGCCTACTCCAAGAGCCCAGTGCTCCTGTGGCATCTGGAGTCCTGGATACACTTAGGACTGGATCTTTGAACATGTTGTGTAGGTCAATCAGGGCAGACACTTCCTACCCAACCCACTCCAGTGAGGGGTGTTTTCAATTTCTCTGTGCTGTGTTTGAAGACAATATTTGGTGATTTTCCCTTCCTCTCACTCACACTTGCCTGCTTCTTAACAGCTTGTCAGAAAATGATACCAACTGTGGAAAAGCAGTTTAAAATCAAGTCTTAGCAGGCAGCTGAAAAGTAGTGAGGTATATGTTATGCAAAAGAACTAAAATTAACTCTTTCCTCCACTTTAGAGGGTCTGCTTCACTTTACACACCCACCATCCACCCTAAGCCACTGACCATTTGGACTCACACCAATAATCTGACAGCAATTAGCTGGAGAGAAGCAGCTGGCAACCATCAGCTACTTGTAACCATGCATTAACTGGATTTATCACAGGCTTGGAAATTATGAGTATTTGCCTGTAAATACACCATTTCCATTTCGCTCACCCACATATACCCATAAGTTAAAAGCCTATATCTAAGTACATCCCTCAGCTCCCTTCATAGTCAGTGGTGACCTCTTTTAAGTATCTGGCTTGGGATGAGCTGGATCACCCTGTGGAGGGCTATATTCCTTACTGCTGACTTACAGAAGTCTGTGGTGAACACCCAAATTGACACCAAATTGTCTCATGGAAAGCAAGCACTCTTTGCATGATGGAGCTTTTCCTCAAGTCCTTCCCAACAAGATTTCAGCTTTTAGCAGCTGTTTGCTAGGAGCTGGGTAATGGCATGTTCCTGGGAGATAAGACATGCATCCAGGTTTAATCCAACATATTGAGCCATTAACCACCATTTACTGACCTCCAACTAGACTTGGTTCCACTGGTCATGACCCATGGGGCTGGCCATTAAGCCAGTTTTTAGTTCACCTCACTGCCTGCTAGCTCAGCACGTACATCCACAGCTTGACCATATGGCCCTTATGGGAAAAAAGAGCCACAGGTATTGCTGAAGTCCAGGCAAACTCCACCTCTCTCCACACATCTACTAGGCCAGTCTTTCACCATTAAAATTAATTATGTTGATCAAACATGACTTCGTCTTGGTGACTACTCCTGATGATTTTCTTGTCTAACATGTGCCTGATACGTGTCCTTTGTAACCTCAGACTATGTTGCCTTGGTTTGAAAGACAGGTGTCTGCCAAGGGAGGTGGGAATTCCCTTGGAATGGAAAATATGACCCCCTTCCCTCTGAATTATTATAACTTTGATGAAGCGTCTGATTCCAGCCCGGATGAGATAACCAGCACTTCCTCAGGTCACCGGTGACTTTAAGAGAGAGATGCTCTGATTCAGTCATCCAAAAAAGAACTTTTAATAATGGCAAAACAACAAACTATACACTGTGCACCGTACAAGGGAGCGGACCAAAGAAGGGCGCAGGGTCCAGGGTGAGAGCAGTTTTAAACATGAACACGGGAGAGGGGTTTAGGGTGGAGATAAGTGGGGACAGTCCAATGGGGGAAGGCGATTAGGAAAATGAAAATTAATGTAGCAAAATACAACCAATAGCAACAATGAGAAAAGAGAACTTTCTGGAAATGATTTCCATAAACCAAATGAGGTAGTTGGGGGTGGTCCCAGCTCGCCCTGATTGAGAGCTGACCCATGGCTTGAAGCTAAGGTCTTCACCCCCTCTGCAGGGCAGACCGCTACAGTTCGAAATTACAGGGCTTTCAGGAAAAGATATGGGGAAAGGAATAACAGTTCTTTACTAGTATAAGAAAACAAACAACGACAGTGGTAACAACAACAAACAGAACCAGAGACCCAGTCCCAGCTGCTCTCTGCCGCAGGCATTTCCCCTTTGGTGCAGTTATGGTCACAGCCGGCAGGGGCGCTGCTGGCTCCTGGCTGGGCAGGGCAGCTGCAATGATTCCCCCATGGCTGCAGGGGCGCTGCTGGCTCCTGGCAGGGCAGCTGCAATGATTCTTCCATGGCTGCAGGGGCGCTGCTGGCTCCTGGCAGGGCAGCTGCAATGATTCCCCCATGGCTGCAGGGGCGCTGCTGGCTCCTGGCTGGGCAGCTGCAATGATTCCCCCATGGCTGCAGGGGCGCTGCTGGCTCCTGGCTGGGCAGGGCAGCTGCAATGAGTCCCCCCTGGCTGCAGGGGGCGCTGTGGCGCCAGCACAGCCGCCTCTCCACACGGAGAGGGTGCTGCCTCGGGAGGAACAGAGATGGGGGTTTCCTTCACAAACGGGAGGAACAGAGATGGGGGTTTCCTTCACAAACAGGAGGAACAGAGAAAGGGATTTCCTTCCCAAACAGGAGGAACAGAGAAGGGGATTTCCTTCCCAAACGGGAGGAACAGAGAAGGGGATTTCCTTCACAAATGGGAGAAACAGAGAAAGGGATTTCCTTCCCAAACGGGAGAAATAGAGAAAGGGATTTCCTTCCCAAACTCGAGGGAGGCAGCTAGTCTCAGTATCCCTAAGGAATGGACTCCAGCAGGAAACCTATGTAGCCACAAGCTGGAACAGCAGAGGTGGGCACACCAGGATGATAAAGTGTAGCCGACAATTCCCAACCCTGTGCCAGAAGCTGGTTGTTTGGTTATAGCACAGCAAGAAGCCCTGAAACAGTGGCAGGGGCTGAGCAGGGAATCGCTCCCCTCGGAAGCTCACCAGGCCATGGCTAACACCGGGATTGGGCTGCGCAGAGGAGACATCCCCAGCGGGGAACAGAGTGCTCCTGGGACCCGGCACACACTCGCTCTGAGCTCCCAAGCAGCAGAGAAGCAAGCTAGTGAGTTCTAGTCACAGTGCCGAAGGAAAAGAACAAAAAAAACAAAAAAAAAAAAAAAAAAAACGGCAAAAAGCACATGGCAACAAGTCTCTCGTCAACGCGATCACGCTGTGTGGCCATGGAGAGGAATGGAGAGGACTTTCCTCACAGAAGCAAGCTGCAACCCCTTGCCTCCCCACACCTCTCACAGAAAATCCCAGGCTGTCTCTCACCCACTGCAATGCTCTCGGAGACAGAGTCAGGGAGGATGGTGGGGGGCAACAACCAAAACAAAACAAAACACAAAATGGGACAAAACAAAACCAAAAATGGGTATGGGATAAAAAATCATCCCCAAGACATATGTCTTTTGCAAGCAGGTTTCCCAATGTTGAACAACACTGACCACATTACATGCCCTTCCTTCTATTGCCTACATACTTACAAAAAGTCCATCCTGTTGTTTTTGAATTTTCAACCAGATTCAATTTCACTTGGGCTTTAGCTTTTTTAGCTTCAATCCTGGATGCTTTGACAATGTTTCTGTATTTGTCCCAGTTATCCAACCCTACATCTACCCTCTGTATGCTTCTTTTTCTTGTTTTAGTTTGGCTAAGATCTCTTTATTCATCCACACAGACTTCTTGGCATTTGTGCCTGACTTAGTATTTGTTGGAATGGAAGTCTCTTGAGCTTGCAAAAATAACTCAAAGAATATTGTCCATCAGAAATATTTCTTAGTCCTGGTGTCTCAGGAAAATTTTCTTCCAAAGCTGGATGTGATTGGATTAAGCAAAGACAAATTTTAAACCTGCCCAAAGTAACATGGTTGCAGGTAAGAATACATCCCGATGATGCAATACATGGCAAGGGGAGCTGATTCATCTTTTTCTGCAGACCAGTCTCCTCCAGCAGAAAGCCTTGCACATAAAGGTATCTCTGTGCTCCCCTCAAATGCTTCACGGCAGCTGTAGTACAAGATGAGAAGACATTTGTGTGCTCAAAAGTAATTGCGGCCAGGCTCTGTTGCAACCAGTCTCTTTCAAGGGTGAAAGAACTTAAGGCAAAATGAAATGGATGAGCTTGTAGGTGAGGGCTGCCCAAGTTTGTGCAATTGACTTGGGGTATTTTCAATAATCTTGGCTCAATTAAGCTTATGGCAGACATATGACGGTGTCAGCATACCTGCAAGATTCTCAAGAGACAGCAGGACATCATGCTTCAAAATTTGCAGAATCCCTCAGGGAGCCTCTGATTTGCATATCTCTAGATCATGCAGCATTGTCACCTGTGCACATGCTTGTCTGCCCAGGTGTCTGAGGGCTTACCAGGAACCACCTGAGAGCTGCTTCAATGCAGAACCCCAGTGTATACTCAGACAGTGTGAAACTGCTGAAGCTTCATCAACAGATAATAGCACTTCAACTTTTAGGAGATATTAGTCTTCCTGGAAGCACCTGATCTCACCCTTGATAAAACTAATTTAGTGAGAGGCGTGCTCACCACCTTCCATATGCAAGACAAGGTTGTTCCAGAATTTGATTGTGATGAAACAGGGGAGGAATCCCTGCCTGCTGAGCATAATGTGCATATTATAATGGAGAATGATGGACCAGCATCACCTCAGAAACAGTCAGAGTTGCAACCAACACAGAGTCCTAATTAAATGTGGCCAGGAGATGGCTTTACTTACATCACTTCCATTCCTCTCTGCTCAGAGAAATGGGTTCAATCAGGCAAAGGCCCACTGTTATAGATGGGTAATATGATGATTGGCTCTTGCAATTAAGGGATGAATATTGTGTATGTTAAGAGAAGTTTTGTTGATGTGTGGTTATGTTATTGTAGTTTGTTGTTTGGACACTCTCTGTTCTCCCCATCGTCCCCTTTCCCCCTCTGTATTGTTGCCAACAGACTGCCTTGGTTGTCAGGGGCATGTGGAGGGAGGGCGTGTAAAACACCTGACATACAGGTGTATGAAGGTCTCCACCAATGGACAGCAAAGACTGGCAGACTTTGGGAGGGACCAGGGCTGGCTGAAGCAACACCAGGGATGTAAAAGGCAGAGCAGATATTTTGTGGATGAGCCTCTGGCAGTCCACCACGCTCTGAGGTGCTGTTGCCTTTTCCTTATTCAGGAAAAGTTGTGTTTGTTGAGGTTTAATAAACCTCTAAAATTTTAAAGTGAGTGGTCATTTCTCACACTCACCTGAAGCTGTTTGACAGCCCAGGCATTAACGCATGGCCTTACATCACTTGTGTATAGCTCCACAAGCAGATGCCTTTACACTCCCATCTCAGTAAGGCCTCAGCAGCTTTGCCAACCATCCCACACAGCTGCAGTCACCACTTGGGCCAGGAAAGTCCCACTATGATAGGCCACAGTGTACCTGAGACAATTCTCTGTCCCCAGGGTGGCACTGGAGGCTCTCTAATTCCAGCAACTACTTGCTCACCCAAAGCACTGCCTCTTGAGCTCATGCTGGGCGCATCAGATGTTTATCACCTGCCCTCACCCTGGAAAGAACAACCAGGCAGTCTGAGCACTGGAGTTGTTGAGGCTGGTGCCATCAGCCTTGTCCCATGCTGGCTTGCAATATCCAAGTGTCCTGGGGTGACATTATGAGGTTTGTGTCCCCAGTCGTCTGTTCTGTTTAGGCTGGATATTATGTTCTTCAAGTCTGGGTCAGGAAAGTTTTGTTTTGGTTTTATCAGATTGCTGATAATAGTCAGAGGGACACAGACACTTAGTGCTGCTTTTGCTGCTGCTTTTGCTTTTGCTTGCTGGCTTTGCTTGCTTGCTCTTGCTTTTGCTTCAGCTTGTTAGTTTAGCTAGGCAGTCTGGATTTTCCCCGGACTGTTTTTTTTCTTCTCCCTTTTCATGGAATCATTCGAACCTGCTCTGGACTGGGACCTGGGAAACACCAAGAGTCTGCACTCTGTGGCCTGCAGCAGTCTGCCCCAGTGCTGGAGGGACCAACAACAGAGCGATCACTCCCCAAAGAGAGACTTTCTGGATTTGTTATCTCATCAGAATGGTGAAAGAGTTTTGTCATCCAGTATTGTTAATTTTGTGTGTTAAATAAACAGGTTCTTTCCACTTTTCTCCGAGGAATCCTTCCTGAACTGGGGGTGGGGGGTAAGGGACCGTGGGGGTTTGCTCTCTGAAGGGGCCCCTTTAGGAGTTTCTCCCAAACTTGCCCTAAACCAGGACACCAAGGGAGAAAAGAGGAAAAGAAACATTTGAACACCCCTGTCCTCTGTACCAAGCCCTGAGCACCCTGAGCCACGGGACTTCCCCAGGCACTGCCTGGGCCAGGGGAGGCTTGTATTGCAATGTCATGGACTTAACTAAACCTTCACAATTTCCAGGGCAGCAGGACAACTCTTCCCCAAGGGCACATCTACCTCCCCTGCTCCCTCATTCACCCCAAGAAATCTGCTCACTGAGGCAGACCCATGGTTGCTACACTTAACCACCATCCTGTTATGGAAATTCAATGGGTTTCCCATGGTCTGGTCTCTTCAGGAACTATGGACAGACAGACAGAGACAGACAGACAGAGACAGACAGACAGAGCCCTGCTCCTTGCCTCCCCTCTCTCATCCCACCCAGTCCTTCCTGCATCCATTCCAGTCAGCTGTAAACCTCACCAGGACTCTTTGCACAGATCTTTCTGCCTGCACTGCAGATGCAGGGTGAAGCCTCTGTGGCAGAAATGCACTCCCCCAGCACAGCTCTACATGCAGGGATAACCATTCTGGGACAGAGCATCCTTTCAACTCTAGGGATGGAAAGTGCCATGCACCAGAAAAAGAGACAGATCCTGCTTCCAAATCTTTCCTTGCTCTCTCTGGTGTGCTGTGACTGCCTGCAAAACTGTAGATGGCCAGACATCATCCCTCCTACTGCCACAGTGCTGCAGTCCCTAGTCCTGGGAGAGGGCTGTGATCTGACCCATCTCTTTCAATAGCTCATGTCCTTATTTAACTACCTTCATTACTGCCCAGAACTGTGGGGATAGAGCAAAAGTCCTTCCAGGGAGCTCAAGCACCATAGGAATCACCCACTTGGCTGGCCATGCTCTCCACAGCCTCATGCTGGGGTCACAGCAGCTGCTGCAAACAGCCCAGCCAGACCCAGGCCTGCAAGAGCATCCGGTTCCTGCCAGCATCCAGCATCACCGGGTGGGTGGTTTGTCTGTCTTCCTCCTTTGAAAGGAGTTTCCATAGGAACAGTCAGGCCAGCAGCCCTCTGCAGTGTGGTTCTGGTGTATTACCCAGCGTGAAAGCGCACAGCTGCCCAGCATTGTCCAGCAGCTGTTCCCTCATCCCCCAGCACTTGCTAGACCACGACACTGGAGCATTATGAGGTCACTCAGCTGTGAAGATTGTGGAGTTCTGTCAACTAAACACTGGCACTCAGAGCTGGAGATGTGCTTCCTTACCAGCTCTGTTCCCACTCTTTAATCTACAGCACCTGAGTGCTTCCCAGCAGTGCAATAGGGGACTTGGTAGAAACTTGTCCATGTGCTGTTCCTACCCTGCAGCCCTGTTCAGGTCCTGGAAAGGACAGCCACAAGCCCCTTAGCCCAGATGGCTCCCCACCATGACCTCAAAAGCATTCCAGACCCCCCCAGGTGAGGAGGCAATAACAGTGTCCATGCTCAGCATCCCCTCCCACTTGCAGGGACAAGAAGCTGGATCACTGGAACCCATCTGGGTGTGTGGCATCAGCCCAGTGCTGTAGCCATTTGGTGCAGGGTTGGCAGCACAGTAGCAGAAGTAGCTGTGTGGGGGTCCTGGATCAGGCTGGAGAAGGAGGCACAGTGCATTTCCCAGAGCAGTGCTGCCAGCAGAACTGCTGTTGAAGTCCAGCCAAAACCTAAAGCCTCCTGCCACAGCTGGGAGCTGCACAGCCTTGACACCCAGCTGCAGCTGCCTCTCCCAGCACTGAAGGGTGCTCTCTGAAACCCTAGCTGGTGCAGTGCTGCTGGAGGATGATGACCCAAAGGTGCAAAACCCTCAGCCAGCTCTCACGGTGCTGTGTGTGCACCCACATGTAGCTCATCTGACACTGGGCTGGAAATGCTTTGGTGGAGGGAGTCTCCACAGGCCATCTTTAGAATGGGGTCTTGTCCTTCCAGGAGGTTTTTCAGCTGGAAGGAAATGCCGTTAGTGGGCAATCCCTTCCAAATCCCTCATTACTCCTGGAAGCTAGATGTTCCCCTGCAGCTTCTGAAGAGACATTTTTCTCTCATTTTTTCTTCCCTACCAGTTCAACCTGTTTCTCCCTTTCTTCCCTCACATCACATCCCTGTGATGATGATGGGGGGTAAGAAGCCTGTGAGGGTGAGGGACAAGGTTCCATGAGAGAAGGTAGATTGTTGTGGGCCACATTGGGTAGAGGAAAGGATGGAGAGCATAGGGGAAGGACACAGCAGGAAAGGAGGAGTAAGGAACAGGGGAAGGATGTATTTTATAAATCACTGCTACACTAACCCTGTAACTAGACTCACCCTGGCCTGGACAGGACAGACAGCTGCAGGTTTGCAAGTACTTTCTCCTCCCCCAGACAGGGGACAGTATTAGGGAGCCAGGCAGGGGCCCAGCTGTCCCACACAGCTCCACCCCATCAATCCTGGGACCATCCCACATGCGGCTATGCCCCTGTCACATTTGTTCTGGGGCAAGGTCTGCATGCCTCCAGCCCCCTCGACTCAGCTTTTCACTAGTGGGGGTCAGGAGTTCAGAGAATGGAGCAGGATCAGGCCCAAGCCCTGCTTTCCCTTGGCTCTGCTGGATCAAGGCCCTATTGTTTTGGACAGGCTGAGTTGCAGCATCACCCAAGCCACGGGGTGAGGGTGTGGGAAGTGAGGGTGCAGAAGCAGATCAGGGGGACTGCCATGAGCATGGCCCAGGAGATCCTAGGTCTGTGGTTCCTGCAAGTTGAGAGATTCTCCCCATCCAATCCCACACTTCTGGACTTAACAAACCCACAGTGCTCTGGTGTCTCATCCAGGGTCAAGGTCTTTTCCTGGTTCATAGAAAGTGACATTCTGGATACCCCCAGGAGTCACCCCCAACTGCTGTACACTGCAATGGTCTAGAAAGAGAGGGGAGATCAGTTTAAAGGTCTCTCTGTTCAGAGCTGAAGGGTCAGAACAGGATGTACTCTACCCCTGACACCCAGAGGTGAATGTAAAAGTGGGTAACCACTGCTGTGACTTGAACTGAATGTAGAGCTTCATCTCAGCCCCAGAGATGTTAGAGCAAAATCCTTCCGGGCATCTCTGAAAGGGAAAGGTGACTTTTTGTTTTTCCAAACATGTCTGACCTGGCTGATCCTCTGCATGAACACCAGTGCTGGTCACAACAACAACCCTGCAGGCTGCAGCCTTTGGTAAACATGTCTCCATGAAAACTTTCTCTTTGTTCTTGTTTTCAAACACAAAGTATTTGCTCTAAGGAGCAGCTGGGAACTGCAGACTGGTCAGGCTTATGTTGGGGACCTTGTCTGGCATCCCCTTGGTGTGTGTGCCATGCTTCTCTCCTACTCTTACACCCACTAGGACAGAATCTTGCAGAGGAGCTAATGCTGATGCCCCAAAGCAGGGAAATAGCTGAAGGACTGAACAAGAGGGAAGTTTTCTACCTTGTTCCTTGAATAGCTTACAGAGAAAAACTGGTAAGAAATCATGCACCAAAGGGAGGTTTTCAAGACACAATCAGATTTTCACCTGAATGAGTTCTTTTTCATTAAAACATCAGTTTCAGAGAAAAATTTCAGTGTTTCATCAGAAAGAAAGAGCTATGAATTCGAAAACACCACTGTAACATCTCCCAACAAAGGGAAAGTTGGGTTGACCCTGCCATGCAGATGAAGAGTGAAACCCAGAACACCTGAAGGGCCAAGATCTCTGTCTGGCTGAAAGAATTCTGCCCTCCCCAGCAGTCAGATTGTCAATTTTTGCCAACTAGCCCAACCATCCCAGAGAAACAAATGTCCTGATTGTACTTATGTGCACTGACCATCAAATGGTCATTGAATTATTGCAGACCAGGCAGCAGTGACAGAGATTTATAACCAGGGGAGTTCTGTCAGTTGTCCCTATACATGAGACCACTCTGCAAGAACCATTTAAGACATAGAAGCATGAAAATCAGCAAGGCCAGGGGCATCCAAGGAGAACAGCTCACTCAGCATCCCAGGCTAACCATGGCACAAGGCATCTTGCCTTGTGCCTTCCATCCCAGTGCTGGCCTCCTACACCCTCTGCCCCTGAGCTCAGCCAAAGCTCAGTAACAGGTAGGTAACTCATTAGTGTGGCACAGCTCCAAAGCCTGGCAGGGAGACAGGGCATAAAAGCAAAACTCTTGACATGGACCAGAAGGACAATCCTGGCAGACTGCACCTGGCAGAGACCCAGAGATGCTGATCCAGCCAACATCCCCAGCCGCCACCCCAGCAAGGCCAGGTTGGGTGCCAGGAGATGTGGTTTGCATGGAGTTATTGTTCCATGGGAAACTGGCTGTCTTCCTGCTCTTCATCTGTCAGCAGGATTTTCAGAGACTATGTTCCCAAATATGAAGTGAATGTGGCAGGCTGGGCTGGAGCCCTTTGCTAGAAAACCTGGACGTCAGAGTGTGTCCGGTTTAATCCCAGAGTCTGTGAGAATCAGTGTAAAGTAGCATATCAAGTGAACTTTTCACTCTGTGGCAGAAGGGATTACCACATCTCCTTTGTTTGTTGTGCACTGCGTAACTGAAAACACTTTAACCCTTTCTTGCAGCCCTGCAGCACTAAGTAGCCATGAAAATTCCTAGGAGAACTGCAGCTGTTCCAATCTCTGCTGGCTTGGGGGTGATGGGTACACTCATTTTCCATGAACCATTGCTCCTAGGCTCCCTCTTGGCTAGGGAAATGGGTCCTATTTAAAAATGCCTCCCCACAGAACTCCTTGGGAAGGTTTTGCATTAGGCAATGCAGGCAGCACCAGGTGCTCCCAACTTCTCATGGCCCTGGACTGGCAAAACCTTGGAGAAGGCTCCATTGGTTTCATGTCCAAGTGAGTTTTGAAGCTATAGAGCAGCAGTTTCAGCCCTTTCAGCACCCACTCAACTCACCAATCCGTCATCTTTTACTGCCCTGCATTAGTGCTGTTCCAAGGAGGAAAAAATGCACAGCAAAATGCTGCCAAAATAAAGTGAGATCATTTCTATTAGAAAATGTTCCCTGTGAAGAAGCAAATTTTGATGTGAAACGAATTAGAAAAGTTATTTTTATTCAAGATGAATGAAAATGCAAATGCTGGTCTCTGAGAAGTTTATTTCTAATTTTATTTCTAATAAATCACTAGTTTAATTTCTCCCTCCTTCTTTCTTGGTTCTTTTCCAGTTGAAATTTCATCAGTGCTGGACAAGTCATCAAGGTGACATGGTGTCATGATTTTAATGCTCGTATTCCTACTTGATAACTTTCTTGGAGTTGGAGAAAACAACGGGGAAGTAAAATACAAAATAGGCAGTAAAGCCAGACTCCAGGACATGAGTCACCTCACTGCCCTCAGCAGCAAACTGAGATGAAAGAGAGAAAACTTCCTACTTCCAGTTTCAAAAGAAAGGCTTTGAATTGCAACCTGAAAAGCTGAGTTTGAAACTGGACTTTCTACCTTATCCTGTAAATTCCACTGACTATTGGAGACAAAAAAATTACTTTTTTTTTTTTTCCTGAAGAGAAAAGAATTAAAATAAACTTTCTAGGTGGAGGACTTTCTCCTTTAGGAAGTTGGTGGTGTCACATGTGCAGCAGCTTCTCATCAGTCTTGAGCTCACTGGGTAGACCCCACATGGATCCATTTTCTTCTCAGGATACAGTTTTTACTCTGTCCATTCTGCACTGTGTCCATCACCTCCAGTCACTCCCCACCCGGGCCTCAACAATGACAAACCTGCTTGATCACAACAAGCCTTCCCTCCAACTCCTTCCTCTAGAAATGCCCAAAGGAAAGCAGATAGGCAACCCTCCACTCATCCACTGAAAAAAAAAAAATTCTTTAAGGTCATCTCAGGAGCTTCCTGGGGCACTTTTAGTAATTCATGTGTTTACAGCACAAGGGCCACAACATGATGTTCATGAATGTCACTAAAGGTGGGCAGTGCAATGCTTTCAGTCCCAGCACCCAAGACCTATAGACAGGCACTCTGTGTGTTCACTAGGGGATAAGGACTAGGGCTGGATCCTGGAACCTCTTCATGATTCTCTTTCTTGCTCTTCATTTGGGCGTTAGCTCCTAATCACTCCTCCAACCCTGGCACCAAAGGAAAGTTCCAGGTTTCAAAATCCTCTTTTCAGATGCTAGAAATCACCATCTTTTCCTTCCTTCATGATCCCTTCATGGCTCTGGGCTCAGTGCCATGAAGCTCTGCAACTTCCTGCTACTAAGGGGCTGCAAAGCATCCACATCTAAGCAAAATCCTCAGCACAACTGGGACAGATGCTGGTCCTGGACCCAAAGTGTCTTTGGGTGAGAATGAATGAACTCTCCTTGTGAATGCTGAGCAGGTACTGCCCAGACAATTGATCTCAAATATTCAATTACACTTTGAAATTCTCTTGTGCCAACCTGCTCTCTTAAGAATGCACTTTCCTAAGCAAACACTCAGGAAAACCACAGTGTAAGGAATTTAATCATTCTTAGGAGGGTTCCAATTATCTCTCACTGGTTTCTCCCCTTCTCTCCTGGAGAAGATGATATTGAGTTTGCACATGTCAGATGCTGTTGGTTAATAGCAACAGGCACAATAGTGAGATCTTCTATGGATCTGTTCTGAGTTAGCAGCAGGTCATTCCTCCCTGCCCATTCAGGGGACACCTCTCACACTCCTCTGATTCATGTTTTGACAAAATCCCATTACACAAGTCTGCTCCATACTTTTTTGTTTTCCTTATCCTGTGACTATGCTCGGGACCCTCTGGGTCTTCACATCTCCCTGTCTGAATGGCAAAGAATTGGATACAAAGCATGAATGGTGCTCAGGGGACAATCAATTCATCCTCAACTCTTTGTTATCTGGGACCTCAGCAGCCATGGCCAGCCTCTGGAGACAGTGACTCAGTCGAGTGACCCAAAGGGTTCCCAGAGATGCCCAAGCTTGCTAGTTCACAGGGATGCCCTTTGCTCACAGCTACCCCACAGGTTCTAAAAGGTATGACAAACCACTACAGCAGTCGTAGATCTGTTGGTGGAAGCAGATTGTTTCAGCTCACCTATTTCCATCAAAGGCTTCTTTGCACTGAGATGATACCAACCCCAAATGGGTCCTTGCATTTGGTACCTGCTCAAGCTGTGACAAAACTCCTTTTAATATAGGGTTTGGACTGGAGCACCATTCTCATGGTGTAGCTGTCCCTGGGGAGCAGCATGCCCAACACTCTCCACAAGGAGTCATGGAAGAATGGCCTAAAAGAAATGTCATGAGCCCATGGACTATAGCATGAGCAGGATGGTCATGCAGAGCTGAGACAGAATTTGGTGCAGAGCATGTGAGGGAGGGTGATGAGACTGTGGTGGGCAAACTGTGTGCCCATGTGAGTTTATGAGTGAGATGTGCATGCATGGGGATGCTCAAGCCCAGAAGGGTATTCATGTGCGTGTGAGAGTGCATCAGTGGGTTGTACATAAAGTGTGTTGGGCTATAGGGACAGATATGCAAGGAGTGCATGGCCCCATAGTAATTTGGGTGGGCTCTGTGTGGGGCATTGCATATGCCATAGGATATGGGGGATGGGATGTGCACAGAGGGGCAGAGGAGAAACAAGGATGGTGCAAGTTCATCAGGCAGGATATGAACACACACTGGTGAGCTGAGCATGGAAGCAGACATGCCAAACCAAGGGGGAGAGGAAGAGGATGCCGCACACAGATAATGCTCAGAGACAGTGTAGATTACTGCTGCTAATACCTCTAGTAAGAACAGAAGTCTGCTGGCTGGGAGCAGGAGCTGAAAGCTTAGCCCCTTGTTATATTTCCCTGTTCCCGCCTGCACTAATCCCTTTGAGCCCCAGGAAAAAACTGCAGAGAAATCAAACAGGCTGTTCATGCTGCCCCAGTGTCCCTGGGATTAATTAATTTGGGATTTGTGGGAGTCATAAGGTCACACTCCCCCCACTGGCAGAGCTGGCTCCACAAAGCAAAGGCAGGGCTTGGCTCTGAGTCTTTCCATCCCGGGAAATGCCCCATCAGCCATGACCTGGAGTAGGTCCCTCAGGCAGCCACCCTGGGAAGGTGTTGAGCACTGGGTGACCCAGGCTGACCCAGGGTGCCAGGGCATGGAAAGGCTCCAGGTTGAGGGGATTGACAAATAAGAAGTGTGTCCATATCTCAGAGATCAGCCTACAGCTAGAGGCAGCCAGTTGGATGGATCCTGCCTGCATCTGGCCCTTTGTTTCTTGTCTCATCATTACACATGGCCTCCTGTTCGGGCCAGCACAGAAGCAGAAACACATCCAAAAAGGACAGAGACTCCCAAGGAATAGATTCATCTCAAGTGTGACCCTTTCCTTTTTATGGGAAAAGAGGATGAGGAATAGGGGTTGAAGACCAGGCAAGATGAGCTGTATGACCCACTTATCCATTCCAATAAGGGAACTCTGCCTTTTGAAGATTCTGTCTTGGGTGCCAGATCTCCAGTTCCCTGCAGCAGTGGTTACTTATATGATTCAGAAATTCGTTTTCAGGGAGCAATTGAGCTTGCAATGGGGTTTTCCTGAGTGTTTGCTTAGGAAAGTGCATTCTTAAGAGAGCAGGTTGGCACAAGAGAATTTCAAAGTGTAATTGAATATTTGAGGTCAATTGTCTGGGCAGTACCTGCTCAGCATTCACAAGGAGAGTTCATTCATTCTCACCCAAAGGCACTTTGGGTCCAGGACCAGCATCTGTCCCAGTTGTGCTGAGGATTTTGCTTAGATGTGGATGCTTTGCAGCCCCTTAGTAGCAGGAAGTTGCAGAGCTTCATGGCACTGAGCCCAGAGCCATGAAGGGATCATGAAGGAAGGAAAAGATGGTGATTTCTAGCATCTGAAAAGAGGATTTTGAAACCTGGAACTTTCCTTTGGCGCCAGGGTTGGAGGAGTGATTAGGAGCTAACGCCCAAATGAAGAGCAAGAAAGAGAATCATGAAGAGGGTCCAGGATCCAGCCCTGGTCCTTATCCCCTAGTGTGCTCCTTGCCACAGTAAAGCTTCATTCTTTAAGTACAGACACTTTGAAACTGTCCAAATCAAAGTGCCAGATCCCAGTTGTCTACCTGCCAGCCTGCTCCAGGAGATTCCTCCTGAAGCTTTCAAGATCTTAAAGGAGATGGGCTGCCCCAGTCACTGGCTGATGCTGCCAGAATGAAGAACTCTGAACAAAGCTGGACCTTATGTCCAGTCTTGCAATCACCCATTCCCCTAACTCCTAGGTCTGTGCTTCCTTCTGTTCCATCTCTGCTCCAAGCCTCCATCAAGCAGGTGAAAATTCATTATCAGCACAGTAGGGACAGCCTGAGACTGGCTGTGTGGAGAGGATGGCAGCTCCCTGCCTAGTTTTAAGGAGTCTATAGTCAGAGAAGACTCTGGTAGCAGGGGAAAGCCCTCATCAAACAATGATGAGAGTGCCCGACTGATGTGACCCTGGTCCCTGACCTTCAGTCAGCAGCATCCCAGGTTATCCCAAAGTGAAATGGTGCTGCACAGTGGGGCTGGAAAAGTTAGCCAAGGCTTGGTGCAGACTGCCACTGTCCATAGAGTCCATCCAGAGTTATAACCTGGGGGGACAGAGACAGATCAGCTTCCCCCTAGCTGACTCTGCCTGCTTTGATGCAATCTGTCCTCTTAAAACCACAGATCCTGTTTTCCAGGGGTCACAGAGATTTGTCTTTCCTGTAGTGTGGCTGAGGTGGTATCCAAACTGAGAACACTGTGGCCACCAAACAAGTGTTCCCCATACATAGGCAGAGTACATAAAGCTTTGCCTTCTTCTTGGCATGGCAAGAATGGGAATTTATTATGGGAATAGCCTGCCTGGAAGCAGAGGCTTCCCCAAATGCAGATGGACAAACAGCAGCTCCCAACCTGCCAAAACCCAAAGCTCATTGAGCCACTAATTCAGTCCTTAGCTTAGTATCAGCACATGTACATGACACCCTCTGTGTCTGTGGCCAACTAACATAATTAATCATTGGTGCAAATTGCTCATTTGAAATGGACAGGGGCTCAGACCCAAGTGCTTGTGAGTAACTCCATCCTAGTGACTACTTTGGGGTGATGGAGAAAGATAGAGGTCTGAAGTAACAAAATACTCAGTTCTCCAAGGTACCAGGCTCTCGATGCTGGCCAGCTCTTGGACTGGCATAGCCACCTGCTGCTAGTCCATATTTCTGATCACACTCAGTACCTTTCTCCCAGCCTAGTTCTCCTCCATCCTTTCTGTGACTGAACAATCCACATCCCAGATAGCAACAGTGGATTTCTGCAGGGCTGGAATACACCCCCTTTATTGCACTGTTTGTTGCATACTGTTATCAACCTGTCAACCAAAATTCAAACCCAAATTCATTCCTTCTGAGTTTGCCAGGCCAGATGGTAAGAGTATGTTATATGAAGGGTCCTGTGCAGTACCAAAAGGTGAGTTACAAACCATGTGACCAGCAGGTATGTTCCCCACTGCTCTGGACTCGATGGAAAGCTAGGCTTACAAGGGCTGTGCATTGAATGTGGCCAAATAACTCAAGGAAGGATGACTGGGGGTTACATGTACAAGGCTGGGTCTTTTCTCTTGGAAAGCAGCAGCCCTAAAAGGGCCTTAGGCAATTGTGGAAACAACTTGAGCCAAGCAAGCATAAGCTTCCAGGACAAAGGAGAGTTTAGGTGGCAAACAGTCTTAGGAGCTTTAGCAGAGGGACGGTGAATAGAGGGGAAGCAACCTACCCCTGAGCATGGCAGGAGCAAGTCCATCACTTCCACAGGGGCACAGCTACATTTGAATGAATTTGTTGGCAACATGGAGGAAATGAAAGGAGAGGGCACAAGCACCAGTCAAGGTCTAGAAAACTGCCTCCAAGCTTTGGGTTATCAGAGAGATACTCAAGGTGTGGCCCAGATGCCCACATGCAAGGAGGTGTTTGAGAGCAAATGGGGTTTGGTTCTGCAGAGAACAGATGCAGCAGACACACATGCTTTGCATCAGGGAAAGCAATAAAATATAGGAACAAGTGACTTGGGGACCTTGTGGAACACTGCTTCTCTGGGCTCAAGGCGGACTAGCCCACTTTCAAAGCCCTGTCCTGGGTTTGACCATAGAGCTGAGCTTGGAGCAGGGATGTACTACCACAATCCTACAGCAAGTTCCTGGCAGAAGGACAGACCAGTGCATCAGAGCTGTCCCTCTGTGCCACAGTCTCTACCTTGTACAGGGCAGGAAACAAATAGCTCAGGAGGGTGTGCAAGGCACACACTGGGGTTTTTTACAGACAGAGCCTTAGATAAAGAACAGGGTCAGGATTAATGCAGCTGCTGCCCCCAGGCCAACTGCACTACATGCTTGTCTGCTGGAGCAAAGCATTCAAGCCTGCCCACCTTTGTCTGGCAACTGATCTAAAGGCTTATCCCTCCACAAATACGTGGCCCCTGGCCTGGCCTGAACGTGTGTCTTCTCCAGTGCCTGCCATTCATCTGAGCATGTCTCTGACGGCTGGTTTTCAGGGTCTGGAAGCCCTCCTGGTATGGCAGGGTCTGGGACTGATATTCTGACCCTACAGCCATCTCCCCAGTACTGTTATCAACCTGTGTGGCCTCAGGTTTTGCCAAGGCCACTGCTGTCCATCAGTGTTTGCTAGGGAAGAAACTGCTGGGGCAGCAGCACTGCCAGTGCTGAAGGGGCATCCATCATCCTGGTAATCCTTCATCACCTCTATGGGATCCCCAGGTCTTTAGGGCCTGAGTGGACTGTCATTCCTGAGCTCTACCAGAGGATCCTGAGTATCACACAAGCCAGCTCCCTTCATTCCTCATGTTGCATGCTCTACCCTGCCCCTCAGTCTGCCCCAGCCCCAGCAGTGTTCAGGAGCACTCCAGCAGCACTGGGATGCCTCTACATCCAGCCTTCAGATCAGCCATAAGCAAAATAGGTCTTTGAGAAATAAATGCCAAGAAAAGGCCAAGTAACATCAGAATATAACTAGTGGAGTTATGAGGACAAGGAAAAATTGAGGCCACTCATCCTACATCCTACTCACAACCAGTGGGACATGATATGCATGGGTCAGCACAAATCACAGAAACTAAAATGCATGTCCCAGCTGTGTTTTGGATATCAACCAGCTGACAGACTGTGCATATTGGATTAATTTGTCCCCCATTGCTTTATCTGCATGCTTTTCAGAGCCTTTAATGCACCTGGCTTTCACCAACCCTGCATGGCAGAGTGCTACTGTTTAGTTACACACAGTAGAAAGACCCTTCCTTTAGCTAGATTTACACCTGCTGACATCTCCCCTTGGAAAATCAGCTTCTTCACCTGTTCTAACTTACAAAATTTCATTCTTGCTCAGGCTGTGACAAAATAAGACCTTTTAGTGATGGAGCTTTTGGAAAACCAAGTACACTTTTCTAAGTGACATTCCCTAATTTATGTATGTTTCATTCTTTCAGCTTGATGCTCTGGAGATGCACCACCTGTGCAGCAAGTAGTCATCACAACCTTCTTCCAGGTGAATATGCATGTATATTAATACAAGTTTCTATTATAACATTGGTAATTTGCTCAGTGACCTTTAGTTTCCTAGGTCTTTATTTCTAAAACCTGGCAACACATTTACATGCCTTCTGGGATAGAAATTTAGACAGCAGGGCCCACTGAACACCTAACTTGGCTCCAGCCATGGTGAGATCCATATGCTCTGGTGATTTTTTTGTGCAGTTTATCAGCTTGTTTTGAAACTTTCCCACTTGACTGCTTGGCACCAGGCAATTTCTTGTCTCTGTTTTCCTGTGTGTCCTGGTTTGGATCTAATTGGACAATTTTGTAATATTGACGCCGGATTGGACCAATGAAAAGGGTGGATGAGAAACCTTGCCCTCGAGATAGCAGTAGAAAACCTCTAGTCCCGGAGATGGACAAAGAGAACTTTAGCTCTATGCTAGAACAGCTCATCCTTAAAATAGCACCCCAATAAATTGAAATGGCCTTTGAAAGCAGCTGTGAGAAAACTGAAAGACATGGGAAGGGACTTTCACACTGCAAATAGATTTTTTCCTTTTCTGGGCGGCTCATTAGCAGTAATATTGAAACCATGAGAGAACAGTTTTCTTGTAGAGAAGTCTCCATAGCATAGCAAAAGAAACTCTTCTCCCTAAGTGAACTGAAGGAAAACTATTTCAGAGGTAGTAAACTGACTAAAAGTCCCAAGTTTTGTCTCTTTACATTGTCAGTAGAAAGGAAAAGAGTGAGGAGGGAGAAAAAGGGTGTCCTGAATATTTTATTCTGATTTTCTTATTATATTCCTTTTAGTTCTGTTAATAACGTTTTCTTTATACCCTTTCAAGTTTAAACATACCTTGCTTTTCTCCTAATCCTCTCTCACACCAAAAACTAAACCCACCACATTCATTGGTGCATTGGCCGGGAAATCTCAAACTGACAAACCTAAACCACCGGATTCTGTCCGGTTTCAAACTGAAATGGCAACACTGGGAGGCAGTGCTGGAAACTTCAAAGACAAGCAGGGGTTTCCCACACATCTGTGATCACTTCTTCCAGTGGTGGGCATAGGGCATCTCCCTGCCCAGGCAGTATCGCTGCTGGCATAACTAAAACCCCTCCCTTGAGAAACAAGCCACATCATCTCCTTGGATTTGCTGTGGGACCAGGTGCCATCCCACAGGGCAGGAACAGGTCTCTACCTAGTCTGGGGGAGCAGGATACACCTCAACAAAGAAAAGGACAATTTTTAGGTGCAGATTTCAGCATTTCACCTGCTCCAGAGGCCTGTCTGTTCATATACCCCCATCCTACCCTGCAGCTCACAGTATTTCAGGGTGGTAAGTCAAGAGCACACCTATGTACATGGCTGACCCTGCAGACAAGTCTGGGTGTGCAAGGTGTGCATGTGACCCATCACCTATAGATTTCATAGTCCTCAGTGATCCAGGCAGAAAATTATCCAGGTGCAGCCCCTGCTCACATCTCTCCCTGTTTTTCACCATAGCAAAGTTTTTCCCATGCCAGGACCAACATTTGCCTGCAGAAAACCCTTCCTCTCCTTCCCTGTGGACAGGGGTTTAGCACTGGCCCACCAGCTCCCTAGGAGCAGGGCAGGTGAAGCCAAATACTTTTACTAATCTCAGCTCCGAAGAGCTGCTCTCAGGTTACAGACGATGTGAATAGGATCTATGTTCCAGGGTGATCAGACTTCCTGGAATTTCTGCAGGACCCGTTATCTGTTCCTGTAACCATCTGCAGCTGAATGTGCTGGTATGGCCCAAGTCCAAAATGCCCCTCATCTCCTCAGTGCCCAATCTGAGGTCTTTGAGTGAAGCACGGCTGGCAGCAGAAAAACTACCCTGCAGCCTCACACATGGGTTTCCCAACTGAACAGCCCAGAGCACCTCAGAAAACTGATCTCCACAGCCTTCCATGGCCCATATGAGAAGAAACAAAGAGCACTTAGGCACCGGACATGCCAAATGTGACTCCCTAACTTATATCCAGCCACAACCTGACACTGGCCACGTGGATTCATTTAGGGTTGACTCAGCTCTGCAGCATCACTTAGAGCTTGCAGCACTCCTGAAATATCCCTGAGCTGTCCTGTCCCTGGAGGAGTGTCTTAGAACAGGAGGAATCCTCACGTTGCAGCCTGTTCTTTTCCTAGTAGGTCTGATGACACCTTGGGGTTTCAAATGGCCCTCTGAGCTGGACTGATAGTGGTCCTTCAATGAAGGCAAAGGGAACTGCAGTGAGCAAACAGCTCAAGCCATGTGAATCCAGACAATTAATATCTCTCCACACCCCTTGCAGAAGATAACAGCACTCTTCACTGCAGTACAAACTACCGTATTTTATCCCCAGCACTACTAATGCTGCCTTCCTGAAAAGTCTTAGGGCTTGCAGACATCACTGCAGGACTTGGGGAGCATTCCGGCTGACATATGCACCCTGTCCACAGGCTCTCCAGCTGCCCAAAAGGCAGCTTTCAAGCCTCTGAGTACCTCCCTTTTTCCCAGCCACCCATGTTACAGCAGCAGAGATGAGCAGAGGCACTGTCTGCCACCCAGATGAGTCTGTTAGGGACCAGAAGATGCAGTTCTTCCAGCTGAAGGACAACATTGCATATGCATGAAAAATGCTTCACACAGCACCTGTGTCCAGTCTTGGGCCTGCCTGGAATAGCAGCTCACAGGCAGGAGGATGGAACTGAGTAGCTGTGGTACACAGGGTCACCTCATCTCTGCTCCCCATTGCAGTCACTAACACAGTAGCACTGAACTTCTGATCACACCTGGGGACATGCTGTCTGTCCCTTCTTCCATCAGTCACCTCCATGAAGGCCACAGTGCTACTGCATTCCCTGCCCAGCTCATACTTGGCCATTCATAGCCTTGTAGCTGCTTCCTTGTGAAAGATTCTTCTTGCCCATGAATTCACCTCTCTGCTTTCCAGCCTGAGACACTGCAGGCAGAAAGAACTGCCAGGGAACAATGGAGAAAACATCCTTTTTATCCCATTTTCTACCATCCTGCAGCCCTGACACTACATTTCTCCAGCCTTTCCAGCTGTCATATACATGGTGACATACATCCTTAGTTTGTCCTTTGAGTATCCTTGGATCAGCCTAAGTAGTTGCTTGACAGCCTAGCCAGCCTTTCCTCTCATGGAAAATGCTGCTCAGGGCTTCACACATCAATAGACAGCAATTAACCACATGAAAATTGACAGAAAAGTCCGTGGATAGACAGTCACTTTGTTCTGTGCTTCCTGCTCCTCAGCAAAGCATGTTCTTTGCCAGGCTTTGCAGGGGAGAAAACACTTTTGTGTGCAAGAAGCTGTATCTGGCAATAGCAGCCTAAGCAGCATGAGACATAAATCTGATGACAGAGCATCCTTAGACAGATGAAACCATCCTGCAAGGGCTCTGTCTCTTGCTCCTGGGACAAAATCCCACAGAAGGAGCTGGAAATACTTCATCAGAGCTTTCCAAGAAGAAAACAGGGGGTCCAGCTCCCCTACCAGCAAGCCCTGGTGCTTGCTGTAGACCCTGGTCATCTCAGCATCTGAGCAGGGTTTCTAGGAGAGCACCAACCTTGCCACTGCAATCTGGCTCCCAGGGACTGGTCTGTGTCCTGAGGAATGTGGCTCTTGAACTGAACTCCAAAGGCTTTTGCAAGCCTTTCAACCCCAAACACAGGGACTGAGAAGGGGGTGAATGCCCCCTGAGGAGGGGAGAGCAATGGGGTGGGATTAGAGCTGGCACTAACGCCCTGCTCTCCACAGCGGCATCTGAGCAGCACAGGGAGAGGTCAGGATTAGGGGAAATCCTTTGAGACCAAAGACGAGTTAAGCAGCTCTCTCCTTGCACACACAGAGAGCGTACCCCCAAACCTCCACCCTGGAAAAGGCCATGCTGGGAGCAGAAGGCAAGGGGCAGCCTTTGTCCCTTTGATTCAAAGCAGAGAGCAATTAGGTGATGGACTTAGAGCATCACTCCCTGCCTCTCACAGGGATCTTTCTTTCTTTCATTCTCCAGCCCAGCTCCTAAATCCATCTGTGCTAGGCCTTTAATTGAATTAGCCCATCACCTTTAACTGGGAACAATTTAAGAAGGTTTCAATACAGGGATTGCTTTCTACAGCTCCAGGACAGGTTTGATAGTAACCACAGGGACCGGTTTAACACAGAGAGATTTATCCTGGGTGCCTGTTACACCTAAAGTACAGTAGATGCTCTTAAAAACCCAGTCTCTGGAGCCCTGTAGCAACATAGAATCACAGGTTTCATAAAAAAAGACACGTATATTTTGTGAGAAGACAGAGACTGAAGACAGGAATGCCAAATAGAGAACTCAGAGCCTCCAGTCTCTGCAACTCTGAGGACCTGATGGCTTTTGTTTGCAACACTGAACATCATTTACAGGCTGCTTGGACACAATTTTGGACACCCTGGAATCCCTCAAGCTCAAGAGACACAGGTCAGCTCGGCAAGCACAGTGGCTAATGCAGCCCCTTGGAGGCTGTGAAGGTGCTGCTGTCCCCATATTCTCCTCCATGCTTCTCCACTCTAGTGGTAGTTTCTACACCCCTGTAGACATGCAGGAACCAGCTGCTGCCAGGTCTTTGAGAAGGTGGTATCAAAACAGCCTTACACTGCCTCCTCCTCCTTGTTTCCTATGTTCCTTGCCTGGCAGTGTTTAATAATTAATAACCTGTGATGGACACAGGGTGCTCACCTCATGCAAGTGAGCAACCTTGCTCTGCTCAAATCCCAATCTCTGCTCAAATTTGGTCGAGGATGGGGCTCTCCTACTATTTGGGAGTGGCCACAGAGCTACTCCATGTCCATCTCCATTTTCAGGTCAGCTCTGAGAGACCAGGAGCCCTTCAAGGGCAAACGAAAATGCTCCAAATACCTCACAAGACGCAGTCTCATCTTCACCTAGAGATTTCACCCCACGTGCTGTTTGCGCTCGTCCCGTGAGCTGATTACATGGAAGCACCAAGGATATTTTTAGTAAGAGGAAAGCAAGAAACAAGTAGACAGAACTGTGCAATTGATCACCCCTTTAACAGGCTGAAAACATTACTTTGTTTATCCCAGCCTAGGCCTGCTTGGTGTAAACCTCTTCCATCTCTGCTCAGACTCCACTGTGTGGTCTCACAACCTGGACCCTTGTCCCCGTGTCCCAGAGGGGACAGTGCCAAAAGGTGAGTGAGTCTAATGGGACTTGGAAGCATTTGCAAGTGTGGTCCTATAGATGTTATGACATGGAGTGACAGTTATGACACAGGTCATTTGCACCTAAGGATTGAGAGACCCCCCAAGCCAGTCCTTCCTTTTGTCTAGGTATGTGAGAGCCAAGAGCAGGCAGATGAAGGAAATGGAGGAGACATGGCAGATTCAAGGGATTTCACTCTCAACCTGCCAAAACATTGCCTCCACGTTTCCTCCAAGGCTGAGATACACAGTCCAACAACCACCCTGCTACCTAGGTGACATCAGTGGCATCTCACTCTTCTCCTCCCAGCACCTTGGCCAGGTCTGGTGGTGAGTTTGGCTGGAGATAGAAAGCAAAGGATAGTAATGGTGGAGAGCAGGATTATCAGCCAGACAGATGTTCCCGTATGACAAAGTAACATTTTCAGGGGTGGAAGTATGGCTGATGCACCTGAAAAGCCAAATATGACTTGAGCAGTCTGTTATGGTATAAACTCAAAGGCAGCTGACAGGTCAGATGCATTATTGATGTGTTTGTCACAGGAAGGTTATGGAATATATAAGAGTTGAATTTTATGTAAAGACATGGCATAGTTCCAGTTCTGATCTCCCTGTGCCTGTTCACAGCTGCAGGGAAATCTCACCCATAAGCAGAGAAGTGCATAGGCACAACCTCCTTGCAGTATTGGACAGACTTGAAAGATTTTTGCCTTCTGATGCTCCCACAGTACTTTTTCCAATCCCCACCGTGAAAAAAAAATAAAAAAAAATCCAGATCTCTTTTAGTTAAGTTGTGGAAATGCACTTGAGGTAAGTGTAAAGTAGAAATTATTATTACCTAGAAACTTCACCAGAACTGCTACAAAGGGCACAAACTCAGGAGCTTAATTAAGCTATAGGACATATATCTAATACTTTAATAGGCAGCAGGGTGAGCAGGGTACAGGCAGAGGGGTGAGCAGGGTACAGGCAGCAGGGTGAGCAGGGTACAAGCAGAGGGGTGAGCAGGGTACA